>CAWUFW010006765.1:600000-1102484 GCA_963921515.1 Calotriton arnoldi
CCGGAATCTAATAAAATAGAAATGGCTTTTCTGTGCTGAGACGGCAATATCAGAGTGACCGATATTGTAAAGTGTTTGGGCACTGGAGCCAATGTGTTGGCTAGGAATTGTGAGATCTGAAGGAGGAAAGAACTTGGAGGATCGATCTCTTTGTCCTTCAAGTTTCCTAGTTTTCCAACTGATTAGCGAAACCAGTCTTTACATTGGAGGTTTTAAACACACTTTTAGGTTTTACAGGACAGTCCTTGGCATGATGACCCCCTTTGCCACAATAGAGACAAAGATTAAGCTTCCTACGCTTGTCCCTCTCTTCACTAGATAACGGTCCGTGAATACCCCCTATTTGCATTGGTTCGCTAGTGTCTTTAACCTCCTTCTTGTCTCCTCGGTGTAGTACGAAACACAAGTACTCTCCATTACCCTTCTCACCTTTTCGCTCGCTTAAACGGTGATCTAATCTCACCACCAGGTCTATAAAAGAAGGACAATCCTCAGGAGGGTCTACTATCTGAGACAGGATGTCCTTTAACTCGTCCTTTAAACCCCTATAAAACAAAGAGGTTCTTTTTTCTTCAGGCCAGTGAGTTTCTGTGACTAGTCGGTTGAAGGAAGTAATATAGGTAAGCAAATCCTTGGACCCCTGTTTTAGTCCTAGCAGTTCATTGTCACTGGCCTGCATGTACGTGTGTTTGACAAAGAGGCTCCTCATCCTTTCCTTAAACTGAGGATAGTCATATAAAACAGGGTCGTCGTTTTCCACAAGAGGTACAGCCCAAAGAGCTGTGTTTCCAATTAGATAAGAGATGACAAATGCCACTTTGGCAGCATCATCTGGGAACGAGGTGGATCTACACAGGAATTGTAAGTGACATTGGTTCATGAAAAAGCTATATTTGCTACTCTCTCCATTGAACCTCTCTGGCATGGCTAAAGGGACCGGGGAAGGAGACACAACTGTTACATTCACAGGTGAAAGAGCACTACCCCCAGCTGAGTCACCTGAAGAAGACGGAACATGAAAGTGGGTAGGTTGGATGTAACTCTTTTTATGTTTAGGGAGTATATCTGCTGCTCTGGCTTCTACCTGTCTATGTGATTTCACGTTATCTAGTTCCAACGCTAGACGCTGGTTTTCCATTCGTAGAGTTCGGAGTTCTGTTTGCAGTGTAACTACTGCAGCGGCTAATTCTTTCATAGTGGTTTCAGGAGATTCAAGAGAAAGAGAACTAGTAACCATAGGGTCATAAGATGCGCCCTTATCCATCTTCACTCAGGGGATTGAAAGAACGTGGGCTTGGTTTTCTATCAGGACTTACTTCAGTCAAGCAGAAGAACCAGGATCCACGGGAGCGAAGACGTACCTTAGCTCTCCAATAAGGTATAGTCAGCCCAAGCAGAACTATTACAAGGGTGATGCCTAATACCCCCTAGGAGAGAATAGACAAAAGAAAGGACCACTCGGGGACGACTCTCAGCAGAACAGGCGTGTGGAAGCAGTGAAGTTTCTTAAGCTTGTAGCCCCAAAAGTGCATACACAAAACATAATAAAGAGAGAAGAAAAAAGAATAACCAATGTTAACAAAATGCTGCTATAGAACCTTTCCAGCTAATGATAATTAACCAAGCACCTATACTGTTGATTGTGTACTATCACATACTCACACTTTTAAATGTAGGTTGAGCTCCACACAAGAAGTCTCTTCAAGTATGGTAAACAAAAGAAAAGAGTCTGCTCTAGTTTGATTTAAGAACGGAAGGTACTTCTGTGTTGTCTTCCAGTAGTATCAGAGGCATACGCCTTCCGAGGAGATTGATACCTGGAGAGATCAGGAGTTCAAAATGAAGCACCCTTCCGGGGTAACAATCCGTGAACTACGTGTCCTGCTCTCAAGTCGCCAGTTAAGAGCTTTAAAACGAAATATTGGTAGCCTCAGCTCTAAGCGCATTTATACAAGGCAAACACAAAAAACAAATATAGAAAACAAAAACGGGAAACGCCGCTTGAGCGAAGCGCGGCAGACAGTCACTGAAATCTACTTGTCTTTAACTTCACACGTAAAAGGGAAGGAAACAGCTGACCTGAAAGCCGATGTGGGGATACAATGGAGCGAGGCAGTCTTTCCTCGAGCGTTACCTCGTCCAAGCGGTCGGGGAGGGAACGCTCCTCAGGGCAAGCCTAGACAGCTTGGGCTGAAGGTGTCCTAGCGGGGCCGGCAGCTTTTCTCTATAGCGCGAGTGCGCGCTTTAACGAAACTGGAAGGGAGAGTCTTAAAAAAGGGAAATACTTTAGGAATACCAGCGCCACGTAGCCGAGAAGGTAGACAAACGTGATACAGATCCTCATGAGTCTCTTGGGGAATCCACGATCTTGACGTTGCGTGATTCACGGTTCTCCAGAGGGAAACAGAAAGTCCAAACGAGGCTATCCAGGTCAGAGGGCGTGGTCCAGCACTACCGAAGAAGTAAACCAAGCATCGGTATCGGTGGGAAGTCCTCTTTTATACCACGCTAGTCATTGGCCCAGGTGATGCATGGGTGTTTTCAGAGATAGTCCACAATCAAGGATACTGCATGGTAGAGAGGGTGCAATATGGGAGTTGTAGTATGGGTGTTTTCAGCCATGTCAGGGTGCAAAAAGCCTGACGTGTAACAGTTCTCCCTCCCAAAGGTCTATTAACTGGTCGAGGTTTAGAGGGGTTCAAGGCGTGAAATCTTCTGACTAACTGGGGTACATGAACCTGAACAGCGGGTTCCCAAGACCTGTCTTCAGGAGTATATCCCACCCAATCTATCAGATATTGTAATTTGCCTCGATGTCTTCTAGAGTCTAGGATTCTTTTAACCTCGTATTCCAATTCTCCCTCTATGTTTATAGGAGGGGGAGGGGGTTCAGGATAGGATGGGGGTTCATAAGTTTTGAGCAGAGAGGTATGGAAAACAGGGTGAACTTGTATCTCAGGTGGTAGCTTTAATTTCATGGCAACAGGCTTAATGATTTTAAGAATTTTATATGGCCCTATATATCTGGGTTGTAGTTTACGGGTTCCTGTTAAACTGAGGTTCTTTGTTGCTAACCAAACGAGATCTCCTACTGAGTAGTCAGGGGCAGGGCGCTTATGTTTGTCAGCTTGTTCTTTCATTTGGTCTTTGGCTCGTTGTAATTCTTGTTTAGCCTTGTTCCATATTGAAGGAAGGTGAGTGTGGTGTTCTGTGATCGAGGGTATTTCTGATAAAGCTAAAGGAGAATGAAGGGGTAAGAATTTGGGATGATACCCATGAGAAAAGAAAAAGGGGGAGATCATAGTCGCTGAATGTGTGGTGTTGTTATAAGCAAACTCTGCCAAAGGGAGGGCCAGTACCCAGTTACTGGTGACCGTGCTTAATAAACAACGTAAATATTGTTCGAGTGTTTGATTGGTTCTCTCTGTTTGTCCATCCGTCTGAGGATGATAGGCTGACGAGAGTAGATGGTCTATCTGTAACGCCTTGCACATGCCTTGCCAAAACTTGGGAATTAACTGAGCCCCACGGTCTGAAATTATCACAGTGGGCAATCCGTGTAACCTCACGATCTGTTTGATAAAAACCTCTACCAGTTCTTTGGCTGTTGGAAGTTTTTTGAGAGGGATAAAATGGGCCATTTTGGATAACAGATCTACTACCACCAATACTGTAGTAAATCCACGTGTAACAGGTAAATCAGTAACGAAATCCATACTAATGGAAAACCAGGGAATGTGGGGAATGGGTGAAGGAGTCAATAATCCAGCAGGAGCACAATGAGAGGGTTTTTGTCTAGCACAAGTGGGGCATGCTTTCACAAAGTCACTGATGTCTTTAATCATTCCTTTCCACCAAAACCATCTCTGACAGGTTTGTCCTGTCTTTTCTCCCCCAGGATGTCCTGCTAATGGTAAGGTATGACACCAGTTCATGATTAAAGTGCGGATATGTTCCGTGGGTATGAATAGTCGATTATCGTGATAATACAGGTTGTTCACTATGGTGTTACAAGGGTCTGACAACCATTCATTAGAATTTAGTGTAGAATAGGCATGGGCTAGTTTATCAAAGAATGTCTCCGAATTTTCCTTGTTTATCTCTCCCAAGGCAATGATCTTCCTGTCAGGGATAATTGGGATTGGAGCGTCTGAAGTGAATTTATGATCTTTCCCCAATCGGGATAGTGCGTCTGCTTTGCCTTGTTTTGCTCCAGGGCGGGTGGTAATAACGAAATCATATTCGCTAAAAAAGGAGACCCACCTCATCTGTCTAGGTGTAAGAGTTTTGGCCGATTTAAAAAACTGAAGATTTCTGTGGTCTGATTATATGGTTATGACATGTGGAGATCCCAGTAGATAGTGTCTCCATTCTTGAAACACCAGTTTAATGGGTAGCAGCTCTCGTTCCCCTATTGTGTAGTTTTGTTCTGCAGGTAGGAGCGTCTTCGAAAAGTATGCTACGGGATGTAGACTCCCCGTCTTGGTGTCCCTTTGAGATAACACTCCACCCACAGCATATTGAGAGGCGTCAGCCTCCAAGTAGTACGGTTGGTTACCATCAGCATGACGTATGATGGGAGCCAATGTGAACCTGTTTTTTAGGGTGTGGAAGGCGTTTTCGGCTTCATACGTCCACTCAAATACTACCCCTTTTTTCAACAATCTAGTGATTGGGGTTATGATATCAGAGAAATGGTCTATGAATCTGCGATAAAAATTGGCAAACCCTAGAACGGACTGCACTTCTTTCACGGTACTAGGGCTTGACCGCTTTGTTATGGCTGACACCTTGGAGGGGTCCATGTGGATTCCTTCAGGGGAGATGACAAACCCCAAGAAATTCACACGTGTAGCATGAAAGGTGCATTTGTCAATTTTGGCAAAAAGATGGTTATCTTGAAGGCGCTGTAGTATCTGTTTAACATGTCCCACATGTTCCTGTTCAGACTGTGAATAGATTAATATATCGTCAATATAGACTATTACAAAAAGGTCTAGATAGTCTCTCAATATTTCGTTCACAAAGAATTGAAAAGCAGCGGGAGCATTGCATAAGCCAAAAGGCATTACACAATACTCATACAGTCCGAACTTAGTGCGGAATGCCGTCTTCCACTCTTCTCCTTCTCTTACTCGGATCAAGTGGTAGGCCCCACGGAGGTCAAGCTTGGTGAAGATTTTAGCGTTTCGCACCTGATCCAGAAGGTTGGAGATGAGCGGAAGAGGGTATTTGTTCTTTACCGTCACCTTATTAAGAGCGCAGTAATCCAGACAGGCCCTTAAAACTCCCTCTCGTTTCGGAATAAAAAAGATGGGCGACGATACGGGCGATGTGGAATGCCCGATAAAACCCTTTTGCAGCATGTCTTGGATGTATTCATGTAAATACTTGGTCTCTGGTTCCATCAGGGCATAGACTCTGCTAACGGGCAAGTCAGCGCCGGTGACTAAATCTATCCGACAGTCGAAGGAATGATGGGGAGGCAAAGCCACAGCTTCGATCTCATCAAACACTTGTAAGTATTCAGCGTATTCAGCGGGTAGTTCTAACGGTGCATCTCGAGTTACCGCACAACAGACAGGAGACTGCCATTGTACTGCTTCCCGGTAACAATGTAATACACAATAGGGGGATCTCAAGGTAACATTTCTAGAAACCCAATCTATGTGACGGTTGTGTCGTTGTAACCACAGAACTCCTAAGATGGCTCCAAAATTAGGAGTATCAATCAAATCAAAAGAAATCTTCTCTGAGTGTCCGTTGTCACACAACATGATAATATCACTGGTTTGATAGGTTAATAATCCTGATGATAGCTCAGTACCATCAACGGCTCTCACTTTCTCTGGTTGGGCCTTGGGAAGGAACTCCATCCCTAGGGCTTTAGCCAAGGTAATGTCCAGAAAATTCCCTGTGGCTCCGGAATCTAATAAAATAGAAATGGCTTTTCTGTGCTGAGACGGCAATATCAGAGTGACCGATATTGTAAAGTGTTTGGGCACCGGATCCAATGTGTTGGCTAGGAATTGTGAGATCTGAAGAAGGAAAGAACTTGGAGGATCGATCTCTTTGTCCTTTAAGTTTCCTAGTTTTCCGACTGATTAGCGAAACCAGTCTTTACATTGGAGGTTTTAAACACACTTTTAGGTTTTACAGGACAGTCCTTGGCATGATGACCCCCTTTGCCACAATAGAGACAGAGATTAAGCTTCCTACGGTTGTCCCTCTCTTCACTAGATAACGGTCCGCGAATACCCCCTATTTGCATTGGTTCGCTAGTGTCTTTAACCTCCTTCTTGTCTCCTCGGTGTAGTACGAAACACAAGTACTCTCCTTTACCCTTCTCAACTTTTTGCTTGCTTAAACGATGATCTAATTTCACCACCAGGTTTATAAAAGAAGGACAATCCTCAGGAGGGTCTACTATCTGAGACAGGATGTCCTTTAACTCGTCCTTTAAACCCCTATAAAACAAAGAGGTTCTTTTTTCTTCAGGCCAGTGAGTTTCTGTGACTAGTCGGTTGAAGGAAGTAATATAGGTAAGCAAATCCTTGGACCCCTGTTTTAGTCCTAGCACTTCATTGTCACTGGCTTGCATGTACGTGTGTTTGGCAAAGAGGCTCCTCATCCTTCCCTTAAACTGAGGATAGTCATATAAAACAGGGTCATCGTTTTCCACAAGAGGTACAGCCCAAAGAGCTGTGTTTCCAATTAGATAAGAGATGACGAATGCCACTTTGGCAGCATCATCTGGGAACGAGGCGGATCTACACAGGAATTGTAAGTGACATTGGTTCATGAAAAAGCTATATTTGCAACTCTCTCCATTGAACCTCTCTGGCATGGCTAAAGGGACCGGGGAAGGAGACACAACTGTTACATTCACAGGTGAAAGAGCACTACCCCCAGCTGAGTCACCTGAAGAAGACGAAACATGAAAGTGGGCAGGTTGGATGTAACTCTTTTTATGTTTAGGGAGTATATCTGCTGCTCTGGCTTCTACCTGTCTATGTGATTTCACGTTATCTAGTTCCAACGCTAGACGCTGGTTTTCCATTCGAAGAGTTCGGAGTTCTGTTTGCAGTGTAACTACTGCAGCGGCTAATTCTTTCGTAGTGGTTTCAGGGGATTCAAGAGAAAGAGAAGTAGTAACCATAGGGTTATAAGAGGCGCCCTTATCCATCTTCGCTCAGGGTATTGAAAGAACGTGGGCTTGGTTTTCTATCAGGACTTACTTCAGTCAAGCAGAAGAACCAGGATCCACGGGAGCGAAGACGTACCTCAGCTCTCCAATAAGGTATAGTCAGCCCAAGCAGAACTATTACAAGGGTGATGCCTAATACCCCCTAGGAGAGAAGAGACAAAAGAAAGGACCACTCGGGGACGACTCTCAGCAGAATAGGCGTGTGGAAGCGGTGAAGTTTCTTAAGGTTGTAGCCCCAAAACTGCATACACAAAACATAATAAAGAGAGAAGAAAAAAGAATAACCAATGTTAACAAAATGCTGCTATAGAACCTTTCCAGCTAATGATAATTAACCAAGCACCTATACTGTTGATTGTTTACTATCACATACTCACACTTTTAAATGTAGGTTGAGCTCCACACAAGAAGTCTCTTTAAGTGTGGTAAACAAAAGAAAAGAGTCCGCTCTAGTTTGATTTAAGAACGGAAGGTACTTCTGTATTGTCTTCCAGTAGTATCAGAGGCATACGTCTTCCGAGGAGATTGAAACCTGGAGAGATCAGGAGTTCAAAATGAAGCACCCTTCCGGGGTAACAATCCGTGAACTACGTGCCCTGCTCTCAAGTCGCCAGTTAAGAGCTTTAAAACGAAATATTGGTAGCCTCAGCTCTAAGCGCATTCATACGAGTCAAACACAAAAAACAAATATACAAAACAAAAACGGGCAACGCCGCTTGAGCGAAGCGCGGCAGACAGTCACTGAAATCTACTTGTCTTTAACTTCACACGTAAAAGGGAAGGAAACAGCTGACCTGAAACCGATGCGGGGATACAATGGAGCGAGGCAGTCTTTCCTCGAGCGTTACCTCGTCCAAGCTCTGGGGGAGGGAACCCTCCTCAGGGCACACGTAGACAGCTTGGGCCGAAGGTGTCCTAGCGGGGCCGGCAGCTTTTCTCTGTAGCGCGAGTGCGCGCTTTAACGAAACTGGAAGGGAGAGGCTTAAAAAAGGGAAATACTTTAGGAATCTCAGCGCCGCGTAGCCGAGATTGTAGACAAACGTGATACAGATCCTCACGAGTCTCTTTGGGAATCCACGATCTTGATGTTGCGTTATTCACGGTTCTCCAGAGGGAAACAGGAAGTCCAAACAAGGCTATCCAGGTCAGGGGGCGTGGTCCAGCACTACCGAAGAAGTAAACCAAGCATCGGTATCGGTGGGAAGTCCTCTTTTATACCACGCTAGTCATTGGCCCAGGTGATGCATGGGTGTTTTCAGAGATAGTCCACAATCAAGGATACTGCATGGTAGAGAGGGTGCATTATGGGAGTTGTAGTAGGGTTGTTTTCAGCCATGTCAGGGTGCAAGAAGCCTGACATGTAACACGGCCCCTTGGGCAAGGGCCTTTGCTCCCGCCATATTAATTTGGGTAAATTCAGTCTTTCTGCCCTCCGGGGGGTGGGGGGGGCAGAAAGCCCACTAGATACCAGGGATTTTTTTTCTAATTTGAATTAGGGGTGGGGGCTGCCCAATGTGGGCATGCTAATGCCCCCACCTACCGCCCGCAAAATTACAGTCTTTCTGCCCCCCCTGCAGTAGCCCCCAATCTGCCTCCCTGGGGAGGTAGAAAGCTCACTAGACGCCAGGGATTTTTTTTCATTTAATTTAGGGGTGGGGGCTGCCCAAAATGGGCATGCCAATGCCCCCCCAAAATCCCACTGTCTCTCTGCCCCCCCGAGGCAGATGGGGCAATAGCCCCTGATCTGCGCCCCAGGGGGGCAGAAAGCCCACTAGCCCTAGGGATTGTTTTTTTTTCTATGTAGAGGTGGGGGCTGCCCAAAATGGGCATGCCAATGCATCCACCCCCCTAAAAAAAAAATGCCACAGCCTTTCTGCCTCCCTTGGGAGGTAGGTGGGGCAATAGTCCCTAATCTGCCCCCCCACCCCGGGAGGGCAGGAAGCCCACTAGGAGCCAGGGATGTTGTTGTTTTATTTATAGGTAGGGGCGCTTGGCTGGTGGTGTGTGTGGATAGCGCTTTGCTGGTGGTGTGCGTGGATGGCACTTGGCTGGTGGTGTGTGTGGATGGTTGTGTGCGTGTACTGACTCTTGGCTGGTGGTGTGGCTTGCATGGATCCCCCAGCGTTTTCTTACCCAGAATCCCCCGCAAACCTCAAATTTACTTAGAAAGTCACATTTTCTTCACATTTCTGTGTGGGTAAGTTGTAGGATCACCGTGCAGGCACAAATTTCCTACTACCCAGCATTCCACGTGGTCTCCCGAGAAAAATTATACCTCACTTGTGTGGATGCCCAAAGTAGCGTCATCCAAAAAACGTATAAACCAACTGCCCTTTAAGACCCGCTATGGGCCCCCTCAATTTCTACATGATTTTGGCCCTTCCATGTCATAGGCACTTGGCCCAGCCACACAAGTAAGGTATCATTTTTATCGGGAGACTAAGTGGAATGCTGGGTAGTAGGAAATTTGTGCCGTGCGGTGATCCCACAACTTTCCCACACAGATAATAGTGGAAAATGTGACTTTTTAGCTAAATTTGAGGTTTGCTGTGAATTTTTGGAAGGAAAATGTTGGGGGATCAACGCAAGCCACACCTCCCTGGACTCCCACAGGTGTCTAGTTTTCAGAAATGTCTGGGTTTTTTAGGTTCCCCTAGATGTCTGCAAACCCAGGACCAAAAACACAGGTGCCCACCTATCTATCACAAACCTACCTGGTTTTGCAAAGGGGGTCACCTGGGTTTTTGGCCCAGGGCTTGGCGGCCATCTAGGGAAACCTACCAAACCCACACATTTCTGAAAACTAGACACCCGGGGGAGTCCAGGGAGGTATGGCTTGCTAGGTTTTCCTACCCATAATCCCCTGCAAACCTCAAATTTAGCTGAATAAATCAAATTTTTCTCAAATTTCTGTGTGGGAAAGTTTTGGGATCACCAGGCTGACAAAAATTTCCTACACAGAGCGTTCCCCCAGGTCTCACGATAAAAATGATACCTCACTCGTGTGGGTGGCCCAAGTACCTGCGACAGGCAAGGGCCCAAAACATTTTGAGGAGACTTCAAAATTACTTATCACAAAATGACCTTGTTTTGCAAGGGGGGCACCTGGGTTTTTGGCCCTGGGCTCGGCGGCCATCTAGGGAAACCTACCAAACCCACACATTTCTGAAAACTAGACACCAGGGGGAGTCCAGAGAGATATGGCTTGCGTGGACCCCCCCAACGTTTTCCTACCCAAAATCCCCTGCATCGTTTTGTGATAGGTAATTTTGATGTCTTCTCCATACGTTTTGGGCCCTTGCCTGTCGCAGGTACTTGGGCCACCCACATGAGTGAGGTAACATTTTTATCTGGAGACCTGGGGGAACGCTGGGTGGTAGGAAATTTGTGCCAGCCCTGTGATCCCACAACTTTCCCACACAGATATTTGAGAAAAAGGTGATTTTTTTCAGCTAAATTTGAGGTTTGCAGGGGAAAACGTTGGGGGGTCCACGCAAGCCATACCTCCCTGGACTCCCCCGGGTGTCTAGTTTTTAGAAATGTGTGTGTTTGGTAGGTTTACCTAAATGGCCGCCGAGCCCGGGGCCAAAAACCCAGATGACCCCCCTTGCAAAACCAGATCGTTTTGTGATTGGTAATTGTGATGTCTCCACAATACGTTTTGGGCCGTTTCCTGTTGCGGGCACTAGGCCTATCCACACAAGTGAGGTACCATTTTTATCGGAAGACTTTGGGGATTGCGGGGTGGGTGGAATTCTGTGGCTCCACTCAGATTCCAGAACTTTCCATCACAGAAAAGTGAGGAAAATATGTTTTTTTGCCAAAGTTTGAAGTTTGCAAGGTATTCTGGGTAACAGAACCTGGTGAGAGCCAGACAGGTCACCCCATCCTGGATTGCCCTGGATGTCTAGTTTTTCATAATGTATAGGTTTGCTAGGTTTCCCTAGGTGCCGGCAGAGCTAGGGTTCAAAATCTACAGCTAGGCACTTTGGAAAAAAAGGGTCAGTTTTCACTTTAAAAATGTGGTGTGTCCACGTTGAGTTTTGGGCCGTTTCCTGTCGCAGGCACTAGGCCTACCCAGACAAGTGAGGTACCATTTTTATCGGAAGACTTTGGGGAATGCGGGATGGGTGGAATTTTGTGGATCCACGCAGATTCCAGAACTTTCCATCTCAGAAATGTGAGGAAAATGTGTTTTTTTGGACAAAGTTTGAGGGTTGCAATGGATTTTGGGTAACAGAACCTGGAGAGAGCCAGACAAGTCACCCCATCCTAGATTCCCCTGGGTGTCTAGTTTTCATAAATGTATAGGCTTGCTAGCTTTCCTTAGGTGCCAGCAGGGCTAGGATTCAAAATCTACAGCTAGGCACTTTGCAAAAAATTGGTCAGTTTTCACTGTAAAAATGTGGTGTGTCCACGTTGCGTTTTGGGCTGTTTCCTGTCGTGGGCACTAGGCCTACCCACAAAAGTGGGATACCATTTGTTTGAAGACTTTGGGAAATGCAGGGTGCGTGGAATTTTGTGGATTCATGCAGATTCCAGAACTTTCCGTCACAGAAATGTGAGGAAAATGTGTTTTTTTTTTTTACAAAGTTTGAGGTTTGCAAGGGATTCTGGGTAACAGACCCTGGTGAGAGCCAGACAAGTCACCCCATCCTTGATTGCCCTGTGTGTCTAGTTTTCAAAAATGTATAGGTTTGCTAGGCTTCCCTAGGTGCCGGCAGAGCTAGGGTTCAAAACCTACAGCTAGGCACTTTGCAAAAAAAGGGTCAGTTTTCACAGTAAAAATGTGGTGTGTCCAACTTGCATTTTGGGCCGTTTCCTGTCGTGGGCACTAGGCCTACCCACACAAGTGAGGTACCAATTTTTATTGGAAGACTTTGGGGAATGCGGAGTGGGTGGAATTTTGTGGATCCACGCAGATTCCAGAACTTTCCATCACAGAAATTTGAGGAAAATTTGTTTTTTTTACAAAGTTTGAGGTTTGGAAGGGATTCTGGGTAACAGAACCTGGTGAGAGCCAGACAAGTCACCCCATCCTGGATTCCCCTGGGTGTCTAGTTTTAAAAATGTATAGGTTTGCTAGGTTTCCCTAGGTGCCGGCAAAGCTAGGGTTCAAAATCTACAGCTAGGCACTCTGGAAAAAAAGGGTCAGTTTTCACTGTAAAAATGTGGTGTGTCCATGTTGCGTTTTGAGCCGTTTCCTGTTGCGGGCACTAGGCCTACCCACACAAGTGAGGTACCATTTTTATCGGGAGATTTAGGTGAACGCAGAATTGTAGAGCAACTGTTATTAACTGTTGACTTTCTATGCATTTCTGCCTTCCTAATGTAAGACAATGTGTAAAAAAGAAGTCACTTTGAAAAATGTCCTACAAATCACAGGCTAGTAAGGGTAACCACAATTTCGGAGATGTGCAAATAGCTACTGTTTCTAAACTCTATATTTTGTTCCCATTTCGGAAATACATAGGTGTCTTTGATACCTATGTTTCACTCTTTATATTTTACCAAATGAATTGCTATATACCCGGTACACAATGAAAAACCAGTGCAAGACGCTGCTCAGTTATCAGCTCTGGGTTCCTCGGGTTCTTGGTGAACCTACAAGTCCTATATATCCCCACAACCAGAAGGGTCCAGCGGATGTAACGGTATATTGCTTTCAAACATCTGTCAAATTTAGAAGCAGTTACAGGTGAAAACGTTGGCACAAATGGCTGTTTTTTTCCAACTCATTTTCAATTTTTCTGATTTTCAACTGTTAGTTTCTATAAACAAACCTTGAAGGATCTACACAAATGATCCCTTGCTGAATTCAGAATTGTGTCTACTTTTCAGAAATGTATAGCTTTCCGGGATCCATTATTGCTTTCACACCCATTTCTACCACTAACTGGAAAGAGGTTGAAAGCACAAAAAGTAGCAAAAATAGGCTATGTCCCAGTAAAATGGCAAATCTGTGTAAAAAATGTTGGTTTTCTGACAAAAGTCTGCTTGACCCTGAAAGCTGGGAAGATGATGATTTCAGCACCACAAACCCTTTTTTGATACTATTTGCAGGGTAAAAATCAGACGCTTTTTTCTGCAGCACTTTTTCCCCATTTATTTATTTTTAAAACCAAAATTTAGCAGTATATTGGCTAATTTCTGGGTCCCCTCTAGGGGAATCCACAAACCCTGGGTACCTTTAAAATCCCTATGATGTTGGAAGAAAAGGGCGCAAATTTAGCGTGGATACCTTATGTGGACAAAACATTACAGGGGCCTATGCGTGAACTACCCCAAATAGCCAAAAAAAGGCTTAGCACAGGGGGGAAAAGGCCTAGCAGTGAAAGGGTTAATGTAGTGTTGGACACGATATTGGATCGCTCACTCCCACCCCTGCCTCTAATAAGTGCGTAACGACAGGCCAAATACTGAGACAATGGGTAGACGGATGGGGACTTTTAGATCTAAGGCATAGTCCCAATGAGGTTATGAAGCAATGCTCTTTTTAATCACACCCACATGCCCTCCATTTCCATCTTGTCAGATTCTTTGTCCTTCCACACCTCCAAGCTAGTGTTACAGATGCTACGTATTTAGGGAATACGATATCTGACCATTATCCATTGGAAATAACACTTGCTTGGGGCTGAGGTCCAGCCCCGATCCTGACCTGGTGTCTACAGCCAAGTCTATTAGAGGACACAGTGTTCATAGAAACCCTGGCTGCGGCCATTGATACATACTTTTCTGATAATGATGGCATAGCCTCCTCACCATTGGTGGAGTGGTCGGCGTTCAAGGTCGTAGTGTGAGGCACATTGGTTAATGCAGTAATGGGAACTAGACAGGAGATTAATCTGGAATTAACATGGCTGGAGAACAGTCTGGGGTCCCAGAGAGGGCAGTGGCTGCTAACGTTGCCGCTGCCGCTGCCTTACAGGAAGCTGGGATCACAGATGCGGAACTCATGGAATGCCTCAGAGTAGTAGACTATAGGACTTACACACAAAAGCTACACACTGAGGCGGACAAGTCGGGCACATTATTGTTGCATCTAATCCGATCTGACCCGTCTCCTACGCCTATCTTGTCGATAAATGCACCTCATCAGGGACAGGTAGTGACCCAGTGGGGAATTAACACAGTCTTCTGTGACTTCTGCACTGCATTATACACAGCCCAGCCACCTCCTGACCCAGCAGAGATAGCGGCGTTTTCAAATCGAGCACAGTTACCCAGATTGATTCCGAATGACAGGGAAGCACTGAGGGGCATATTACCAAGGAAGTGGTGGAGAGAAGCATTAGCCGTCTTGGCTTAACGCCTCTCTCCACCACTTCGGAAACGCCAGGCTGCACCATATTAACAAGGATATGGTGCAGCCTGGCGTTTCCCTGCAATGGCGCCAAGTTACACAACTTAGCGCCAGCGCAGGCACCCTTGCACCAGAGTGCAAGGGTGTCTCATGGCAGGGAGGTTTGTTTATGTGTAGGAAGGAGTTCCTTCCTGCACATAAACAAACCTAAAATGCCATTTTGTAATTTTCATTTGTGCTGCTTCGTGCAGCACACATGGAAGTTACAAAATGGCATTTTAAACGGTTTGTTCATGTGCAGGAAAGGACACCTTCCTGTACATGAACAAACCATGGCATTTGCTTTTTCCATGTGTACTGCACAAGGCAGCACACATGGAAAAAGCAAAAACGAGGAGAAATAAAACATTTCTCCTCGTTTCGCCACCTTAAGACCAGGATTTTTCTGGTCTTAAGTTCGGCGCTGCCACCTATTATCGCCGAACTTGATAATAGGTGGCAGTGTCGACTTCAATGGGTGTTGCGGTGGAACGCCCACTGCAACACCCACTGCACGCCCCCTTTCACGCTAAGTTTACCGTGTTAGGGGCCCTATTATCAAGGCAGCGTTAAGCCACTTAACGTGGCTTTAAGCCACGTTAAGTGGCTTAACCCTGCCTTGATAATAGGGCGCTGACCCTATCGCCACCACAACGTCACAAAAAGTGAAGTTGTGGTGGCGATAGGGGCTTGATAATGCCCCTAGGTGCTCTAATTATGGTGAGTGAGACACAAGGGGCTATCATGGAGCTCATTCACAATAAACCACTGGGTTCTGATGGACTGCTGGTGGTATTCTATTTGTCCTACGCCACACGATTGTTACCACACCTAGAGAAGCTCTATGCAACCTCTCTTGATATGGGTTCACAGCCCCCTACTACCGGAGAAGCGCTAGTCACCTCCATGCTGAAACCTGGCAAACCACCTATGGAGTTATCCTTCTACATCTATCATTGTTAAAGGCAGAATACAAAATTCTTAGCAAAAATCTGGCGCTCCGATTATTCCTGTTACTTCCACAGTAGGTACATAGGGACCAATTTGGTTTTGTCCCACAACGCAATACCTTCCTGAATATTCGGCGGTTGTTTCAGGTGGTGGACACGGCTCAGAGACGTTATCCCTATGCCTGTTGCCTGTCCCCAGACATCCGCCAAGCTTTTGATACAATTGGTTGAGATTTTATGTTGGCAGCATTGGCCTGCTACTAGATACCGCCTGCTTACATCCGATGGGTAAAACTGCAGTATACGGCACCAACGTCTAGGGCCAGAACATCTCAAGCTCCTATCAGGTACTATGAGGTACGCGGCAAAGTTGCCCCATTTCCCCCGCATTTTTTTATGGTGGCAATTGAACCCATAGTGCAGCGGATTAGGCAAGAAGCCTGGGATAAGGGGATTCTACTCAGTGACACAGTACATACCATATCCTTACATGCTGACAACATGATCCTGTATCTGAAGGATCTGCAAGAGGAACAACAGGACCTGGCCCAACTGCGAGGTTCATGGTACTGTCCGATCTACAAATTAATGTAGATAAGTCATGTACGAACTTCTTTGCAGGCAGATACACAGAGCAGACATTCCAGTTTAGGGAAGCGCAAATACCCGTAGCTCCATGCACATTTCGCTCTCTAGGTGTACCGAGAGCTGCGAGACTCACTGGAAAGTAATCTCATACATACGATCAACGCACTTAAATCCCAGGACGGATTTTGGGTCACACTGCCTCTTTTGTGGCTGGTCGCCTGGCCCTGGCGAAAATAGATATGCTGCTATGGCTACTGTATCACTTTGTGAATTTGCAGATTGCAATACCAGCATGGGTGTTCTGACTGTTGAATACTATACTGATTAAACTTACATGGAGGACTGGCACTTGTAGGGTTGGCTTAATGAAACTTTATTTCTCATCCACCAAGGGCAGTATGGGGGGTCCTGATTTCAAGACCTATTGCATACCCGGGCAATTGCAGCGGCTTGTGTACTGGCTGACCAGCTACAAGCTGCCTGATAGGATATATGACTGCCCAGTTGAACAGGGGTCTGGTACATAGGTTAACCTGTCCAATGCATCCCGACGCTGCATACTGACTCCCTTTTACTGTGCACTGCTCTAATCTACTGGAAGATGGCAATGAGGTACACTTCTTCGTGAGCACCCTATGTGCCCAATGTCCCGTTCTGCAGTCTACCCACACCTTCAGGCACACTGACGGCACAGAGGATGTGCCCATGGGAACAGGGGGGCAGTAGCGACGGTGGGGACATTGGTAATGGACAGTGCATTAATGACCCTTATAGATTTTGTGCACACTCATGACTTGCCTGAAACCCTCTTTGTAGCTCATGCCAGTATCCTCCATTATGTCCGTACACACTGGGCTCTAGATCATAAAGAACCCAAGACACATGAGGTACTCCAAGCACTACACACTAAGGGTCATGCGAGACACTTAATAAGATGGCTCTATAAGGGACTCCTGGAACAACTTATCACTCCACTCACGGTCCTAAAATCTAAATGGGTGGTTGACCTTGCCAGGGAGCTACCAGATAAAGAATGGGGAAACCTACTGAAATACCCCAAAAAAGTCTTTCGTGATTCGAGGTTTAAATTCATTCAGTTAACTATCTTACACAGAGATTATGTAACCCTGTATAAAATAAGTAAAATGTTTAATATGGCTGCCGCAATGTGCCCTAGATGTCATGTTCTTGCACATGATATGGTCATGCCCTTCCTTGTCCGAGTACTGGGGAGAAATCTCAGCGGCACTGGCAGACGTGACTGGCCTTGACCGCTGGAATATGCTGGATATATGTATATTGGGGCTACACCCATGGCCCAAATGTACTAAGGTGGTGACGTGCTTCACAGGACTTTCATTGTTAAAAATGAAACGACTGATAACACAGTGCTGTTAAGCCCCTTCGGCCCCTAGGGTGGATAGAGGGCATGAGGAAGTGCAGCAGTGGGGAAAGGCTGAAAGTGAGGCCTTAAGACGAGAAGAATGTAGAGGTCTCCAGAGACAAAACCATATTGATGGAATGGGATATGTTATGGGAGGGATTTAAGGTGCGGGATGAGGATACCTGAGGTAGGAGACAAACCTGAAAGCTCAAGCTGATCACCAAGTGGCCATGGTGTTAGAGTGGCCCCTCACTCCGCTGATTCTTTTGAGAGGCGGCCCTCCCACTGCCTTGGTACTGACAATGCCTGTTCTTTTTCCTTCAAGCTACTCCGCAGATTTGGCAGCAATACAGTTACAACCTTTTATAGATCATACACAATACCCTATGACCCCTAGCATGCATGGCTCCCCTATAATAGACTTACACTCTAGGTGACAAGTTAGGGTTTATGGGTGGGTGGGGTATTATTGTTTTTCTTTCTTATGTTTTATGTATTGCATACTATATTGAAAATATGACGTTGATCTGCTCCAGATCTGCTTCACTCTTGGGCATCCTTGTCAACCTTTGGTGCTTTACCAGCCTCTGTGGATCCAGGGGAACTGAACCATCTCCTCTGTTACGCGGTGCAACCCCGAGAAGAACCAACACATCTCCGCCGTTGCAAGGAATGGACCCGTCGCAAGGACTCACATCGCCGCCGCAACCCGCATCGCCTTCGAAACAGACACTGCACAACACATCCTCGACGCAGGCCCTCCCATCTCTCACCAATGGCTGCCTTGATGACGACACCAGACTCAGCATTTCACAGCCTCATAGCTCTTCGAAACCGACGCATCGCCCCAACTGCGCACTGCTTCCCTGACACTGAACTTTGCATCGCAAGCCCCGTTGACAGGATCCTCAATGTTGACGCAACCAGACGTCGCACTGCAACTTCACCGCATCTCAGAACTGATGCATCACTTCGGCTGCACAGTGCATCCTCGTCACGGATCCTCGCAATGCTATGCAACCTGAATTTAAGGAACTTTGTTCAGCGGGCCTAACTGGGTCTCTGTAGCTGGCACATACTCCATCATGGTCAGACTGAATTTGTGACTTTGTCCTGGTCCAGCATGACCGAATAGCCAAAGTTGGCGCTTTGTGCTTTTTGGCACTGTTTTCTCTAAAAACTTTAAAATTCTTGTTCTACTAATTTGATTTTTGTTGTTTTGGTCTTGTTTTATTTATTAAAAATCACTCTACATTTTTAATACTGCTGAGGGCTTCTTTTGTGGTGTTTTAACTGGGTTACTGTTTGAAGTGTTGCACAAATACTTTACACATTGCCTTTAAGTTAAGCCTTACTGCTCTGTGCCAAGCTACCAGAGAGTTGAGCACAGGTTATTTTGGGGTTTGCTTGTGCCTTACCCTGGAAAGGATTGTGGTTGCTGCTTGACTAGGGCTCACACCCCAGTCAAACAACAACTCAAGTTCTTACAAAGACGTAAAGACACACCACCACTGCTTGAGAGTTTGTGCTTCAATATTACAAAGTTTAATTTACCAGGCCACTTCTTGTGCGTGTCGTGCTGAGTCCCTGGCATGTCTATCACTTCTATTGTTAAATGCCATAGAGGATATGGCTGTTTGTCTACTGGTGTACTAGACTGGGACAGTGCCTTTACAAGCACCAGCTTGGATGAGAAAGTTAATCCATTAATCCATGACAGATCAACGTGAATGCACGCATGGTATACTCACCAGTGAATTGGATATAAGAGTAGACAGTGACTAGGGGAGACAGTTCATACATGTGAAAACCCAGTTGAAAGTCAAATAGCAAAACGTAGAGTGCAGAAGACTCCATTGCAAAAAGCAATACATTTTGGGGGATATTTACAAGAACTGCCGCTAACTAATGCTAACGTTAGTTAGCGGCAATTTTATTACCGCCGCTTCCCGCCGAAAACTATTGCCATGGTACCGACGTATTTATAATACGTCGCTACATGGCGATAGTGTCTCATCGCGGTGGTAATTTTCCAAGTTAACACCTGCGTCATGGCGATAAAAATCTTGCCGCCAACGTGAAAAAAGTGACGGCCGACCAGTCAGCGATCAGAAAACGCATGCTAATCAGCGTGACGCCACTTTTTTCACGTTTAGCTGGAAAATTAACTACAAAACGCCCACGAAGTTCACAAAACACCCCCCCAAACAAAAAGAATAATAATCATGGAGGAAGCTTGACCTAGTAATGCAGGAGAGAACAACCCCCGTAACCCCTCAAACAGCCAGGAGGACCAGCCAGAGACCCATGGGAAGAGGAAGAGGAAAACCAGGTTCAGCCAGCAGGAAAATGAGATCCTGATTGCGGAGGTGACAGACAAACAACACCAGCTCTTTGTCAGCTCCACTGTGTCATTGGGGACCAAAAATGCAATATGGCAGTCCATTGTAGGCAAGGTGAATGCTGTAGCAGAGGTCAAGAGGACAGTGACCGACTGCAAGAAGCGCTGGCATGATGCGAAGTGCAAGACCAAGCAGAAACTGGCCAACAATCGCCAGGCAGCACTGCAGTCCGGAGGTGGGAGTCCAGGGCCACAGGAGGAGCTGGATGCTTTGGAGGAACAGGTGTCCGCGGTCATCTGCGAGGAGTCGGTGGTTGGAGTCCAGGGACAGGATAGTGCTGAACATGACCAGCTACATCAGCAACAGGGTGAGTAACAACCAGGGTCTGGGGGGAGGGGGGTGTGGGCACTAATGTCACTTATGTCCAACTAAATATCCCTCAGTGTGCCGTAAGGCTGTCTGCATATCGATTTACACACACATTGGTCCCTGGGGGGGATAGAGGCATGTCACCGTAGTCGTTGAATACATATAAAGACACATAATGGTGGTGTCACTGACATGGAATTCTGCCTTAAAAAATATTCTAAGATAGAATCAAAATGATATGAATTAGTCTAACAAATAAGGGCAACATGAACACGCAAAGGGCCAAATTGCCTGGAGAGTTTGCAGAGTGTGGCATTGGCCTCTTAGGCAGAACACCACGCTCAGCCAAATTGTCAACACAGGGCAGCAGATCATTGACAACAATGAGATGCAGCCCTGTGGAATTCACATCTTTGTAGCCCAACTTCACAGGCCCACACTGATGCCAGCACACATGCAGTATTGTGCAGGGGTGCCTGTGTTGTGTGGAAGATTGCACATGTGCAGTAAGGTTCCCCTACATGCACATGTACAATCTCAAACTCTACTCTTTGCTTGTTCATGAAATGCAGCCCTGTGTTCCCAAAGCGACAAATCATGTTGTGAGTCTCTGTAGCCTAAACACATGCATCCCCCATGCATTGCAACTATGCACCCTTGTGCCTCAAAGATGCATAGACCATATTGTCCGAATCCAACAAACTGGAGGGCCAATGTGATGTACAACAATGAGCAGAAGGTAAATGCAAGTAAAAGTACAGTGTAAAGACTATGCACATCAGGAATGTGTCCCATTACAAATAAAACATGTTTTGTGTGTGTGCCATGCTCACTGACCCATACAGTCCCTCTCAAGGTGCATGTCAAGTGAAGTATGACACAGAGCAGGATTCACAATGTTGCACATATGCATCTCAACTTGCTACATGTCCCCTTCACATGATACATCAAAATGCAGCCATCCACATCAAACTATCTACAAGTGCCATGTAGTAAACAGTATTGTACAGAAATCACAGTCCTGGTGTGAGACAGCCGTTAGACATTTACATGCATGGAAACCAGTCCTTGGGGAAAGTCAACAGTAGCAGTGAACAAATGCATAGGCAGTCATGTGTGCAAACATCCTTGCACAAACAAAGGCATCCAATCAGCCTGAGCAGAATTACATGTATCATCCATGTGTCCATCAGTGGTGCATATTTCTAAGCACCCATCCACATGCCAAGATCACTTGCTGTGATGTTGGGCTGGTGATATTGTCTTACCATCACTTACAAGCCACTGTAAATCACAGCCCTGTAACCAAGGCACACATCCACACTTTACGTGGTGGGAGAGGTGAGGGTAATGGGTGTTGTGTTGGGTGTCCACACTGCAACACCCATAGAAAAACACGCTGCCCTATACTCACAAGGGTGAAGACAATAGGAGGCTAGTAAGAAATGTATGCAATGAAAAACATGATCCCTAACATGCAAATATATATGAAATCAAATTTTCCAAACGCTTTTGATCTTTCCATGTGTACTGCATTGTGCATTACCATACCTGAGACACACATACAACAGCATCTCCCCTTTACATTGCAGCGGGAGAAACACCACCTCCTGTGCAGCAGCCTGTCCCACTCTTCACTGATGAAGATGAAGACATCTCAACCATCGACCAGGACACCCTCCAAGACCTGCTCAACTCCATTGGCAGCCCATCTCCGGAAGTGGGGACATCCAGCAGCGTCGTGGAAGCTCCACCCCCTGCCCAAAACACACAGCAGCAAGCACCTGCCACCACAGCTGTCTCCCAGGACCTTGAGGACCCACTTCTTAAATTTCAACGTCATGCGGTAGAGGTCCAGCAAGAGATGGCTGGTCAGGTGCGGGTGGCGTTTGACAGCCAAACTAGATGGGGTCCGTGGGTGTCTCAGACCCATTAGGGACCACCTAGAGTCCATCACAGGCACCCACAGTCCGCTCCATGCTCTCCAGCATTCCATGGCTAACATCGCTGGAGTACTGACTCAGAGAAAAGAACAACTGTTCAGTCAAAGTGGCTCCAGCAATGTCACCAAGGAGTTGTGTGAAATGAGAAAGATCATGGCGAACATGGAGCGGATGCAGGCCTCACACTTGGCAGCCATGGCTGCATACCACAGAGATGTTGCTGGAGTCTTGCAATCCCTGCAGCTCATCATCACTGCAGTGATGCCTCATCATGTGGAACAGATGAATGCTGCTGCTACTTCCACATCCACCTCTCACCCCCCTGATGTGTCACAGCCTCACAGTGTTCCAGCCAATACACCATCACACACACAGGAGGCACATGACACATCAGAGGAGGAAGATGTGGTTGAATCCACATTTCTGTGAAAAAGTCAGCTGTAGCATTCATCTGGGCCAAATGGACAGTTTCTGCTTGGATCTGTGCTTACCATCATGCCTCAGAACACCATATTCCACTGTCCTATGAATGACTGCTACATGCACCTTCGTCTTCAATAAGGCCTGCCAATGTTGGCATTGTTCCCAATGACACTGCAAACAGCCTGCTGACTGAACTCTGCCTCTTCAACATGTCTCTGGACATGTTACCCCCAAAGGACTCTGTCAGGCCACTGGGCATCTATACAATTTTGGGTTGTATGACCAATTTCTGGGCCAGTCTTCTACCAATGTGAATGCACATGTAAATAAAAAATGTAAAGTCACACAGATGTGTGTTGCCTATGACCTGTCAAGTATAGAAGTGTCAATCATTTTCTGGTCAGTGAATCCATCGAAATTTACACAGAGGGACATTTGATAAATGGTCATGTTGAGTCTGTGTCCCCGATAGGCAGTGAGATTACCGGGTATGTGTGAGTCAGCCGTGCCCGAATAGCTAAAATACTACATACTTACCAGAATCCAACATTGCCCTAAGTACATGATGGGAATAGGCATGTGCTGAAATATGTCCAAGTCAGGCTCATGCCACAAGAAGTGTCTTCAACTAGCACTGCTGACAAGTCTTATTTGACAGATCTACTCACACTCAACGGGGTGGACAAAGCTTGTTGTGATGGGTTACATGGCATGTCACATTTCAAGATAGAGCAAACACCATAGTCACATAGATGATTAAGTGTAATGGCACATATTTACATGCCGCTATTGGAACCACAATGTCTGTTTCAGTGAAGTTGTGTTGGCAATAGGAACTTCTCCTAAAGTGCAAGTCCTCAGTCAGCCACTTACCGTGGCTTAACAATGCCTTGAAAATAATGAACCCTCTCATGCTGTGCTCACTGTGAAAGGGGAGGGCAATGTGTCTAGTGGTGTGTAGTGCACTGCAATTAGCATAGAGTCAGATGCTGTACCACTATTTCAAGGGTGGCATCACCACGAGGCAATGCCAAAATTAACAGCTGGGAAAAGTGGGTATAACACTGGCACTACAGGTAGAAATGTTTCATTTCCCCTCCTGTATGCTGTTGACCTGTGTCCTGCCTTGTGCAGCGCACATTTGATCCGCCAAATGATAACATTCTGTGTGTGCAGGAAGGTGAGCCTCCATGCACATAAACATCCAAAATCACTACTGCTGACACACTTGCACTACATAGCAAGTGTGCATGTGTCTGTGCATGGCAGATGTACTCTGCGCCAGGCTCATGTGAAATGCATGGTGGGGCCGTAATCTTGGGAACACAGTGCATACATGCATTTTCATGATGGATAAGCGTTGCGATGTCAATGTTTGCTTAAGCCCTTGTTTCTAAATTGTGTCGTAAATGGGCAACAATGTGGTGTGCAACTCTGTGAGTCACACATAAGATGTCAAACTTTACAAAAGAGTGTTCCTAGCCTAGGGCATAACTCTTACTTGCCATCCTGAAATCCATGCAAGTTTCCTGTGCACAAATCAACTGGATCCTGACACTATCCGTCCAGCTAAATTACATGTCATGACCGCATGTACACATTCAAATGATTGTTCTGTGATTGAATAAGTTGCATACAAGGTAAAAAGCACCACTCCACCAATTCACTTCTGACATAAGTGCAACCACAATTCCAAACCAGTAACCATTTATTCATATTTCACAAAATTACCTACCCTAAACTGACACTAATCACTACAACTAACCTAATCTTAACTAACTGGTACTAACTGAATGCTACTCTAAACTATCTACCTTAACTAATACTAAACACGCAACAACATATCTGAGACAGCAACCCCCTCCCACCCTTAAAGCACATCAGCAGACAGGACAAATACATCTTAGCTAAATATCAACTAACTACACATATATCCTACACAAATATATATATCTTTTTTGTATTTTGGTTTTCATATAACAGCAAATACATCAACCCCCCACCCAAAGGAAAAGGAAACTTAGCCCAGAATACTACATTAAAAGAATAAAAAATCTAAAAAATGTATAATATATTACACTAACTATTTGTACACTACAACTACACTACCTAACACTTAAAAACCGACACTAATACAAATTTTGTAGAGAATTAAATATCGGGGGACTGGCGAAAAGGGTCACCACTTGTCCAACTCAATATGGGAGACCCAGAGCAGCCTTGATGTCATGGAGGTGGGTGCTCTGCTCCGACATTTTCCTTTCTATTTGGGCCAGTCGGACATTCATGTCCATCATGCACCGACGGTCCCTGTTTGTGAACCCTACAGCATGTATCCGTGCTGCAGATGGCATTGTGACAGTTCCTTGTACACGTGGCCGTGAGGGGGCACCTGAATGTGTGCCTGATCCTGTAGCAGCATGTTGGCTGTGTGGTGTCTGATTTTGAGGGGCAGATCTTTGGGCATGTCTGGAGCCACGCCTGATGTTAGAAAGGCCAGCTATGGCCTGTGTGACCCTCACCAATCTTTGCAGTCCAACTTCAGGCAGAGCCTTCCATCTCCCAGCTGCCCGGTCATCTCTGTACCTACTAGCCATAGTACGATATCCCTTGGCCACCCGGCGTATATGCTGATATCGCTCTTTACGGACCTGGAATGCATGTGCCTCCTCTGGTGACATGTTGTCTGTAAAATAAGAGCCATGACAATATGTGAGTCCAGATAACTATGGCAATGTTCTCCATTTAACTAAGAAACACAAGGGGAGTAAAACATGGGACCCTACACTCTAACGAAAGATTGTGAAGTTCAAAAGTGACATGGACAATTCAATGTTGAATTAAGGATCAGTTACAACATGATGGTGACACTGACATGACAGTGCATAGCATGTAACATGTAGTGTCACAACACAATGAGATTGTCAGTGTCAAATGATGGTGCTGTCACATACCCTGACTGAGGGGGATATGTACAAGGAAGTGGAGGAGAGAGGCATTAGCCTTCCGGGGGTAACGCCTCGCTCCTCCACTTCTGAAACACAAGGCTGCACCATATGTACAAGTATGTGGTGCAGCCCTGCGTGTCCCCCTGCAATGGCGCTAAGTTTATCAACTCAGCACCAACGCAGGCACCCTTGCACAAGAGTGCAAGGGTGACTGCGTGCAGGGGAGGATTGTTTATGTGTAGGAAGGTGTCCCTTCCTGCACTTGAACAATCCTAGAAATGCCCTTCTGTCACTTTCATGTGTGCTGCTTCATGCAGCACACATGGAAGAGACAAAATTGCTTTTTTTTCTTTATTTGTACATGCACAGGAAGGGACACCTTCCTGTACAGAAACAAACAATGCAATTGGGCTTCTTCAATGTGTGCTGCACAAGGCAGCACACATGAAAAAACAACGTTAGGTGGCTGAACACTGACTTGTACATAAGGCGCAGCCCCTCTCGCCACCACAACTTCACAGTAGGTGACGTTGTGGTGGCGAGAGGGGCTTGTACATTTGCCCCTGAGTCTACCAGGGGAATGAGCCCAAGGAGATAGCTTGACAACACCATTGCAGAGCCAAAACATGGCAATGAAATACATAGGGTCATCTTTGCAAGGTGGTTGGGTAGCATGCCATTCGTATGCTTGGCTTAACGCTACCCCCTGCAACTTCAGGAAAGCTGGTATGCAGCATAGCTACAATAGTACTGTGCAGACCTGTGCCTGACCCCACAATGCCTGAGAAATTCTGCCTCCTTGGGCATATTCTGGCCCACTTGCACAATGCTGCAAGTGTCTCTGCGTTGGTGTGGAAGATTAGAATGGGCCACAGAGTGCCCCTTCCTGTACATGACCATTCCTTACAATATGTGCAGACAATTCAAGGTGTGCTGCTTCATGCAGCACATATTGAAGTCACATGATGACATTCTCAGCACTGATTGTTCATGTGATGTGAGGCGCACCTTCATGCAATTGAACAATCAATGGTGTCCTGTTGTTTCCATGTGTACCGCACAATGCAGAACACATTTGAACAGCATGTTTGTGAACCAATTCAAAAAAACTCACCACTGTGCATATTCAGATACAAAATGCCAAGAGAATCACACATTACGCACTCCAACACATTCTAGCTGGCCTTGGAGAGAGTGGCCAGACCTCTAAAGATTTGTTTGTGCATGTATTCAGCTCCCAACCTTGGCACACGAGCTTTGATGCATAAAGGTGGTTTTGAGCCCTATTGTGCTTCATTCTCAGGCAGCCAGCTAAACTCAGCATTCTGACTCAGGCTAAGGCAATCGTGCTCCCACAATGCTGTACAATGTAACGTTGATGATTAAATGGTGTGCTTGTGATATGCACCAAAATGGCAAAGATATGACACTTCAGATGACAGGCAATCAAAATTGGCAGAAATCCTAGGTTGTGATCTAACTTTACATTACAGTGTTGTCGACACATACAAAGGATGTGTGACTCTGGATCATGCAGCAATAAATTTGTAATCACGGACACAAACTTACAGATTGTGTATGTGACGGACTCTTTGTACTGGTTTCTGTGAATGACACCTGGTGCAACAAAGATTTGAACATCATTGACAGTCATCTCAGTCAAGCATATACACGCATTCCATGTCTGGTCATAGTCATCACCAACATCACTTTACATGTCTCCTATCCTGTGTGTACGCTGTGTAATCCAAATGCATGTGCTGGAGTGACATAACCCATTGATATTTCTTGCATGGGCATCACTGACTGGGGATGTGCAAAGTTACATCCGGAAGACATATGCATTGCTCCATCTTTACTTACTGATTTGTTCATACTTCACACTTTTTAAAAATATCATCACACTGGAGGCAAGGTACATGTGATACACACCCAGACTGCATACTACTACATACAGGATTTTACCCAGACATTCATCACATCTCACAATGACAATATTTAATGAATGAACTCAACAGTGGCGTGTGGGTCCCTGAAGGCGTCGATGTCCCCCTGAGTGATCAGTGGTCATCCAGCTGTGAGACATGAATAGAAACGTGTGTTGGTATCAGACATGAATTCACACGTGTCCTATTCATCCTCAGATTCATCAGCATCAATTACAAGGCCCTGTAACTGTACTGTTGCAGTTCAGGTTGCATACATGATTGTGTCTACTTTGCCTGTTGTTCCCACAGGACATGACCGATGATGAGTTTGGCAACACAAGACAATCCAGCTAGCAATTTTGCACTTTTTGCACACACTACTTGTGTGACACATTCCCAAGGCCACGTTTCTCCCAACAGCATGTTCTCCATGGTCTGTAGACAATATCTTCGCTGCAGATCTCACAAGGGTGTGTTACGACAATTGATGTTGTATGATCACACCTTTTGTATGTGGCAGACTAACACTCCGGAGATGGGCTATTTTGTAAAAAAACAATTTTTCTAATATCATCATACGTTACACAAAATCAGCCACGTGATGGTTCAATTGTGAGACTGTGTTACAGTGCTGTGATACTTCACATACATTGTGAAGTGTCAACATGAGATTAGACCCTTGCACAGTGGTGCCAGACATGTTTGTACATGAGGCAGTGTGTTATGTCGTGTATCACATGGCCATCTCATTCACATTAAGGGTACACACACACATATCTCCTCATACACTATCTTCATAGGATGCACTGCGCAGCCCACCTTGTACCTTGACACAGCACTTCATTTTCTGTGTTTCGGAGTGTGCCCATTCATGAACATGATCATACCTCATCATGAACACTGTCTCACTTGCACAATGGTACAAGTGTGATTGTGTGGAAGCTGGCATCTTCATTCAACATGACTGACTGACATCATCCTGTAGCACTTCTCACATTGTGTTCCAGACTGCATTTTTGACTTGGTTACAAAAGTGTTCATTTATTATTTTTGAGGTTGTACTTACCACCTTGTAGGCTAATGATGACTCCCAGGTGGTCCAACATGTCACCCTCATGGCCCACGCAATCCTGCCATCGGTGCTTCCACTGTCGGACAGTCCTGTCCACCCCGAAGATCCTCAGCATTTGACTGCGCACATGCTCCCACCTCACCTTCCGTACATGTGCGGAATATCCCTGCAGGATCCTTCCCCCACTCTCAACCATCAAGGGCAGGTAGAATTTAACCAGCCAGAGGAAGCCCCCAATGCCTCCTCTGACATGCTGCCCTCCCTACCAACACCCACCATCTTACAAAACACACCTAAACCCACTAGTAACAACGTAAAGCCCAAATATATACCCCAGAAACTATTAATAATGTTAAACTACCCCTTTGACAGACACCCGACAAGATTTGGTACAAGACGCAAAAAACACGTAAGGACAAGTACACAAGACTTCACAGAGACACTAGGGACAGTTCACAGGACACAACAACACTCTCTACTACCAAAAACACCAGCACACAACTCCAAACACCTCCAACACTCTCCACATTCACTAACAGTGTGCTCAAAAGAGAAAGTGAAAGTGTACAGTACTACTCCAGTACACAGGATGAATGCTGACATCACTTCCTGTGTGTTTGCGGTCCGTTTTTAGGTCTCGGCCTGCGCCAGCGCTTGCGCTGGTCTGGCAGAGAGTTTTAGTAAGCGAGTTTTGGAAGTGCAAACACTGGCTTTCGGCTGGCGACCAGCTTGAGTTCACGATGGCGTGCACGCGCAGCTGGCATCTGGGTTTCCTATCTCTTCCTCATTTCCTCGTCATGGCTCATTAACTCTCTGGACTCTGATGTTTCAATCGCAGCAGCAGCTCACATTACCAACTGAGGGCCCTGGACTACAGTCACATGAAAAACAACAGCGATTAGCATTGAAATGCAAGCTTTTTTTTGTCTAGTTAGAAATATTGCTTCGGTGGGTTGATTTCACCTTATATCGCTATTTGTTTTATATTGGGAGTCACAGCCTAATTACCAGTATTTTTGTCTCTCACTGTTTTTTTTAAAAATATTTATTCGCGCAAAGCACAAAGCTATATTTAAGGTTACTTTTTCCGCGTCACTTCTTCACTCTATTTAAACTCCACACCCCCACTCTTATTGTCTCTCTCCTTCTCTCTCTCTCCCTCTCTAATTCTCTCTCTACTTAATTAACTCTCCCCTCTCTATCTTTTTTAGCCTTTCATTCTCTCTCACCCCTTTATCTGTTTCTCTTTCAAACTCCTTCATTCACTCTCTCTCCCCCTTCTTTCTCTCTCTCTATCCCGCTCCACTCTTTATTCTATGTACACCCTTTCTCTCTCTTTCTCTCTCACCACCCTCTCTAATTGGGCATTATATCTTCACTCTATCTCTCACTCGGCAACACCACAGCATCACTCAGCGCAACCACAGCATCAATCAGAGCCAGCACAGCATCAATCAGAGCCAGCACAGCATCACTCAGCACCAACACAACATCTCTCAACGCCATCACAGCATCACTCAACGCCATCACAGCATCACTCAACGCCATCACAGCATCATTCAGTGCAACCACAGCATCACTCAGTGCAACCACAGCATCACTCAGCACAACCACAGCATTACTCAGCACAACCACAGCATCACTTAGAGCCACAACAGCATCACTCAGCGCCACCACAACATCACTCCGCGCCACCACAGCATCACTCAGCACTACCATAGCTTTACTCAGCGACACCACATCATCACTCAGGGCCAACACTGCATCACTCAGCACCACCACAGGATGACTCAGCACCACCACAGCATCGCTCAGCACCACCACAGCATCGCTCAGCACCACCACAGCATCGCTCAGCACCACCACAGCATCGCTCAGCGCCACCACAGCATCGCTCAGTGCCACCACAGCATCGCTCAGTGCCACCACAGCATCGCTCAGCGCCACCACAGCATCACTCAGCGCCACCACAGCATCACTCAACGCCACCACAGCATCACTCAGCGTCACCACAGCATCGCTCAGCGCCACCACAGCATCGCTCAGCGCCACCACAGCATCGCTCAGCACCACCACAGCATCGCTCAGCGCCACCACAGCATCGCTCAGCGCCACCACAGCATCGCTCAGCGCCGCCACTGCATCGCTCAGCACCGCCACTGCATCGCTCAGCACCGCCACCACAGCATCACTCAGGGTCACCACAGCATCACTCAGGGTCACCACAGCATCACTCAGGGCCGCCACAGCATCACTCAGCGCCGCCACAGCATCACTCAGCGCCGCCACAGCATCACTCAGCGCCCCCACAGCATCACTCAGCGTCCCCACAGCATCACTCAGCGCCGCCACAGCATCACTCAGCGCCAAGACAATATCACTCAGCACCACCACAGCATCACTCAGCGCCAAGACAACATCACTCAGCGCCACCACAGCATCACTCAGCGTCCCCACAGCATCACTCAGCGCCGCCACAGCATCACTCAGCGCCAAGACAATATCACTCAGCACCACCACAGCATCACTCAGCGCCAAGACAATATCACTCAGCGCCACCACAGCATCACTCAGCACCACAGCAGTATCACTCAGCAACACCTGAGTATCATTCAGCATCACCTCAGCATCGTCTCCGCAACAGTCACCACCACCACCACTACCACCTCAGCATCACTCAGCACCACCTCAGCCTGCTCTCGGAATCTGGCATCTGTTGATTCTCCCCTAGCGTCTGGCCGCTGCTAGTGTTATAATACAGGTACTAGTTCCCAACCTTCACCCTCCGATTGTTTATGCCCCCTCAAAAAAAAAAAGCTTTAACAAACAACCATTGCCAGCATTGCAAGAACAAAAGAAAACTGAGGAATTTTTTTATTGTAAATACTTTTTTAATATGGTCATTCAGTTTTACATAATGCCTTCTTGGTCATATATAAAGTAACAAAAATGCTTCTGACACTTTTTTATTATAACTTTTCAGCATGCCGCACAGCAGCCACACTTCTCTACAGCACAGTTTGAAGACATTGGCAAAGTCAATAGCTCTGGCTAAACACTTATAAGGCCCCAAAGGCGAGACCTTTTGGCTATGCCAATGCTTGTTTGACTATGCGGTAAGATTATGCACGCAAATTGGCTTTAGCAGTAATATTCAGTGTTGTTACATGTATTTTGCGATTATTTTCTATGGCAGTTATAAAAAATTATCGCTTTTGCGTTAAAGCGGCAGATATTTGGACGCAAAGTGCAAGTTGTTCCTCAGATGAACAGGATTTCATGGAAATGCATGACTGCTGACACCATTTGTTTGTGTGATGTGATCTGTGTTGGGTATGTGACTTAACTCAATCTGAAATGCCTACATTACAGTTATACATAGCTGTCTACATGCACTTGGATCACACATTGCAGACTATCCACATTGATTCATGTATGATTATACATGCATGCATCAGTGGTCATCATTGGGTTTGACATAGTTAGTATGTGTGGCAACATAAGTGACTGTCAATTTACTCATTCCTGTGATGTCTGCTACTGTTTGACATGCTTGCGACACACATGTAAATGAACATCAGGCATCCAGTACTTGTAAGACATATTTCGGATGCTTAAAACAATGTGTATTCTTGACCACAGATTCATACTTGGTATTATTCAGCCTTGAGTAGCAGATGTGCACAATTTATACGCACAGCTGCAAAGTCAGTCATGTGCATGAATCAAGGTGGGTGTGGGACACGATGGTGATCTACATTATCTGATGATGTGAGCAAATTGGGGGGCGTGGCTTGCAGCCGATGAGAACGGATGCGAGCTGAGGAGCTCCGCCGCCGCTTCCCCCATAATCAATTATTCTGCACCCCAGCCGCAGCTGGGGACACTGCTTTTAAGCCCGGGGAACGCTGGAATCTGTGGGCAAGCAAAGGGGACCCCCAGTTCGGCCTGGAATGCTGATTTGATGAGGTAGAGGGAGCTGTGGAGATAGGCGGCGGCAAATCCAAGATGGCGCCAGCGCCGTGAACGGAGCTGCGCAACTGGCACAGACTGCGGATAGCTAGCAGGAACCCGACAGGGGCACACAGCTCGCATCCCAGGAGACGCCCAGGCACGACGAGAGAGCAAACGGGGGCCAAGCGGGCTAGCGGAGAGCACGAAGACCCTGCGACTGGGACGACCCCTAGCTTGCAGGAAGGGCAGGCGGGGAATTGAGGAACCTGCTGGAAGGTGAGGAGTACCGGAGCTCCCGGTTGTGACCACGAGCAGGCGGACCCCTGAATGCAGGTGGAAGGCCCAGAGCAGCGGGGACGGCCTGTTGGACGGGCGGCGACATCCGCTGACGGACACCAGGAGACCAGCAAGGGAATACAGTGCAATTCCCAGTGGGTCATTGGGCACGATAACTGTGGCAACAAGGGCCAAGCGGACCAGCGGAGTGCGTGTAGACCCTGGGGTGAGGCGAGCCCGACACTGCAGAAAGTGAAAAGAAAATGGCGCCCGTGCCATACTGAGTCCTACATATCTGCCTTGGGGAGCTGCTGATGAGGCGGGAGCCGGAGGACAGAGCATTGCCTGTCGTGGCGACACCTAGATTACAGTGAGTGCCTGCTGGGAATTTAGGAGCCTGCTGGAGTGGGCGGGGTACTGAGACTGCCCTGGAGGGCCCCCTGAGTGTTGGAGCTGTGGGTGGGCAGACCCCTGCAAGAAAGACCCAGCGGGAAGAGGGCCTGGAGCTGCGGGGACGGCCCGCCGGATAGTACGCGGCGGCCGCTGAAGTAAGTTGATGTGCGCTACAGAGGGCTGCTTGGTGCCGTAAAGGAGCGGGGACACCAGAGTCGGCACGGCGCGGCCTTCAGCCCCGAGGCCAGGACCCCATCGGAGCGGGCGAAAGGCATGTACGGCGGCCGCAGGCCAAACGAGCAGACACAGGCCTGGATAATAAACAGTGGGAGCCCGACACGCAAGTGAGACGAGGAAACGGGGCTCAGTCAACCCTGATCGCAGAACCAGAGACCTCTCTCTTGAGGAAGAGCAGCGGCGGGGCACTCAGAGGACGGGGGCCAGCTGGAGATCCACCAGGAGGGCACCCAACCCTAGAAAGGAAATAACGGTCCCAATACGCATTATCCGAAGTATTACCTCGAGAGGGGCCACACACAGCAGCACAATATTCCGGTAGCGACTACATGCTAGAGAGGTACAGCTACAGTACTGGGCCCTAGCAGCTCAGGAGGTGCGACACAGCCGGGGGACAGCAGCGTCCTGTAGACACCCAAGCAGAATAAGTGCTGTGAGCTGGCCGCAGGAGAGGCGTGCTGGGGTTCCCTGCTGAGACCTCCCTCGCTGATGGGGAGTCCCTTACAAGCGACAACCCTGCTCCGGAGCTGCAGACACTCTGCGAGGACCATGGAAGGGCCCCAATGAGGGGATAACCTACCGGCGAGATCGCAGGGGCCACGTGAGAGCTGCAGACCTGCGATGAATTGAGCTAAGCCAAGACCGGAGAACAGTTGCGCTAACTCGGCCCACTCTCCTGCCTGCCGGACCTGACCGAGCATAGTCGAATAGGCTCAGTCATTGTGCAACAATGGGGAGAACCCAGAAGAAACGCGGGATCAGTGCCCTCAGCATAGACGCCTCCGGAGCCCAGACTGATGACGAAGAAGAGGTTTTCGGAAGCAAGTAAAGATACTACTCCCCGGAAACCGACGCTGGCCGATATCATGCAAGCCATCACAGCTTCAAAAGAAGCACTGGAAGGGAAAATCGATGCAATTGGAACGGATCTGAGTCTCCTAAAAGATGACCATCGGAAGCTCAAAGAGAAGATTCTAACTAACAAGAAGGAACTGGGGGGCATACCGGCGCAAGTGGCCGACATACAGAGGACGCTTGCAGAATTAGAAACCAAAGTCAAGGTGCTGGAAGTTCGAGCTGAGGACAGCGAAGGGCGGTCCCGACGAAACAACATTAGACGGATCGGAGTGCCTGAAAAAGCTGAGGGCGATAACATGATCCAATTTCTGGAGGACTGGCTGCGAGCAGAGGTGGCCCCGGAGGGGTTGTCCTCCTTTTACGCTTTGGAGAGGGCTCACAGAGTTCCGGGGCGTCCACCCAAGCCGGGGGCCCCGTCTAGACCGATAGTGGCGCGCATGCTACACTTCAGGAACAGGGATCACATTCTACAGCAGGCCCGCCAAAAGCGAGGACTAAAAATTGACAATAGTGCGGTCATGATCTTTCCGGATTTCACTAGAGAAGTCCAGCGCAACAGAGCATCCTTCTTAGCAGTTAAAAAGAAGCTACGACAACTGCAATTACCATATGCAATGATATTTCCGGCGCGGCTCCGAGTGGCAGACCCTGCGGGGCCGCGGTTCTTTAACACTCCCCAAGAGGCCTGGGACTGGCTGGACATGCGACGACTCCCGGAGAGGCGTAGCTCCCCAGCGGAATCGCTTCACAACAGTCCTGGTAGCAGCAAGTCGGGGCCCAGGGCCCCATCTCCCAGAGAGCTTAGCCTAGAGAGACAAAGAGTGTTGCAGGAAGTAGCAAAACATAGCCACAACAACTCTAGCCCTACATCCAGTAAGAGCGGAATGGATGGAGAACGATCGGATGGTTCGCAGGCTATCAGCGAAAATGAGGTCTCTGAGTCCGAACTCCCAAGGGTAACGCCACAAACGGCGGATGACATTGTTTGAGTATCCAGACCCGACTGTCCAGTCGATGAGCACCTGGAGCGTGGCAGGCCACCCACCTGAGGGAACAAGCCCTATCCCCGGCTGAAGGCAACATGGAAGCAAGAGACTTCAGAACGCTGAGCTGGGGCGATTTAGTTGGTACAGGTATTGGGGGGGCGGCGGGTCAGGGGTACGGGACTGGAACTGTCGGCTGATCACCCCTCTAACCAATAGTGGATGGTTATACAGTTAAAAGACGTTTGGATGGGGGCTAGTTTGCAAGTACCTGTCCGGGGGAGGGGGAGTTGGGTTTTTTATTCGGTTTTAAGGGTATGTTGGGGCAGGCGTGTCACTAGGGCAGACTTTCAGGAGACAATAGCTTTACCATTCCAATGGGATCCTCACTAGACCTAAAATTTGTATCTTGGAATGTCAGAGGGATGCACACCATGGTACGAAGGCACAAAATTCATGCATACTTGATTCGCAGGGGGGATCAGATCGCACTACTCCAAGAGACCCACGTCATGGCGAAGGAGGGAATTGCAGTGCAGCGGAGATGGCGAGGGCAGGTGTTCTATACCAATTACTCAGCGTTTGCGCGCAGCGTCCTGATATGGGTGAGGTCGGGAGTTCCTTTCCAGTGCACACAACAAATCATAGACCCAGATGGCAGATATGTAATAGTTGCTGGGAGGCTAGATGGAAGGGACATAGTCTTGGGCAGTATTTATGTTCCCAACACTGAACAGGCCAATTTCTTCTTACACCTGTCTAGGAAGCTAGCCTCTCTACTCACGGGGTCGGTGTTACTGAGGGGAGACTTTAATTGCATCCCGGATGTAACCCTTGACCGCTCCCATCCACCGCTTCCTGATGCGCCCACACATAAAATAGCAGACGTATGACGGACTTGGCAGCAGAAATGGGGGTTAGTGGATACTTGGAGAGCTCAGCATCCTGGCACTCGGGATTACTCCTTTTTCTCGGCGATACACGAATTGCATGTGCGGTTAGACGCCATCCTGTGTTCCCCCGATGTACACCAGGTAGTACGCAGTAGTGAATACCTCACTCGGACAGTCTCCGACCATAATCCGGTGTTGATATGCTTGAATTGGTCTCAAGCTAAGCCCAAAATACCCACGTGGCGGTTGCACCCTGGAAGATCAAGTGTTCCACGCCACAATAGGTTCGGCTATAGACCAATATTTCCGCGAAAACGCTAACACGGCCACGGACCCATTGATAGAGTGGGATGCGTTTAAAGCGGTCATCAGGGGGAGATGCATATCAGAACTGGTGGGGACCCGGAAGGTACTCCTTCAGGATGTACAAAGGGCGGACCACCGCCTAAGGGAGCTGGAACAAAAAAGGCCAGAGAACATAGACAAACAGGGAGAACTACTGGAGGCTTGAGAAGCGGTGGCAGTCCAGGTGGAACGCCTTCGCTGCTTTGACTATAAACAATACCTGACGCGGGCCCACTCTGAGAGGGATAAATCGGGAGCTCTCCTAGCCTGGCTGGCCAACCCAGCCAGAAGGGGCACGACCATTTTAGAAATCAGAGACCAAGCCAGTGAGACGAGGTATGACCAGCAAGGCATAAATGATCTGTTCCTAGAATACTACACCGAGTAATATAGGAACAGAGTGACCCCAGGGGAGGAGGACTTGGGCAGGTTCATGTGAGGCCTGGAACTACCGACCCTAGATGAGGAATTAGCAGATGCATTGGGTCGCGATGTGAAACTGGGGGAAGTAAGAGGGGCCATTAAGACCTTAGCAAGAAACAAAACCCCAGGGACAGATGGGCTCCCGAGTGAATTTTACCTAAAATATATCGATCTATTAGCACCCAAGCTGGTCCAACTATTGAATGAGACAAAACAAGTGGGACACCTTCCCATCTCAACTAGAGAGGCAATCATTATACCCTTACTTAAACCGGGGAAGCAGCCATGGGACAGAACGGCATACCGCCCACTGTCTATGCTTAATATAGACTACAAGATCCTTAGCCGCATACTAGCCACTCGGTTGCTACCGCACATGACAACATTGATCCACAAAGACCAGTCGGGGTTTATTCCCACCAGAAACACAGCTCTTAACATCCGTTGTCTACTACGAGTGCTGGGGGCAGACACCTACGAGAAGGATTTGGGGACAATCTTTGCGGTGGACATAGAAAAGGCATTTGATAGCCTAGAATGGACATACCTGTACCATGTGATGAGAAGATTTGGGCTGGGTGCCGGGTTTGTCGACTTGACTGCACTGCTATATTCAGGCTCCACTGCTCGGGTCAAAACAGGCTGCCTAATATCAGATGCCTGCGAGGTGGGGAGGGGAACAAGGCAGGGATGTCCCCTCTCCCCGCTGCTGTTCACCCTGGCAAATGAACCGCTCGCCGCTCGAGCTAGAACGGGACATCACTATCAGGGCCTGGAAGTCGATGGGAAGACGCACCATATTGCGTTGTATGCCGATGACCTTCTGATGTTCCTAGCAGATGCGGGAGAGGCACTTCGGGGAGCAAAAGCATTACTTCAGGACCTAGGGAAAGTGGCGGGGTTGAAAGTGAACTGGACAAAATCCTGTTTGTTCCCAACAAAAGAAGGCAGAGGGCCCGCTATACACCGAGGAAGTTAGACGGGAAGACAGATGCATCACATACCTGGGCGCCAAAATATATCACGCTCAGGGCGACCTACTGGAGGGTAACATAGGTAGGGCCATAAGGAAAACAAAAGTTCTGGAGTGGATTGCCACTTTCGGTGGCTGGCAGGGTGGCCCTCCTCAAGATGGTGACCCTGCCGAGGCTACTATACTACTTTGGCAACCTACCAATCTGGATACCGCCATGATATTTTACCCAACTCAGATCCATGATCACGGGGTTTCTATGGGGAGCAGGCAGGAGGAGAGTGGCGCTTAACGTGCTAATGAGGCCACGAGCGGAGGGGGGTTGGGCGGTGCCCGACTTTGAGGCTTATTACCTATCGGCACAGTTCCAATGGCTCACAAAGTGGGTGGCGGGGCGCCTACGAGGAGCGGGGGAGGAAGTTGGCGACCGGATGACCTTGAGGTTATTATCCCAGATCACCTTAAGGCTCCTGATTCGAAATCAGGTACTTCCTATGAAGTTGGCTACAGTGAGGCGATGCTGGCACAGATATCTGAGACGGCTCAGAATCAGGAGTCCTTATGCCCCTGAGATCCCGTTGCTCATGTGCAAGGCCTTGCCACACGGGGATAACTGGCAGAGATTGGCGGTCTGGGCGGACCAAGGGTTAGCCACAATGGGAGACTTATATGAGGAAGGGGCCATGATCCCCTTCAACGATTTGAGGGATCGGTATGATCTACCTGGGGGGGACTTTTTATTGCATTCTGCCCTCACTGCAGCCATACGGCGGCACTGGGGAGGAGGACTTACTGAACCACCAACGTCACTGGGATGCCAATATGTGGTGATGGCGGCCGGCACCTTTAAAGCAGTCACCTGTCTGTACAGGCGTGTTGCGAGTGAGACATTACCTCCCTTGTCGGAGCTGCGCCTCAGGTGGGAGGCGGACCTGGGAGAAGACATTCCAGAGAAAGCCTGGGGAGAGCTAGTGGAGAGGGCCTGGAAAAGCACTAGGAACGCGAGATTCCAACTGGTGCACTTTAACATTCTTCATAGGGCTTACCTCACGCCGGAAAAAATTAATAAGTACTTTGCGACGCACACAGCGGCTTGCCCCGGTGTAATCAAGAGAATGCGAACTTCAAACACATGCTCTGGGAATGCCAACACTTGAGTAGCTTTTGGGAGGAGGTGATGGCGGTGCTAACCAACACCACCTACAGGGAACTTGAGACATCTTTTAAGCACTGCTTGCTGCACTGGTTTCCGCATACATCCAAAAACAAAGTCACAAGCAAATTTCTAGACATGGGGTTACTTTTAGCCAAAAGGGATATTACCATGCACTGGAAAGCCAAACGAGGACCAAGCACGGCCATATGGAAGAAGGAATTCATTAAGTGGGCAGAATGTGAGGGTATAATTAGGTTGCAATTAGCTAACAGAACGGGAAGCGAGAAGGCATTAGATGCAGCGAGAGCATGGGAAGCATTAGTAGCGGCACTCAGAGATCCAACCGCTGACGAGGAGGAGGAATCAATAGTAGAGCCCCCAGCAGGAATAGGTTAGAATCCAGATAAAGGAACTCCATGACGCGACATAAAGGAGGGGATCCCTAGTAATACCTCAGCATTGCCTTCACTAGTCGAGGGATCATATACCAAGGTTATAGAACTTCTACTTAGCAAACATTGGAGACGTAATGGATTGCAAGTTGGAGCCGAGTAGTCTAGTGGCATGCCTGGGGGGAGGGCAGGGAGGGGTGATTGTTTCAAGTTGAAGGACTTACTTAAGATTAAGGGCCAGGACAGGAGAACCAACAGAACACTTATAGTCGCCTGGGCTGGGTTTGAACAGGGAGGGGTGGGGGGAGCAGAGGGGTGGTGGACATTACCCCTTCTCCTGGCACCGAGCCCTCGACATCAAGAATATGGGAAATGTAAATTTGAATCTGAACTAGGACTATACACTGTATAATTGCCTATTTACAATGCATGTCAAAATCAATAAAGTTTGTTTAAAAAAAATAAAAATAATAAATGATGTGAGCAAATTGTGTATATTTGGAATTTTATTTGTGAGTTCTGCTACATATATGAGATGCATTGTTACATCTCATACTGCACATTTTGTGTCTGGCACAAAATCACATCAGTCTAGTGTGACAGCGCTACACAGCTTGAAGCTAAGTTGATACCAATATGATGCCTGGACAGGTGACACGTCAAGCATTTTATGTGTGTCTACAGTTCGTCATGTTTCAGACTCTGTACGCTTCATGAGCTTGTGGTAGCAACACTGATGTTGTGGGCAGGAATCTATGCACCATAATGCAGAATGTGTCAGCCGTGTGCAAATCATGTAGAGGACAACAAAGCACACAAAGCCATCTGTTTGAATGTTGTGGAGCCAGTGCCCAATGTGGACAGGACATTGTTGGATGGCCACAACAAAGCAGCACTTTACATTGTGCACTACTTACAACAGCATGACGTTCAATGCCAGTAAGCACATACAGTCCACATGTAATTGAATCAAAACTGTATCATTTCTATTTGACCCATAGTGCCAGACACATGTACTGCAGTGTTTATGCAAAATGTCTTTGACAGCTAGGCCTGCGTCTTCCACAGGCCTGTGTGCACTAGCAGTGGACATTGATGCAGCATCAACAACACTTAGGGGCCGATTCCGATTCGGGCCGGAAATTTCTCCGACCGAGCCGGACCCGGAGAGATTTCCGACCGAATCGGACCCGTGCAGTCCGACCGAACGAGTACGATGCGTCCGTATGTTATCGGACTCGAGTCGGTCGGACTCCCATTGAAGTCAATGGGAGCCGGTCATACAACGCGTACGCGGGCTCCCATTGCCTCAATGGGTGCGAAGTCGGACAAGGGCGCCCCCTACAGCGGGTGCGCGGCGAAGCGGTTCGCGGCGTACACGCACATGTAGGGGGACCCATTGGTCCCCCTGTGTGCGACTCGCGCGGCTACGCGTACAGGGGGTCCGACACGGACCCCGGAGTACGGCTCCGACTGCTCTTTCGAGCCGGACGGCGCGGCTCGGTCGGACTGCTCGCGGCGCGCATCGTACTTACCCGGCCGGGAAACGTCTCCATTGCGCGGTGCGAGTCGAGTCCGAGCGAGTCGGTCGGAGCGGTTCGTGCCGGGAGCGAGTCGGTCGGAGCGGTCGGGACGCCCGGACGAGTCGGTCGGCGATTTCGCATCGTACTCGCTCGGCCGGACCCGCGTACGGTTCGGTCGGGAAACAGGGCTCCGAATCGGATCCGGTAAAGCCAAATCCGATTCGGAGCCCTACCGGCCGAGATCGGAATCGGCCCCTTAGCTGTTGGCAAACTCTGGCATGCCAGATATAGACCCATTGGAGTCCGGAGATTCAGGAATGGTGCACCGTGTATGGTTGAACAATCAAGGTGCACATGATCATATACTTAGGGTACTCTGTGTTGCATGGCACACACCAACGCAACGATGGGTTGACAGTAGAGACATCCTATTTTGTCCTGCCCCTTTTCACTTCATCATGCATGTTGTTTTTGTGCCGAGCATTAGCTGGTGAAGGTGAGGCACCTGACCTTTGAACAGCTTTAATGTAAGGGTACCTGTGACTGTGCAACTTTGAGGGCATATTTGCATACCCAGCACATGTGTTTTCCACTGGCAGACTCAGAGTGCCCTGCTGTACCCATGCTTGCATACTCCCGGTAGAGCAAGTATTGCGTTTGTAGATTCACTGATCATTAAAGTGCGTTGTGTTTGGAGGACTTGTGTCGTTGTCCATGTTTGTGAGATGGTTTTGTGTGGAGGAGATGAGGCACAGCAATGGCAGGATCACCAGAAATTTGTTCACACTGCTGTACAACCATGACTTACATGGGATATATCTCACATGTGATTTGTTTTCTTAAGTTGTCATCCAGGACACAACCATGTGTGTCTGTTTTTCATCATCACATGTTATGATTCTCTTGTGTGTATGGTAGATTTCCCTTGGTTCTGTCCGGAGATAGGCTTTGGGGTAGCATACACATGACTGGAGATGCTGTACAGGTTGCCCACACAGGACTGCAACACATTCCATTTATGGTTTCTGGCCATTTTGACCAACCTTGTATTCTAGAGAATCTGTTGTACATTCCTGGAGTGATACGACAAAATGTGACATTGCTACATTTTTTAATTTGCATGTTTGTCTATGTGTTCAAATGTGACTGATGGTGTGTGTGTGTGTGTATATATTTGTGTAGTTGTGTTTAATTAGTTAATGACACATCATGCAATTGCCATTGGTAAACTTGTATTGAACAAACACAGACATTTTTGACAATGTCATTGTGGTACTGTTTGTTGTCATGTCCATCTTACCCAAAACATTGGGAAATTTTCTCTCTGATCATTATTTTTTCTGTAGCACTTCCCTTATGTGTATGTCTGTTCTCTGTTCACTGAGGGACCATACACATTACTTAGGTCATAGGCCCGATCTGTTGTTCCATCCCCAAACTTTGTTTGATTGATGTTCTGTCCACTGCTATATGTGAGAGCTGTGTGTCGCTGTTTGTTATTTACCTTTGAATTGACAGATATATGAACTTCTGAGGATATGAACCTAACATACAATACTTTTTTTTAATATATATATTTCATTGGACATTTTTGACAATTTGTGAATTTTTGGTGTGAAAAATCCATGTGATGGGATCTTTGATATTTCTGATTAAGTGAAAAAATTCATGATTATTTGATCCCTTCTAGCTGTTCCAGCAGCAGATACTGTGGTGTGTCTGACATCTGCGTCTTCGTCCTGGCCATCCTCTGGATTGTCCTGCTCCTCCTGGTCTTCACCCTATGGCGTGTTTGTGCGTACACAGATATTGTGCAGAATGCAACATGCCATTATGATCTTGCATACCAATTCTGGTCTGTACATGAGTCTGCCACCCGATATGTCTAGGCACCGGAACCTGGATTTCAGGACTCCAAATGTCCATTCAACAATGGCCCTTGTGCGTCCCAGTGCAACATTGTAGTCTCTCTGTGCCAGTGTGTGTGTGTCACTTTGATGGGCGTCATCAGCCATGGCGATAGTGCATATCCCTGATCACCTGAAACAGATAATGGGGAGATGTGTACATTAGTATTTGTGCCTGCTGTGTTTGCAGAGTGTCTATTTTGGTGTGTGTGCATTGTGCAACTTTGGTCTTTTGGGTTTGTCATGTGTTGCTTCAGACAATTGACCAGCATCACTGTAAATTGAATTGCCTATACTTGACATCCTACACATCACTATGCTGTCATTGTCTGGATCCTGTGTATTACCTCCATGTTGTGACTGTGAGGATGTATGTTTCACTAGGAAAGAGGTTACAGTTTCTTTACAGGCCCGTTGCACATACTGATCCTCTACTGTGCACATATTTTATGGGGTGCAGCATTGGCACATGTGCCTGCTAACACATCTACCTTAAGTTTATGACGTTTACTATGCTTGAACATCATCTACATACCTCATTGGGAATGATTGTGCTGAGGGTAGCTGTGGGAGAGATTCCTTGTCAGCTAAACGTTGAACTAATTGTGGGCTAATTACATCCACCTTGCCCCCAAGGTGTGTCAGTGTTTCAATGACAGTGGCACTGCTACCTGGTGCAATCAACTTATTGGGACATGTGATGACAACGTACATATGCATTGATGTCCTTGTGCATGAGTTGACTTTGACTCTGCATGTATGCATGTTTGAGTAATACCCATAGATATTTCTATGTCAGTTCGCAATCAACTCACATTGAAATATCAGATTTTGAGTATCATAATGCTACACCTCACCAGGATTGTCATATGCATGCACAACATGTAGTGGGATTGGGATTTGACACAGCGTGATGTTAAATATATTTTTGGGAATATTTGTGTGCAGTTGTTGCTACCCTCACGCAGCACTACTTGTAATCCCATGATGCAGGGACACATGCTGCATGACTATGTTTTTGCATGGCAGCTAATTCTTCCCCATCACGTGTGTGTGCAGGGGATCTGTCATCTTCTCGTACATATGGCACATGTGTTTGTTTCAACATGTATGTAGCACAGCAGAAACATATGTTCTCTGTCATGTGCTGCACTATTTTTCACCAGTTATCTGATGTGTTCAGCAAAATCTATATTCCATGTGTGCCATACTGGTTTGTGTGTGATTTTGTAGGCTACTTCCTTGTTGTGCTGTCTGACATATGCCTTGGTTATTTTGAATTGTGAGCTTGTGTATAATGTTGGGACCAGTTCCAAGGTATGTAATGTTACATTGGCTACATGTGCATTCTCACGTATTTGGGCTACATGCTTGTGTACTTGAGGTGTGTGGTGTGTTCATTTTGTACTTACCAACCAGCAGTCCATTTCCATATGTGCCATTTTCAACCCGCTGGCTGATGATGGATTGTCGAAAGATGTAGGAGTCATGCACACTCCCAGGACATTGATGAACAGGCCCAGGTGGTCCACAATTGCCTGCACATTCATTGAGTGTGTGTGATTCCTGTTCCTGTACATGTCTGCAGTGTCCGCAGGGGGCACAAGTAGGAGATGGGTGCAGTCAATTGCCCCCAACACATGTGGAAAGCCAGCAATCATAGAAGCCTTGCTTGTTGTCAAGTTGCTCTTGCGCAGTGTTGGGGAAGCGTAGGTGCTGCGGCGTCAAGCTGATGATGGCATTTGGGAGGAACCTTGAGAGGGCTGACTGTGAGACTCCACCCACTCTGGCAGTGGTTGGTTGAAAGGTACCAGAGGCCAACATGTGCAGCACTGCAAGTAGCTTTGTCTGCGGAGGGATGTTCGTGCAGCGCTGTGATGGTGCCTGCAGCCTAGGGGCTATCTGGGTCAGTATGCATAGGATTGAGGTCCTTTTCAGCCTGTAGTGGGCTATCACATCCTCTGGCATGAGGTCTATCAGGGTGATGCGTTGGCGGTAGACCCGCTCTCTTCTTTGGCACTGCCTCTGTGGTGGTGCTGGTGGCTGTAGTTGTGGTCTTTTTGGAGCTCCAAGCTGCAAGAGTAGTACCTCCATGGCGTCATTCGTTAAGCAAATGAGGGTCTGGATTGGTCTCCCTTATGTGCAGGTGTTTTTTCTCCATTTTTTAGACCAGCGTTTTTTTGGTCTTAAAAACCAGCCGCTAACTGGCCATAGCGGCAGTTTTTGGGAAGTATCGCCTGACCGGTAAATCATTGTAAATATCGCGAAGTTGAGTTAGCGGCTGTTTTTGCACGAGAACGCCTACCTTGCATCTCATTTTCGTTAAGTCCCGCTAACAGAAGTTGCGATCTTTGAGATGAACGTTTTCGCCAGTAATCTGCTTCTAACTAAGGTTAGTGGCAACTTGTAAATAAGGCGAAAAAAAATGCAGCCGCAATGTCAAAAAAATTACGCTACGGCGGCGTTAAGTCCTTATACATATGCCCCTTTGATTGACCATTACGCCCTTTGGGCTGCCAACTATTGAGTTGTTTAATCCAGTAAGGTTCTCTTTGCAAGAGCTGACGATGATAAAGGTGACCTTTGATGTTCCTTGTTTGTTCTACTATCTGCCATTTGAGTTGACTGATGTGGTTCATTTCACAAAAATGTCTAGCGCTAATCAATTTTTCATTTCTCCTTGGACCTTACTCTTATGTTCATTCGAGCACATTTTAATTTTCCGTTCAATTTCGCCAATGTAAATTCTGTCACGTGGGTATTTGACAAGGTAGACGACATTTGCTGAATTGCAGGTGTAATCGGGCCGAACCATGTATTGCTTGAGTGTCCATGGGAGAACAATGCTGGTGCCCGTTCTGGTAGCGTTGCAATTACCACATTTATGACAGGGTTTGGTATTATTTCCAATTTTAGAGGGCCTCGATTCATGGTTGGTTTTGATGCATAACGCTTCTTTAAGATTTCTCTGATATGCGAGAAAAAGCTTTTTGCAGAAAACATTATTATAGTTTGGTTCTTGTTGTAATGTGATGTGAGTCAATGTCTCAAAATAACCGTTTTAATTTTTTACTTTGATCAGAGTATTTGTAAGCAATTGTTTTTGGGTTCCTTGGGCGTGAGCAATTAATCCCTGGTTTTAGTGTGAATTGTATGTATGGCTCTTTGTAATACTTGTTCTGGCTAAGTTTATACACAGTTTGCAAACGCTTAACATTACAGCTATACACTTTCAGTAATATGTAAGTTCTGGCCTTATAGTGTTGTTTTGTGGCAGCGAAGCACGACATGAGAACACTTGTAAAACTCTTCACTCTGCTTTTAAAGTCCTGTGAAAACTACGCGCCAGGGGTTCAAATCACAAAGGTAAGGAAAGACACAAGCCAACTACCAGAGGGGTAATTTATGACTAAGCATTGCCACATTTTTATAGGATTTTAACCATTCATGCACTTTCGCATTAAATTCTGTGTGGGCAACTCTTGTTTCAAAGTAGATATGAATATGTCCGTGATTTGTGCTTTGATAACTCATGCCTATTTCTCTAAATCTGCAGTATGCATGTGGTGCAGCGCAACTTTGCCCATCCTTTACTCGTCACAAATACCTCACAACTTCACATCAGACACATGATGTGAATGTGCATTTAGCACACGATTCTTGCATGGTCTAACGATAATAAAATAAGTGTTGCATTTGACATTATTACTAAAGTGCATTTATTGTAGGACTAGTGAATTTACTCAAACTATTTGTTTAACTGTATTAAGTAAGGCATTAATAAACCATCCTTACCTATTAGATATGTACTCAGTATAAAGATAAAATTAGACTTTCCTAATGTGTGCCCTAATACATTGAATAACATTTACGGTTTAGATAACTGAATAAGAACTAACCTCACATTTGTAGAATGTGATTACACTAGAAATGATAAAGAATTTATGTATGCGTGAATTAATATTTCATATATTTGATTTAAATGTAGTTCTTCGCTATACTTACACATGATTGATCAAAGGATTTACAATAAGCTTCATGTAACGTGAACCTAATGCACTTATCATTCATATTCGATTGTTATTTAAATGCGCCCACGCATATTAAATGCACATTCTTGATAATACAATTTCAGGCCTATAATTCTTCATGCTGCATAATTTCTGGTTTCCATTTTCTGCTAACGTGACAGTTCTTACAAGTATTCACACGCATTGTTAGTTGTAGAATAGATAAATTACTGTACTAAAGATAGAGAAAGAGTCTAAGAAGAAGATGTTGACGAAAGAACATGGAGGGCCAGAGCGTTAACTGAAAATCCTATTCAACAATGACTTTCAACCTGGCTTGTGCAATAGAAGATGATGTTATTACCATGTTTGGTGTGGGATATTTGGAAATTGTTGCAGTCTACAACTTGAGAAATGGAGAAAAGAAATAGACCTCTGATAATGCGTGCAAAGGGGTGTTGCCCAAGAAGACTCTTGGGTGTTATAACTTAGTGTTCACACCATTGAAGATCAGATCCTTTTTGACATCCTTTCAGGGTCCCTTTCCGCAGTTTCCCTGGACTTTGAGAGGTTTAAACCTTTATGTTTGCCTTGATTCTTTACCGAGTGTGGCTTAGGCTAACACTTACTTGCATGACCCAAGAAGACTTTTGATCAAGCTTCTGAAATATTGACACCTGTCCTGGTTATTTTCCGCGCTTAGTTCTTATTTCCTTTATGGAAATTACTGATTTTTGAGATGGCTTTAGATTTTCTTGGAACCATTCTTTAGCTGGGACATTGCTTTAGGTGATTTAGAATTACCCATGTATAGATCACAAAATATGTGACTCTTCTCCGAGCATCAGATACTCCTCTTGATCTTTGTATTGCTGTGACTGAATTGCTCATTTGTCTAATATTGGTCCGCATCAATTTCTCTCATAGGTTGGGCCTGCCTGTTGTTATTCTGTACCTTTATAGCATGGCGTTAAGAGTCATGTATCTTAACTTGATTTTGACTTTGTAATAAACCTTCTTAACCCTAGCTACAGATTCCTGGTCCTCATTGTGTAGCCAAATGGGTTGCACTGTTACTTGATATTGATTGATGAAACATTAACTCTCCTCAACCCTCAGTGCATATAAGAGCTGCCGGAAGTTCTTTAAGAACTGAAACTTAAGGCCAGACATTTCTTAAATGGAAATGCTACTTAAAGGGGACAGCAGGAGAATGATGTCCCAATAGGTCTCAAACACACATAATCAAAGGAACACTCTCAGATGCAGGACTGGGTAAAGAGAACTATTTTTCTCTACCCTGGATGGCACCTTTGATATAATAAGGTCCTGTGATGTCTCAGTCAAATAGGATAATTTATGAATTTTGGTCTGATATCGAAGTTGGGACATAGAAGCTGACATAGAAACTGCATTCTCTATTGAAAGTTAAAACAGCTGCCAAAGCTATGCATGGCACAGGCATCTAGGGTAACCTTAACATAAGGGCACTTATTTTTTTTTAAAAAGGCCTTTATGTATCAGTGCATTTCTTCAAAGACACAGAATGTCCGAAACCTTTTTAATACATCAGGCCCAAGATTATCTGTTCTTGCATAAACATCAGGGTCATTCTTAAACATCAAGAAAATATCAATGAATGTACTGCATAAAGTGTCAGGTGTTGACTACCTCAGTCCTAGAATCAAAAAACGCCTCTCCACTGCCTGCGGATAGCTATGTGGTTAAATGGGTTTACTCGCTCATTTCAGGAAATTGAGTCGTGGCTTATGTTTAACTTGCCTAAATCATTTGATACTTTAGATTGGTGATAACATTTGAGATGTCATCAGTGATGTCACTGACCATGTCATGACTGATGTAATATGTGACGTCATCAGCAGTGCACTGCGGGGGCGCGAGTTATAGTTAGCTCAACTAACTATAACGGCCGAATTTCTCTGGTTTTGTACGAGTGAAATGTCCAACTAACTATAACGTCCCTGAAACCTGTGGTTTTTTCAGTGAATTTCAAACGTTTTTTAAATGAAAATTTCTAACTATACTGTCCCTGAAACCTATGGCTTTTTCAGTGAATTTCAAAGGTTTTTTAAATGCTAATTTCTAATTATAACGTCCCTGAAACCTATGGTTTTTTCAGTGAATTTCAAAGGTTTTTTAAATGCTAATTTCTACTTATAATGTCCCAAAAATACTTTTTCAAAATGTTTAAAGTTTTATAAAAATAATGTCATGTTTTCTCCTTTCTAAAATATGCTTTTACCTTTTTTTTTTCCAAAAGTGGATTCGCGTACCGATCGTGTACCAGTCACGGTGGTTGCGCGAATCCAAGAATTTTGCCGCCATATTGGTTATGTCGTGTACGATGCACGTTCGGTATGCGAAGGGTGCGCGGTTCTCGACCCCGTGTAACGTCACGTACGTATTTCCGGGGGTCGCGCCAGCTGCGCGAATCCATCGCAAATCTTTAAGTTTTAAAAGCATATGTATATAAGTTTATTATATATATTATACCAAGAGATTATTTGAAATAATTGTAAATATCAAATATTTGTAACTGCAATAAAGATATATTATTGTTAAATATATTTTCCCGGAATCGCGCCGGGTGCGCGAACCCATGTGACTTCACAAGAAAGCATTTAATTGGTTAAGAAGCTTTTTATTCTAGAAGTTACAGCACCCCACCCAAATTTCTCATTCCTCCAACAACATTGCCAGGAGACACACCTTTTGTGTTTACTGCTCTTCTTGCATTTTTTTGGTGTTTTTTGGGGTAAAAACTAGGAGAATGGCATCTTCAAATCCACCAGATGACATCCTTGGTGAAGAAGATGACTTGGAGGAAACAAGAAAAACAAGAAAGGAGAGTATCGTCTGGGCCTTCTTTACCTTTCCACCTGGAGAAAAGAAGGGCAATGCGAGAAAGGTGGCCTGCACTGTTTGTGATCGAATTATATCTCGGGGCTCTGAGAAAAAATACTTGTGCGGTACTTCGTCGATGTTGAAGCACCTCCAAACCATGCACCCTCGTCGGCTAGCACGAGAACAACATCGACGAGAGCTGGAACAACAAGCCCAGCAAGGTGATCACAACGCAGGACCTAGCACCTCAGCCGGTACATCAAGTTCAAGCAGAGGACCTGATATTAGACCAGAGTTTGCTGGTCTTGAACAACGATGTAACAATACCAATAGGAAAGGAGCGTTTCCCCTTCTTTCAATGTTATCAATCAATTATTGAATTTCTCAAAGAAAGTCCAGTCCACAGGCCATTTTTCAGCTCCAAAGAATTTTTGTTCCAAATTTATTAAAGAAAGAACATCATTTAATGTCATTCATTCAATTTCATCAAATCTTTTCAGACAATTTCATCAAATATTTTCAGCCTACGCGTTTCGTCCTAACCCGGACTTCATCAGGGCTGAAAAAAAGAAAATATATACACCAATCTGACTGACTGACTGAAATATTTATAAAGCGCTCTAATGCCGAGGCGTCTTGGCGCTGAGGTAATAGCCATCCACCAGATTTAACGGGCCTAGGGCTTAGAGAAGAGCCATGTTTTGATCATCTTTCTAAAGAGATCCCTGCTTGACTGCAGTCTCATGTGGATTGGGAGGGAGTTCCACAGCTTAGCAGCTTGGTAGGAGAACCCCCTTCCGCCCCATCTAGCTCTGCTTATAGTAGAGAGAAGGACCAATCCGGTGTTTGCCGACCTGAGGCAGCGTACCGGTAGATATCTTGGGAATAGAAGTTGAATAGATGACACCCCTCCTCCATAAAGGGCTTTATGGACTAGGCATAGAGCCTTGAAATCTATTCTTCGGCGAACCGGTAGCCAATGGAGACGTTTTAGGCTTGCGGATGTTGGGTGATATTTAGGTAACTCTAGCAATACTCGTGCGGCCGCATTTTGTAGAGACTGTAGTTTAGAGAGTTGTCTAACACCAACCCCTAGGTATAGCGCATTACAATAGTCTATTCGGGACAACACCAGCGCACCAACTACCGTTTTTCTTAACGAAGGTGGAATGAATGGAAGAATCTTCCGTAATATTTTCAGCGTGAAAAAACAGGCCGATGTCACTTGATTAATCTGGGAGGCAAGAGTTAAGTCCTTATCTACCAGAAACCCTAGATTTCTGGCCTTCAGAGCGGTGACAGGTAGTGTTCCGGCTTCAGGCGGCCACCAGAGTTCACTCCAGACAGAGGGTTTTTGCCCGAACTCTATGACCTCAGTTTTTTCCGTGTTTAGCTTCAAAAAGTTTAAATTCATCCAGGCCATTAAAGCCCTTAGGCAGTTCCGGAACCTTTCCGCCGTCAGGTGCACGTTTTGCGCAACTGACACCACTAATTGGGTGTCGTCCGCGTATGATACAAGAGAAAGACCATGGCTTTTTATAACTCTTGCCAAAGGGGCAACATATACATTGAACAGGGTGGGGGATAGGGCAGAGCCTTGGGGCACTCCACACGGGAGTGTGAACTTTCCCGACTGAAGTCCGTCCCAGTGAATTGCCTGTTCCCGGTTTGCCAGGTATGAGGCTAGAAGATCCAGTGCCTTCTCCCCAATACCAGCCGCTTTCAACCTTTGTACCAGCACCGTATGATTTACAGTGTCGAACGCTGCAGTTAGATCGAGTAGTATTAGGATGGCCCTACCGCCTCCGTCCATCACCTTTCTAATCTCTTCTGTCGCCATGATCAAAGCAGATTCTGTTGAGTGCTGAGCTCTGAAACCATGTTGTGTAGGATCTAGGACATTATTCTTATCCAGGTATTCCGTCAGTTCTCTGTTTAGTGCTTTCTCAAGTATCTTAGAAGGAAACGGGAGGCAAGAAATGGGTCGATAGTTCTTGACCTCCAAAGGGTCAAGTGAAGTTTTTTAAAATGGGTCTGATACAGACTTTTTCCAACACATTGGGAAAACCCCTGAAGTTATAATTGTGTTCAGTAAAGGGGTCAGACAGGCACTGATCAGCTCTGGGGCTAAGTGTATGATAGAAGGAGGGCAAGGGTCCAGAGGAGAACCCGACTTGGTTTTCATCAGTAGACCTAGCACTTGACTCTGTTCTAACAGTTGGAACCGTATCAGACTAGCTCCAGGGGCCGTCTCTTCTTGTCCATCTGACCCATTCCCCGCGGGGTTTGGTACTGTATTTGTAAGCTCGCTGTATACTGACTGTACTTTATGCTGAAAAAAGCCAGCCATATTATCCACTATTGATTGATTTGGTGAAAACACCGTATCCCGTGGGCATTTGGATAGAATAGTGATGGTTTTAAACAATTCTTTGGAGGAGTTTGACGCCTCCTGAATTTTAGCCGTAAAATATTTTGATTTGGCTTGCTTTATAGAGGACTTGTATTCCTCTAATACTGAATTGTAGTGGCTCCTATGTTCCGCACTGTAATTTGATCTCCAAATTCGCTCCTGACGTCTACACTTGATTTTCAGCTGTTTAAGCTCAATCGAGTACCAGGGCGAGGAGACTTGTCTACTCCTTTGGTGCTTAGAACCTTCCGGTGCCAACTTATTTACTGCCTGAGTTAACCAGGTTTCATAGTTGTTGGCTGCCACATCTGAGTCCAGAACATCTGGTAAATTCTTTGATAAGGCTGAAATCAAATCCTGTTCATGGATTGATTTCCAGGGGCGAGATCTCCCCCTCGAGGAACTGGTCCTGCGGCCATCACTGGTTGCTACCATCCGGACATTAAAATGACTGCGGAGTGGTCTGACCATGTTAATTGTTGAACTCTCGTCACTTCTGTGGAGGAGTTGTTTGTGAAAAGTCCATCTAGCGTATGGCCAGCTATGTGCGTAGGTTCTGATACTAGCTGGCTCAGGCCATATCCGGCCATGTTGTCAATCAGGCTAGCTGTATCGGTATCATTATTTAGTTCCAGATGGAAATTGAAATCTCCAAGGACTGTAAAAGAGGTGGTGTCTAAACATGATTCTAGGAAAGTCTGCAATGATCTAGTAAAAGCGGCTCTCGTTCCAGGGGGTCTATAGATAAGAGCACTTGAGAAGAGCTCGCAATTATTTCTTTTAATACTAAATGACATTGCCTCTGCTTCTAATGTGGGTTCATGCTTCGTTTTCACAGTAAAGTGGGACCGGTAAATCAGCGCTAGACCTCCCCCTTTAGCGCCGACCCTATCAACATGGGCTACAAAATAGCCTGCAGGCACGGCAGCTCTCCAGTCAGGGTCGGAGAGATTGTTTGCCCAAGTTTCTGTAAGAAACAACAGATCTGGGTTTTCAACTTGGATCAGACATTCTAGCTCATATTTATGTTTGATCATGGAGCGTGTGTTAAGTAAAATGCAGCAGATGTTTCCAGGCTCATTTCGACCGGCTCCGTGAGAAGGTACATGCCGCTGAAGAACCCTAGTGTTTCGTGTGACTACATGATCTAGGTTGCTGCCCTGTTTGGGGGTCGTCCCTTCGCTAGAAGGGAGATTAGATTTAGTTAGAAGACATCCGGGTGTTAGAGCACATGTATTACATTGCATCGGGCTGCTATTCAGTGCATCTAAAATTAGCATAGGTTGAGAGCACTCATCATGTCTAAGAGTGAGGAGTTCATTTCGGGTATAAGTGAGACTTCTAACTTTGACAGGACTCCTGGCGCTGGGCGCATTCCGGGCGCTGACGGGCGCAGACGGGCTTGCCTTTGGCGCGCCGGCGGCGCGCCGGCGGCGCGCCCGCTGAGTGCGCCCGCTGCGCGGTCGCAGCATCCGGTTTTTAAAGGAAGTGGGGACGGAGATTTAGGCGTCTAGAGCGCTGACCCCAAGCACCGCAAACCGCGTGATGCCAACAGTGTTTTAAAATCAAAGGTTTCCTCTTAAAATCACAGTATCACGAGTTCTAAAAAGCAGTACAAATTCAAGTTTAGGCTAAAATACTTTATAACATCCCCCAGCTCTAGTAGGTCTGTGTCTGGTTACGTGACTGTTACCAAGTGCGCGGTCGCAGCATCCGGTTTTTAAAGGAAGTGGGGACGGAGATTTAGGCGTCTAGAGCGCTGACCCCAAGCACCGCAAACCGCGTGATGCCAACAGTGTTTTAAAATCAAAGGTTTCCCTCTTAAAATCACAGTATCACGAGTTCTAAAAGCAGTACAAATTCAAGTTTAGGCTAAAATACTTTATAACATCCCCCCAGCTCTAGTAGGTCTGTGTCTGGTTACGTGACTGTTACCAAGTGCGCGGTCGCAGCATCCGGTTTTTAAAGGAAGTGGGGACGGAGATTTAGGCGTCTAGAGCGCTGACCCCAAGCACCGCAAACAGCGTGATGCCAACAGTGTTTTAAAATCAAAGGTTTCCCTCTTAAAATCACAGTATCACGAGTTCTAAAAGCAGTACAAATTCAAGTTTAGGCTAAAATACTTTATAACATCCCCCCAGCTCTAGTAGGTCTGTGTCTGGTTACGTGGCTGTTACCAAGTGCGCGGTCGCAGCATCCGGTTTTTAAAGGAAGTGGGGACGGAGATTTAGGCGTCTAGAGCGCTGACCCCAAGCACCGCAAACAGCGTGATGCCAACAGTGTTTTAAAATCAAAGGTTTCCCTCTTAAAATCACAGTATAACGAGTTCTAAAAGCAGTACAAATTCAAGTTTAGTCTAAAATACTTTATAACATCCCCCCAGCCCTAGTAGGTCTGTGTCTGGTTACGTGACTGTTACCAAGTGCGCGGTCGCAGCATCCGGTAACCATCTATAAGGTTGAATACAATGTGATTCATTATTATGTTATACATATACTGATACAAAAGCACTACTCACAAAAATCAATTCAAACCAACAATACTACATAAAACTTTTAGATGCCTGCCTATCTCCATTCTAACAAACATACACCCAGGACAGGATTTCAATTAGTCCAATTGTCATTAATAATACACTTCATTAGTAAATCTTAAAATTATCAAAATACTCTCCTCATATTCATAGTCATTGTTAACCTCATTTTTACATTCTTGCGCATTCGACATGATGATGACATTCAAATACCCAGGGTATTTACTTAAGAAAAACCTCCATTGCCTCATCGTTTCTCTCCTAAATACCAGGGACATCCCTGTTCTCTTACTTTGCATTATTATAAGCCCTTATTAACTATTGTTCACTGCTCATTAAGGAAGAGTCAGAAATTCTCCAAAAATATTCTAAATTTACCCAGAGGCCTATTGTGTAATTTTTAATTTAAAGTCTATTTATGCACCTTCCTATTCCCTTAAATAATCTTTGAAAAAAGTACCTTGTTCAATTCTTGTTGGACCTTTATTCATATCACAAGTCAAACGTGCATCTTTTTTAAGCGCTCCCATGAATAACCTCTGTGAAAGTTCAAACAACATCTGCAATTACCACTTTGATTGTAAATTTTATCCCTTCAACTATTGCTATTTTTTAGAAAAACATCATACCTTTATTTCATGTAACCAATTTCTTATACATTCTTCACGATCAATCCGTAATCGACGTCCTGATTTTCACACTGTCTCATTCACGAATACTGTGTTCTGTATAAAAATATATTTACACCCACATTATACTCTAGTGCCGATCAACTGACAAAAAGCATAGATAATGCTTATTTCCCAATCAGGGTGCTACCCCTACAATTAACGCTGTCTATATTTAAACTCACCCTCCAACTGTTATCTATTTTAGTTTATATTTATAGATACACCGTACCTTGTTTCACATCAACAGTTTTAACTCAGTTCTCACGATCTTCCTTATTCCATATTCTGTGGTCCTCTCTTTCAACATCACAAGTGCTGCATTCTGCGTAAAAATATATTTATACCAATGTCATCCTGTCATGACAATCTGCTGACAATAGGCATAATTAATGCATTATTGTCCTAATCCGGGAGCTACCTCTGCCCCACCCTACATACGTGTACCCAACATAGTGGTCTAAAGTCAGAATTCGTTAGTATAAACACAATTAATATCCACCATCAACTCATATCCCCACTATGGATTAAGCCACAATCAGTTAAACCTCACTCCAAATCTATATTTCTCCTTTTCCTTCCTCCGTTATCCAATCCGTTATCCAAAATCAGGCCCCCAGCACGTACTTTTCTCACCTTCTCTACTTCAGTAAGTCATTCCCACGAGCAGCCGGTCCGATAAATCCCGCCGACTCAGAAGCTCCCGCTAACACTTTCTTTTAAAAGAAGTCTCCACCAATCAAATTCCAGCCATGTTCGTCCTCCTAACCAATCAAATTCATTTCTTTTCAAGCCTCCATATTAACTATTCATATGGTTTCCTATGTGATCCGCTACCGTTCTTAACCAATCACATTCCAGCCATGTTCGTCCTCACAACCAATCAAATTCATTTCTTTTCAAGCCTCCATATTAACTATTCATATGGTTTCCTCTGTGGTCCACTACCGGTCTTGACCAATCAAATTCCAGCCATGTTCGTCCTCACAACCAATCAAATTCCTTTCTTTTCAAGCCTCCATATTAACTATTCATATGGTTTCCTCTGTGGTCCACTACCGTTCTTAACCAATCATATCGATTGCTGCTAACACCCACCTCCATGTAACAACTTCCTCTATTCACGTAGTTTCACCCGATTCATTTCCTGTTTACAGCCGAGCTATTTTATTGGTTAGCTTACGCATATAACAACATCCTCTTTCTACGTGATTCATTTCCTGTTTGTAATCAAGTAATATTATTGGTTAACTTGCGCAACCTGCCCACGCGCTCATCTCCTGCTCAAATCTCCTTTCTCTAAATTTACTCTCAACACCCATCTCCATGTTCCAACTTCCTCTTCCAAGTGATTACGCCCAATTACTATCCTGTTTGTGCCCCAGTAATTTTATAGGTTAGCTTACGCTACCTCCTAGCCGCGCTCATCCCTTGGGTTGTAGTTATATTAATAATTAATAGAGCATTAACATCAACAATCTACTACAGTATGATGACGACTACTATTTCCACTGACTCAAATTCTTAGATAGTGGCTCAGGAAATTACTAATTTAAGAAATGATGTAATTCATTATCACTGTTTAGGCCCTGAGTCACCGACCTACATCTACTGATCCATATGGCTTCTTGCTGCCTTAATTGTAACTCCCCACCTCCCCTTGCTTTCGGAACAATTCTTTGAATACCATGAAACTTGATCCTCGCTCTATCCTCATGATTCTCCCTAATATGTTGATATATAGGGGATCTCACGTCTTTATTAACTATTGCTCTCCTATGTTCTTGTATCCTAAGTTTCAAGGTGCGCTTTGTGCTCCCTATGTAGATCTTCAAACATTCACACTGAATTACATACACTACTCCGCAACTATTACAATTAATGAATTCATTTATATGGTATTTTTTCCTTGTATTGTAGCTAAATTCCTTAATGCGATTAATACCTAAGTCGCACATATTACATGCACCACATGTGAAAAACCCTTTCGGTGGAGCGGGGAGCCAGTTTCCTCCCTGTACACGTGGAGGTTCCAGATAGTTCCTAGTGATTAAACTACCAATGGTAGGACATTTCCTGTAAGTGACCTTAGGCTTATCCGAAGTACATCTAATAGTCCTGGCACACCTTTTAACAAATTCCAATTCTTATTCAAAATCTTATATATTAGATTTTGATGCATACTATATGTTGAAATGAAACCTACTCTTTCCTTCGCTTGATTTCTCTCTTTCTGCACTAAAGTAGACTCTCTCTTCACCAACTTCACCCTTCTTTTTGCTTTCTCCAAACAATCACACGAATATCCTCTTCCTAATTGTCTAGTCTGTAATTCTTCTTGTCCTGTTTCAAAATCTTTCTCCTGACTGCAGTTACGCCTTATCCGTATCATCTCTCCATATGGGATGCCTTTTATAACTGCAGGTGGGTGTGAACTATCAGCTCTTAAAATGGAATTCGTAGCTGTTTTTTTACGGAATATCTTGCTTTGCACTCTATTCTCAACTATAAACAGTTCCACATCCAAAAATTCAATCTTTTCTTTATGGTGACACAAAGTGAAAGTAACATTGAAATCATTGCTATTCAGAAATTCAAAATACTCTAATAACTCCCCATCTGTCCCTATGTAAAAATGAGGTTAACAATGTCTATGAATATGAAGAGAGTATTTTGATAATTTTAAGATTTACTAATGAAGTGTATTATTAATGACAATTGGACTAATTGAAATCCCGTCCTGGGTGTATGTTTGTTAGAATGGAGATAGGCAGGCATCTAAAAGTTTTATGTAGTATTGTTGGTTTGAATTGATTTTTGTGAGTAGTGCTTTTGTATCAGTATAATGTATAACATAATAATGAATCCCATTGTATGGAATTGATTGGTGTATATATTTTCTTTTTTCAGCCCTGATGAAGTCCGGGTTAGGACGAAACGTGTAGGCTGAAAATATTTGATGAAATTGTCTGAAAAGATTTGATGAAATTGAATGAATGACATATGATGTTCTTTCTTTAATAAATTTGGAACAAAAATTCTTTGGAACTGAAAAAATGGCCTGTGGACTGGACTTTCTTTGAGAAATTCAATAATTGATTGATAACATTGAAAGAAGGGGAAACGCTCCTTTCCTATTGGTATTGTTTCATTGAGGATTGTGGTCTGTGAGCGGTGGGCCACGGGGAGTTGAGCGTTGCTATTTGAATTGAGAACAATATTATCCAAGAACAACGACTTGTGCGCACAAGTGTCAAGCCCTCACCTCCCTGGGTTCAGTGAATGATAGAACAACGATGTATCAAATGCAAGCAACTTATTTGCTATGGTGAGCAGTCAGTTGACGCAATTGTTTTCACAGCAAAAACCCACCATTGTTAATTTTTTTTTGCAATGATCTTTTAATTGCAAAAGGTTAGACAAAAGTTTTCTCAGTTTATTCTGTTGTTTGTTCATTTTTGTTTAAAAAAACACCAAAAAAATACAAAAAAGAGTTAAAAAAACACAAAAAAATTATAAAACAAAAAAGAAGCAAAAAAATGGTTCTTGTTAGAGCAGCCTATTTGGTTAAAAAAATACAAATTTCTATGTGTTGTATGAATTGCGGCAAGTGTAATATATGGAAAAGTACATGGGTAGTGCATGTATGATTGCATGAGTGCATGTGTAGTACCTGCATAATGGAGAAGTGCATGGGTAGTGCTTGGGTTATTGCATGAGTGCAGGGATAATATCTGGGTGATTGAAGGAGTGCATGGGTAATGCGTGGGTGCATGGCAGAGTGCATGGGTAGTGCCTGAGCACATGTAGGACTATATGGGTAGTTCCTGGGTGAATGGAGGAGTGCATGAGTAGTACTTGTGTGATTGCATGAGTGCAGGGGTAGTGCCTGGGTGATTGGAGGAGTACATAGGTAGTGTCTGGGTTATTGCATGAGTGCATAGGTTGTGCTTGGGTGATTGCATGAGTGCAGGGGTAGTGCCTGGGTGATTGGAGGAGTACATATGTAGTGCTTGAGTGATTGAAGGAGTTTATGGGTAATGCCTGGGTGATTGTATGAGTGCAGTGGTATTGTCTGGGTGATTGGAGGAGTGCATGGGTAATGTCTGGGTAATTGGATGAGTGCATGGTTACTGCCTGAGTGATTGAAGGAGTGCATGGGTAATGCTTGAGTGATTGCATGAGTGCAGGGGTAATGATTAGGTGATTGGAGGAGTGCATGGGTAATGCCTGGGTGCATGGAAGAGTGCATAGGTAGTGCCTGGCTGCATGGAGGAGTGAATGGGTAGTTTCTGGGTGATTGGAGGAGTGCATAAGAAGTACCTGGGTGATTGCATGAGTGTACGGATAGTGTCTGGATGATTGGAAGTCTGCATAGGTAGTGCTTGAGTGATTGCATAAGTATAGCAGAAGTGCGTGAGTGCATGTATGAGTGCATGGGTAGTGCCTGAGTGATTGCATGAGTGCATGGGTAGTGCCTGAGTGATTTGAGGAGTGCATGGGTAGTGCTTGGGTTATTGCATGAGTGCATAGGTAGTGCCTGGGTGATTGTATGAGTGCATAGGTAGTGCCTGGGTGATTTTATAAGTGCATGGGTACTGGCTGGATGATTGGATGAGTGCATGAGAAATGCCTAGCTGCATCGAGGAGTGCATCAGTAGTGCCTGTGTGATTGAAGGACTGCATGGGTAATGCCTGGGTAATTGCATAAGTACAGGGATAATGTGTGGGTCATTGGAGGAGTGGATAGGTAATGCCTAAGTGATTGTATGAGTGCAGGGGTAATGTCTGGGTCATTGAAAGAGTGGATAGGTAATGCCTAAGTGATTGCATGAGTGCATGGGTAATGCCTAGGTGCAAAAAAGAGTGCCTCAGTAGTGCCTGTGTGATTGCATGAATGTATAGATAGTGTCTGCATATTTTTATAAGTGTAGGAGTACTGCCTAGGTAATTATATGAGTACAGCGCTACTGCATGGGTTATTGGAAGACTGCAAGGGTAGTGAGTGGGTGATTGGAGGAGTGCATGGATACTGCCTAGATGACTGAAGGAGTGCAAGGGTAGTGCCTGGGTTATTCCATGAGTGCATAGGTAGTGCCTGGTGATTGCATGACTGCAGGGGTAGTCCCTGGATGATTGGAAGACTGCATGGGTAGTGCTTGGATGATTGCATGAGTGCTGCAGAAGTGCCTGAGCACATGTATGACTGCATGGGCACTGCCTGAGTGATTGAAGGAGTGCATGGGTAATGCCTGGGTGATTGCATGAATGGAGGGGTAATGTCTGGGTGAATGGAGGATTGCATGGGTAGTGTCTGAGTGATTAGACAAGTGCATAGGTAGTGCTTTGGTGATTTTATAAGTGCATGGGTAGTGGCTGGCCAATTGGAGGAGTGCATGGATAGTGCCTGGGTTATTCCATGAGTGCATAGGTAGTGCTTGGGTGATTGCATGACTGCAGGGGTAGTGTCTGAGTGATTGAAGGAGTGCATGGGTAATGCCTGTGTGATTTCATGAGTGCATGGGTAATGCCTGGGTGCATGGAAGAGTGCATGGGTAGTGCCTGGGTGCATGTTGGACTGCATGGGTAGTTCCTGGGTGATTGGAGGAGTGCATTAGTAGTACCAGGGTGATTTTATAAATTCACAGGTACTGCCTGAGTGATTGAAGGAGTGCATGGGTAATGCCTGGGTAATTGCATGAGTGCAGGGGTAATGTCTGTGGCATTGCAGGAGTCCATGGCTAATACCTAATTGATTGCAGGAGTGCAGGCGTAATGTCTGGGGGATTAGAGGAATGCATAGTTAATACCTTGGTAATTGCATGAGTGTAGGGGTAATGTCTTGCTGATTGCAAGAGTGTTGGGGTAGGGCCTGGGTGATTGGAAGAGTGCATAGTTAGTGCCTGAGTGATTTTAAAACTTGAAGGGTTCTGGCTGGGTGATTGGAGGAGTACAGGAGTAGTACCTGGGTGATTGGAGGACTATATAAATAGAGCTTCGGTGATTTTATAAGTGTATGTGTACTGCCTGAATGAATAGAGCATTGTATAGATACTGCCTGGATGATTGAAAGAGTGCAAGGGTAGTGTCTAGGTGATTGCATCAGTGCAGGGATAATGTTTAGGGTATTGGAGAAGTGTATAGGTACTACCTGAGTGATTCAATCAATCAATCACGGCATTTATAGAGCGCGCTACTCACCCGGGGGGGTCTCAAGGCGCTGGGGGAGGGGTAAGTTACTGCTCGAACAGCCAGGTCTTGAGCTGCTTCCTGAAGGCGAGATGGTCCTGGGTTCGCCGAAGGTGAGTGGGGAGGAGTTCCAGGTCTTGGCCGCCAGGTAGGAGAAGGATCTTCCTCCGGCGGTGGTTCTGCGGATGCGTGGTACGGTGGCGAGGCGTGGCTGGTTGATCGTAGCTGGCGTGTGGGCGTGTAGAAGGACATGCGGTCGTTGAGGTACTTTGGGCCCAGGTCGTGGAGGGCCTTGTGTGCGTGGGTGAGGAGTCTGAACGTGATTCTCTTGCTGACGGGGAGCCAGTGCAGGTCTTTCAGGTGTACGGTGATGTGGCTGTGTCGGGGGATGTCCAGGATGAGTCGTGCGGAGGCGTTCTGGATGCGCTGGAGTCTCTTTTGAAGTTTGGCTGTGGTTCCGGCGTAGAGGGTGTTCCCATAGTCCAGTCGGCTGGTGACGAGTGCCTGGGTGACGGTCTTCCTGGTTTCAGTGGGGATCCATCTGAAGATCTTGCGGAGCATGCGCAGGGTGTTGAAGCATGAAGATGAGACCGGCGTTGACTTGTCTGGTCATCGACAGGGAGGAGTCCAGGATGAAGCCCAGGTTGCGTGCGTGGTCCGTTGGCTTGGGTGCGGTGCCCAGGGCCGGGGGCCACCAGGAGTCGTCCCAGGCGGAGGGTGATGAGCCCAGGATGAGGACTTCCGTCTTGTCTGAGTTCAGTTTAAGGCGGCTGTTCCTCATCCAGTCGGCGACGTCTCTCATCCCGTCGTGCAGGTTGGCTCTGGCGGTGGTGGGGTCGTTGGTGAGGGAGAGGATCAGCTGGGTGTCGTCGGCGTAGGAGATGATGTTGAGGTTGTGTCGGCGTGCGATGGCTGCGAGGGGGCTCATGTAGACGTTGAAGAGGGTCGGGCTGAGTGAGGATCCTTGTGGAACGCCGCAGATGACTTCGGTGGCTTCGGATCTGAACGGGGAGAGGCGGACTCTCTGGGTTCTTCCGGCGAGGACGAGATGATCCATTCCAGTGCTTTCTCTCGGATTCCGATGTTGCTGAGGCGCTTCACTAGGGTGCGGTGGCAGACGGTGTCGAACGCCGCGGAGAGGTCCAGGAGGATGAGGGCAGCTGTTTCCCGTTGTCGGTTAGGGTTCTGATGTCGTCGGTGGCTGCGATAAGGGCGGTCTCGGTGCTGTGGTTGGCCCGAAACCCGGACTGCGAGGGTCGAGGATCCATTCGTCTCGAGGAAGGCGGCAAGCTGTCTGTTGACGGTCTTCTCGATGACTTTGGCCGGAAACGGAAGGAGGCGAGATGGGGCGGTAGTTCTTGAGGTCGGTGGGGTCCGCCGTTGGTTTCTTCAGGAGGGCGGTAAGCTCGGCGTGCTTCCAGCTCTCCGGGAAGGTGGCGGTGTGGAAGGAGGAGTTGATGATGTCCCGGAGATGGGGTGCGATGGTGGCGTCGGCTTTGTTGAAGACGTGGTGTGGGCAGGGGTCGGTTGGTGATCCAGAGTGGATGGAGTTCATCGTGCGGGTGGTGTCTTCGGTGTTGATCGGGGTCCAGTTGCAGAGGGTGGTGGTGGCGGGCATTGGTTCGGCGGTAGGGTGCGTTGTTTGTGCGTCGAAGCTGTTGTGTATGTCGGTGATCTTGCGGTGGAAGAACGCGGAGAGTGAGTTGCAGAGGTCTTGCGAGGGGGTGATGTCGTTGTTTCCGGCGCTGGGGTTGGAGAACTCTTTGACGATGCTGAAAAGTTCCTTGCTGTCATGGGCGTTGTTGTCCAGTCGTTCTTTGAGTGCCGACTTCTTGGTGGCACGGATCAGCTGGTGGTGTTTGCGGGTGGCGTGCTTGAGGGCGGTCCTGTTGTCTGTGGTCTGGACGCAGTCGCCAGGTTTTCTCGAGAGTGCGGCAGTTCTTCTTGGATTCCTTGAGTTCGTTGGTGAACCAAGGGGTTTTCTTGCTTCCGGGTCTGCTGGGAGGGTTTTTAGTGGTGCGAGGTCGTCGGCGCAGGCGGTCAGCCACTTGGCGAGGTTGCTGGCTGCTTCGTTTGGGTCCGTTGTGTCGGTGGGTGTGTTCTGGCTGAGGGAGGCGGTGAGCTGCTCGGCGGTGATCTTGCTCCAGCTCCGGCGGGAGCCTGTTGCGGGTGGTGGTGGGTCGCAGTCTTTCTGAAGCTGAAGTGGACGCAGCTGTGGTCGGTCCAGTGGAGTCCGGTGGCGTGGCTGAAGGAGATGTGCTTGCTGGACGAGAAGACGGGGTCAAGCGTGTGGCCGGCGTAGTGGGTGGGCGTGTTCACCAGTTGTTTGAGTCCGAGGTTGGCGAGGTTGTCCAGCAGGGCGGTGGTGTTTCTGTCGTTGTTGTTCTCCAGGTGGAAGTTGAGGTCCCCTAGGAGGATGTAGTCGGCGGAGGGCATGGCGTGCGGGCTGATGAAGTCTGCGATGTCTTCGCTGAATAGTGTGCGTGGTCCCGGGGTCTGTAGATGAGGGTGCCTCGGAGGGTGGTCTTGGGGTCCGTGTGTATCTGGAAGTGTAGGTGTTCGGCGGCGGTGAAGGTCTCGTCGGAGTTAGTCGAGATGCGGATGGTGTTCTTGTGTACGATGGCGATGCCTCCTCCCGTCTGGTTGACGCGGTCCCTCCGGGTGATCTTGTATCCATCCGGGATGGCTATGGCGATGTCAGGCGCTGAGGAGCGTTCATCCAGGTTTCGGTGAGGAAGGCGATGTCCGGTGCTGTTGCGTTGAGCAGGTCCCAGAGTTCCACGGCGTGCCTGTGGACGGAGCGGGTGTTCAGCAGGATGCATTTCAGGTGGTTGCTGCTGTTGCTCGACTTGGCGGAGGTGGTGCACGTCAGGGGGCAGGTGGAAGAGTGTACAGATAATTTCTAGCTGATTGCATGAGTGTACACATAGTACCTGGGTAATTGGAAGAGTACATAGGTAGTGTCTGGGTGATCTTATAACTGTATGGATACAGGCTAGGTGATTGGAGAAATGCATGGATAGTGCATGGGTGATGGCAGTAGTGTGGGAATAGTGCCTAATGATATAGATCAGTGCATGGGTAGTGTTTGAAAAAATGGATGACTATAATAAAAGTGACTGTAAACATGACTTCATATTATTATGCTTATTACATTATTTCATCTTACCTTCTTTATTAAAGTAGATACCAAACTCAGTGAAACTATTTTACAGTAGTTTTATTGTAAACTATTAAAATCTTTTCAAGCTTTAGTATTATTTTCAGTAAAAAAGAAGAAGAAAAACTGTTATTGCATATAATATTATAGTTTTAAGAAAACAACATAATTTTAGAATTACATAACATATTCAGTTCCCTTTTTGCTGTTCTCAGATTCTACTGAATTTCACCATTCACAGTGATTTCAATGTAGATCATCATATAACAGTGGGGAAAAAAATACAATCAATGAGATTGTAAAAAAAAACAAATCTGCATTGAAAATATTTACAAGTTCAACTATCTGTTTACCTATCTACAGTTTCTAAATTATATTCTTCAACTACAATAAATCATTTATTTCTCTGAAGTGCATTTCTGAAATATACATTCTCATTTACATTGCGTATAATATAAAGATCAAATATATAAACTATTTCTTTCAAACACAATTTTGCAAATGCAATAACAATTAGCTCAAACAATAATCTAAACAGTAATTCTTCACATCTTCCCAATAGGCCGAATAATGTTTCCAAATCAATTTCCATTGAAAATATCCAAAATAAACTCATTAATTTGTGTTTACATCTTCCCAATAGGCCGAATTATGTTTTCGAAACTTTGGCATCAAAAATATCAGATATGAATCTGGTAATTCGAAAGGCAACCTACATTTGAATTCCAAATGGGCATCATTGCAAAGTGTCCATCCTTTATTGCACTTTAAATACACAGTATAGTGTCCAGATGTTGTTATAGGTCCATCATGGAAAATAATAGCCACAGCTTTAAAAGTTCTTCCTGAAATTGATAGTTGACTTGCCACAAAATTTCTAATTTTTGTTTCTAATTTTCTTCCATTTGCTCTACAACGTCGTAGCATTAAAATGACATATTTTCCAAATCTTTCTATATATAACGTTGACAACATTTCTGATTTACAATGAGAGCATTTCATATCTTGATTAGCTGTTTTTACTAATTTGTTAAAAGACACTGATTTGCAATCTGGTATTGTCAAATATATGAATCGTTCAGTGTTTATTTCAGTGGTAGAAGAAAATGAACACTTTTCACATTTATGATCCCATCTGTAACTTAGTCCAAACAAATTTTCAATTTCTATTCCTTCATCTTCCAATACTGCAAGCATAAACATAAGAAATTCTTGTGCATCTTGTTGTATATTGAGTGTAAATTGCAAAGAACCAGTACATATATCCAAAAGATGCCGAATGCCAGAAGCAGTATGGATTTTAGTTCTATCAGTTACCAACTTTTGAAAAATATAATGTAATAAAGAACAGAATCTTTTTCTCGATTTTCCATAATTTCATGATGAAGATCTTGTAGATAAAAGACAACATTCACAATTACATTAGCATAGCAGTTGATACCTGAACTATTTTCTAACTGGTATCCTACAATATCATCAACAGTGTCCATTTTCATTTTCTTTGCAGCTTCATCATTCTCTTGAATTGTTTTCTTTTTTGAATCTCACTAGAATGTTTGTCATATTTCCGTTTTGGACATACTACACGTTTCTCATATATGGGATATTCACCTAAGTTAGGAACATAAAGTCTTCCTAACCGATTATACTCTTTTACACAATTTGCATCAGCACTAATCTTTTTCTCATCAAAATCAATCAAATACAAACCAGATAATGTTCTTACTCGAGACAATGCAACGTATGCCATGTCTCTTTAAACACTGTACTTCCAATATTTACCAAAGCACTGTCTACACTTAAACCTTGAGATTTATGAATGGTCACTGCATATGCTAAAGAAAGAGGAAACTGTTTTCTATGAACATACAAGTCTTTTACAAGCAAAAAACGAACAGCACAACGTCCAATCTGTTTTACCTCTTCAATCTGATCTCATTTAATCTTCAAAAATTCAATTCCAGCTCTGTACTGATAATTAACAAAATCAACAACTTTTCCCATTGCTCCATTTACTAAACCTTTTTCTACATCCAAATTACGTCGTAAAATTACCCGACAGTTTTCACATACATATAAAGTCTTTTCTAAACCAGCAGTCTTAGATACAGCCTTCTCCAAAGAATCCACTTTTGATTGTAATTTCTCTGAGAGAAGAATAGTAACTCCTTCGTGTTCCATTTTATCAATGGCTTCTATTTTCACTATTGGTTGTTTTTCCAGTTTCAAAGTTCTTGATTGAATGTAGAACACTCTTGCAGTGTTGGCATTAGGCAAACTATAGACTTCTTTTCTCCAATTTTTTGTACATTATTTCAGGTGCAATGTTTTCGTTTGGAAACAAGTTTGTTAGTAGCCGACTTTGTAAAGCTTCTTTACCATGTTTTGTCAAAACACCAATTCTTATATCTTGAAGAATGTTTCCATAATGTTCATCACTTGCTTGCCGCATATTCTTAATAAGTTCTTTATATTCAAAATGAGACCAAATGTTTACATTTCCAATACTTCCCAAACACTTCCTAGTGTCTTCATGGACAAGAGTTTTAAAAACTGGTTGTCCTTTCACAGGAGTAAGTTGTAGTAGAACGCCGAATACAATTACATGTTTCCCTCCAAATAAAACATCATGATCTGTTTTTAAAATCTGTTGCATTCTTAAATGTACAAAGGCAAGCATTAAGTTTGAGACCATGCTCACCTCATCAATGATCAGAAGTTTCATTTTCTTTAGTACTCTTGAGACTTCATAACAAGCTTCTCCAGATAGCTTGTGATATTCCAACTTATTTTCATGTTCAACTGGTAGCATGAGTAAACGATGTAATGTAATCCCTTTAATGTTGTGTGCTGCTAACCCAGTTGGAGCGGTTACAATACAAGATAAATGTGATTCAGTGGTTTTCTGTAGATAACTGGTCAAAACTTTAATTAAGAAACTTTTTACTGTTCCAGCTTGACCACTGATATACATTCGAATAGGTTTAAATGATGTGCAGTTGCATTCTTTTTTTTCATGCAGTAAACCATGCTGTATCTGTTGTGTCACTTGCTGATATATTTATTTTTGTTCAAAATGTAGTTGTTCTTCCAAGTTTCCCAACTCAATAATATCCTGTTGTGCTTGTTCCATTGCCGTTTCTACTTCATTCATGGCTATTGCTGCTTCATTTTCAAGAACTGGTTGTCCGAATGGATTTTGACTTAGAGGAGCAGAACTTTGACTGTCTTGAGAACTTTCTCTAGCTATTTCAGCTGCAATAGTAGTTTCTTGTTCAATCTCTTCATTCAACATTTGTAGATAATTTGGAAAAATTGTGCATTGCATACTATCTTTACATGCATTAAAAGAATCTTCATAGCAGTCAAAATCTTCAAGTAATTCCATTTCACTATGCCAAGGCTTGAAAAGTTGCAGAAGTGCTAAATTGAAAATTTCCCTTTTATCTGGAGTTTCGCAACTGAGTTTCCTGTGGTTAATAAGATTTCCTTTGGCATGTTTTACCAAACATCCTTCACATCCAATTACTGCATATTTTTCTTCTTTTATATTTTCTGTAACATTTCTCTTAAAGCTGTAATGTTGCAGTACTTCATAGAGACATATGTTTTCCAGATGAGACCTTCTTTTAAGATAGTACGTATCCAACATATTAGTTTTAACAATATCTGTACTTTCTGGCTCATTCAATGCTAAGGGGCCGATTCCGATCTCGGCCGGTAGGGCTCCGAATCGGATTTGGCTTTACCGGATCCGATTCGGAGCCCTGTTTCCCGACCGAATCGTACGCGGGTCCGGCCGAGCGAGTACGATGCAAGCGCCCGCGAAATCGCCGACCGACTCGTACGCGGCTTCAACACGCTCCGACCGACTCGCATGGACACAACTCGCACCACGCAATGGAGACGTTCCCCGGCCGGGTAAGTACGATGCGCACCGCGAGCAGTCTGACCGACTCGCGCCGTCCGGCTCGAAAGAGCTGTCGGAGCCGGACTTTGGGGGTCCGCGTCGGACCCCCCTGTATGCGTGGCCGCGTGAGTCGCACACAGGGGGGACCCATGGGTCCCCCCTACCTGTGCATGTATGGCACGATGCGCTTCGATGCGTACCCGCTGTAGGGGGCGCCCTTGTTCGCCTCGCACCCATTGAGGCAATGGGAGCCCGCGTACGCGTTGTACGACCGGCTCCCATTGACTTCAATGGGAGTCCGACCGACTCGAGTCCGATAGCATGCGTGCGCATCGTACTCGTTCGGTCGGACTGCCAGAGTCCGATTCGGTCGGAATTCTCTCCGGGTCCGGCTCGGTTGGAGTGAATTCCGGCCCGAATCGGAATCGGCCCCTAAGTATTCAATTTCTTGTACAGATTTCAATACTTGATTTCGTGTTGCAGCAAGACCTAGACTTACCCAAATGATTCCTCTTGACTTTGAATATAAACTTGCAGAGGTCAACCGATCTGAACATTCGTAGGATCCAATCTCTCGATGGGAAAGCATCTTCAAACTAAAGCTGTACAATTTGTTACTAAGAGTCTTCTCTTGTGAAATTTCTTCCCACATTTCTTTCAACTCTGTCTTTTCAAATTTGGTTATATATGATGTAACATAGCGAGCAACAGCAATCGAATTATCTGCAACATATGGATATCCATATTTGCATTCCACATTGTCAAAATCACTGGAGTGTAGTCATTAATATACTTTTAATCTTCAGTTCTTTTTATGTTGTAAGTATTCTTCAGAGATTTTCGAGTTATAGTATGCCTTACTGCTGACATAAAACTGTTAACTCTTCCTTTTGAAATTACTGGACATGGGAATCCAAAACGACATTTTGTATAAAATCTTCCGTTTGACTTGTATTTCCGTCGACAATATTTTCCACATCGAGGACTTTGAAACCGTATAACTTGCTGTCTCAAGTTGTTTTCTCCTCCTTTTGGAATGGCACAGGTAACATATTCTTCAATGAAAGACAAAACACTTTCATCAGTATCAGTTCCAAATTTAGGTGCATCCTTGATCCATAATAACATGTGTAAGTGAGGAGCACCTCTGGCTTGGTACTCCTTTCTCCCAAAAAAATCAATAACTTCTCCAAGAGGTGGATTATTTTTATTGCAGATAAAAGACATCATAGCTTGAAACCTATGATTAAAATATCTGCACAATCTTGTTGTACGATATTCTGAAGCTGGAATCTGCACGGGTCATTCATCATATCGTCTACCTTTTCCAGTGCGGAACAGCTGTGGAAAACAACGAGCTTCCAAACGTTTTTCCCATACACTCATGGGAATTCCCTTCGCTTTCTTCATTTGGAATAATTCAATAGTGGTTCCTATCACTTCTTTTGAATGTAGAGGATGTATACTATAATGTTCATAAATTTCTTCACTCCTCGAGATATCCACTTTTTCTATTTGGTCAGTTGAAATTTCTCTTTCATCTTCTTAAGATATTTGCTCTTCTTCCACATATACATTTTTATAATAAATATTGTTTTGTACAAGATATAATGTAGCCTTTTGAAGTCTGGTGACATCTACTAACTCTTGCCATATTTTCCGACACTTTGTTGGTACACCATTAACTAGAATTATTACAGGTTCACTTTCCTCTCTCTCTACACCAACAGTTTCAATATTTTTCTTAAAATCTAAAGGTAAATACACAACTCTTCCTTTTAAACCTCTTTGTAAATCTGTTGGAGGCAGGCTCCATACGAACTATAGCCTGAAACGGGTGCACAGATTGAATAAGAATGGACTCATACATATTTAAATCTACCAGTTCCGGAGGAATAGCTACCAACTCTAGGTTATTATGTACAGCTCTAGCTGGCATTTTGTTCTCTTCTAACTTGTTGTAACAATATTTACAAATACGTTGATCACTATCCAACTCAAAACGACCTTCCACCAACAAATAAGCACCAAATTGCTCCCACTTATCATTGTTTTCCTTTTCACTTTTTAAATACACATCAACATTCCTAGTTTGACTTCTATAGTGAGTACGTCGACAACAAATACAAACATAGTTTGGTTTTTCACATGAAAGTATCTTAAACTTTGTAATTTCTTCTTCAAACTTCTCAGTACTAATATCTTCCAACTGTTCTTCAACACCTACACTTATCAAACTCTCACTTTCTCTACAGTCCTCTTGAGGACCAAAGAAACAAAACTGTATATCATCAGAAACCTTTTTTACATCCAATACTGAACCATGCAAAAGAGCTGTGTTTATTTCACTTAAAGATAATGCAGGACTTTTTACATAGTACAATCTTCTTATTAACTTCCGCATTTCTGAGTGATTTACTGCTAACATTCTTAAATGATGAAAAGTACTTCGACACACTTTTCTAGAAAGACAAGCCAGAGAATGACCCTGCAAGTTAGTATATTTTCTCACTTTACAAGGATCTAGTCATTGCAACATCTTAATCTTCTGTTTAACACTTTTTTTTACCATAATCTCGTAAGAAATTTCGTAATATATCAATAGATTCCTGTCGTATACTACAAATACTACTACAATCCCACTTATACACTGGAGCTTGTGTACGTCTCACTTGAACTTCTTCAGCTATCACTTCTTCCACATTTGTAGGAACCATCTTTTATTTTTCAATTGGACCACCGTTTTTAACTTCATAACAACGACCACTGGTATCAACTGCATGAACTAATGTATTTTGTTGAAAATAGCTTTCTTCAGTAAAAAAAGGTTCAGTACTAGAAGTATGCTTCCATTCACCCGAATTTGTTTTGCAAAAGTTAGTTCGATTAACCAGTCTTTTTCTTTTACTTTTCTCCTTCATAAAGTGCATTGTTTTATTCAATGTTTTCATTCTCTTCAATACTAATATAAACAATTTTCTTTTCAATTCAAAAGCCTTTTCAACTACACTTTCAATCTGTTGTTTCTTCTTGTAAAATGCTGATCTTCTTTTATATTTTTTGCAATCTTTCAATAAATTTTGTAGTACTCTACTTTTATACATTCTCTTCCTAATGTCTTTATATTCTTTCATCCTTTTTTCAACATGGATTGTTTTCCTATAACCTGATTTTGCATTAATTTGTCCTTTTTTCGTTTCCTTCTGATTGCTTGTGGTACTTTTTTTTTCTTTTTTCCCATTTTGAAAATCGATTACATTTTTTAAAAGACTTTTAACAATTTTTTTCGTTTTCTTGCCAGAAGACTTTTTCTTCAACGTCACATGTTAAACTTCATCTAATTTCTGCTTTTCTCTCTCCTTTAAATAGTTCTGTTTTCTTTGTTGTCTTTTCTTTTCAACTTTTCTTGTCATACTGAATGTTTCTTAATAATTATGGAGAATATCTAAAAAAAAAGAAAAGTTTATAAACCTTCTAAAAATTATTTAATATTATTAAAATAATTATATACAAATATTGTCATCTATAAATAAAGAAATACATTGAGTAGTGCCTAAGTGAATAGATGAGTGCAACAGTAGGGCCTGGGTGATTAAAGCACTGTATAGCTAATGCATTGGTGATTGCATGAGTACATGGGTAACGTCTGGGGGATTAAAGGAGTACATAGGTAACGCCTGGGTGATTGCATGACGACAGGGGTAATATCTGGGGATTTCCATGACTACATAGGAAGTGACTGGGTAATTTTATAAGTGCATGGGTACTGCCTGGGTGATTACAGAAGTACTAAGGTACTGCCTGAGTGATTACAGGAGTGTAAATGTAGTGCCTGGGTGATTTTATAAGTGCATGAGTACTGGCTGAGTGATTACATAACTACAAGAGTAGTGCATGCGTGATTGAAAGAGTGCAAGGATAGTTCCTGGGTGATTAAAGCACTGTATAGCTAATGCATTGATGATTGCATGAGTACAGGGTAACGTCTGGGAGATTAAAGGAGTACATAGGTAACGCCTGGGTGATTGCATGACTACAGGGGTAATATCTGGGGATTTACATGACTACATAGGAAGTGACTAGGTGATTTTATAAGTGCATGGGTACTTCTCGGGGAATTACAGGACTACTGAGGTAGTGCCTGAGTGAATAAATAAGTGCAAAGGTAGTGCCTGGGTGATTTCATAACAGCATGACTACTGGCTGAGTGATTACATAAGTACAAGGATAGTGCCTCCGTGATTGAAGGAGTGCAACGGTAGTGCCTGGGTGATTATAAAAGTGCATGAGTAGTGGCTACATGATTCAAAGAGTGCATGGGTAATACCTGGGTGATTGCGTGAGTGCAGCAGTAATGTCTGAGTGATTACAGCAGTACATATGTAGTGACTGGATCATTGGAAGACTGCATGGGATGTACTTGGGTGTTTTTATAACTGCATGAGTGTTGGGCCTAGCCAAATATAAAGGAGCAGACTATTACGTGACTCAACTATAAGTCCTTCCATATTGTTAAAAGCATGCATACATATGTCTCTACCTTTTCAAATCATCATCATATCTAAAAGAACAATGTATACAATATTTCTGCAATATAGTGAAACCTAGAAACTGAGACATGTAATAGATCTGCCTGAGTGATTGCATAACTGCATGGGTAGTGCTTGGCTGATTGTATGACTCCAAAAGTAGTCGCTGGGTAATTGCAGGAGAAGATGGATAGTGACTGGCGAATTGCATGAGTGCACACATAGAGTTTGAGTGCATGGATAAGTGTATAAATAGCACCTGAAGGCATAGATGAGTTATTGAGTAGTGCCTAGGTGAATAGATGAGTGCAACAGTAGGGCCTGGGTGATTTTATGACTGCAAGGGTAGTGTGTGGGTTATTACATGAGTGCATAGGTAGACACTGCATGATTCTATAACTGCAGGGGTACTACATAACTAGTGCCTGGGTGAGATCATGACTACAGGGGTAATATCTGGGGGATTACTGGAGTACATAGCAAGTGAGTGGGTGATTTTATAAGTGCATGAGTACTGCTTGGGTGATTGCAGGAGTACTGAGGGAATGCCTGAGTGAGTGGAGGAGTGCAAAGGTAGTGCCTGGGTGATTTTATAAGTGCATGGGCACTGGCTGAGTGATTACATAAGTACAAGGGAAGTGCCTGCTTAATTGAAGGAGTGCAATAGTAGTGCCTGGGTGATTATATAAGTGCATGACTAGTGGCTACTTGATTGAAGGAGTGCATGGGTAATACCTGGGTGATTGCATGACTGCATAGGTAGTGCCTGCATGATTGCATAAGTGCAGGAGTATTGCCTGAGTGATTACAGCAGTGCATATATAGTACCTGGATCATTTAAACACTACATGGGTAGTACTTGGGTGTTTTTATAACTGCATGAGTGTTGCGCCTAGCCAAATATAAAACAGCAGACTTTTACATGACTCAAGGATAAGTCTCTCCATATTGTTAAAAGCATGCATTCATATGTCTCTACCTTTTCAAATCATCATCATATCTAAAAGAAATATATAAACAATATTTCTGGAATATAGAGAAACCTACAACTGAAACATGTAATAGATCTGCCTGAGTGATTGCATAACTCCATGGGAAGTCCTTGGGTGATTGTATGAGTGCAAGGGTAGTTACTGCGTAATTGCAGGAGAAGATGGATAATGACTGGTAAATTGCATGAGTGCACACATAGAGGTTGAGTGCATGGATAAGTGTATAAATAGCACCTGAGGGCATAGATGAGTCATTGAGTAGTGCCAAGGTGAATAGATGAGTGCAACAGTGCGGCATGGGTGATTCTACGACTGCAAGGCTAGTGCCTGGTGTAGGAGAGTAGGATCTGCCTCTTATGTTGCCCCCACTTTTTTCTGATGTTTACACTGGTTTCTGGCTATAGTCTGGCTGGGACCCTGCCAATCAGGGCCCCAGCCTCTCTGTTCTCTCTAAACGACTTGGAGTGCACTCTAGGTGCACTAGTGATTGGATACTGTGGTACCTTATGAGTCCCTAGTATATGGTACCTTAGGTACCAATGGCATAGGTACTTCACAGGCCTACCAGGGGCTGAAGCATGTATTATGCCACCCCTGGGAAGCAGACTAAATCTGACACCACAGGCCTGCTACTGCAGCCTGGGTGAGGAGGTGCTAGCACCCCTCACAGAGATATAGGTTCCCTATATCTCCCTGCACACACATTTAAACCTATCAGTCACCCCTAAGGCAGGCCCTATCAATCCTGAGGGCAGGGTGCTTAGTTTCTATGTGAGAGGGTGCCTCTGCCTGAGCAGGGCCCCTCTGCAGCTCTCAGAATCCATTCTCTGGGGCTGTTTGTGAATGCGGTCAAACCATATACTCTTAAGTGCATTATAACCTCGCGTTAATGCTAACTTTGGAATGGCTGCATCAAAACATGTCGTGTTTGGTGTCAAACACCTTGGAATCATACCCCCACACCAGTACCTGGTGTGGGAGTATGATACCACCCTTCTAGAGGGATAGACATGTACCTACTGTGGAAACGCGGTAGAATCCTGAAGAGCCCTGGCATCACAAAATGGATGCCACCAGTCACAGACACTGGGCTGCCCTCCTGCTGATGACCGAAACTCGCAGTGGAGGAGGCCCAACAATAGGTATCCTGTCACAGGGAGGTGTGACCACCTCCCAGACAGGGTTTAGTGTATTGGGGCTGGGTGGGTGCACTCCTAGAGTGCTTTGAAGTCCTGCACTGGGGGAGCAGAAGGCTCCTCTGTGCATACACCAGTTCAAACCGGCTCAGGGGCTACCTGCCCCTGCTCTGGCGCGAAACTGGACAAAGGGAAGTGGGTGTAGCCACCTACTCCCCTGACCCTCCCATAGGTGGGGTCATAGAGCTAGTCCCTCCCTTCCTTTTAGTATAGGATAGGGAACCCTTGATCTTGCAAACTAGATATCCCTGGACGACGCTCTAAAGAAGAATGCCAGACCTTCGACGTTCCACTACCTCTGGAAGACTGAAGAATCTCCCTTGGAGTCAAGGAGTGACTCCCCTGCTTGGCAGGCACCAAAAACTGCAACGACGGTCGCAAACTACGCCGCTCCCGCTGGAGCCCGAAGTCCCTGCAGCCCAGGAAGAGGATTTCCTGACTTCTCCAAGACCATCGTGAGTCCCCAGTGAAGCTGAGGCAAGTGGACCCCACGAGTGACGAGGAACCGCAGTCCCTGGGTACCGTGCACTATTTTCAAATGCAACCCCTTCACGACGTTCTACGAACCTGTGCTTTGGATCACATGTGGTTCCAGCTTCTAGCAGAGATCCCTCTTAAGATCAGAGGCCTACCCTGTCCCAAGTGACCGTGGGCCCCTGTTGAAGGAATCCTCCTGAGGCCTCTTCACGATCCCTTGCCAGCCGGCTTGTGGGTCCCCTGAAGACTTTTCTACAAATACAAAGGGCTCCCCTGGTTGCTCCAGGCCTGCCCTGACTTACCCTCACTGGGTGAATCCCCCAGACCTTGCTGGTCTGCACCATTGACTTTTTGTTTTTTCCACAAGACTTGCTGCTACCAAGGCTTGTTGGATCCAATCGGGTCGCCGATACCGTAGTCAGCTTCAGACTTTATGGGACACGCTGAATCCAGCTCCTGGTTGTCCTCGATGCCTCCTGAACCTCGTGGCCAAAGAGTCAAGACACCCGTGAACGACCTGAATCTGTCGACGACGGTGGGCATTCATCTTCCTTGCCCCGGGTCACTGCCAAGTGACTTTGAACACTGTCCCCTCTGCTTTCAGGTCTTCCTCCTTCCGAATCCAGGCTTGGATTCCACCGGACACTTCTTCTGGCTTCACAAGCAGCAAGTCTTCATTGGCTCCCATTGAAAACGACGCCGCGACCCGACACCAAAGGACACCTATGCACCCAGCTTCCCTGGGTGAGGTAACTCCAGCACTACGGTGCTCCTGTGGGTGTTGGCCCTAGAACTACTTACCCTGTAAGTGACTTGCTTGTAGCTACTCCCGAAGTGCCCTTAAACTCTTAATTTCCAACCGCGACTTGCCCCATTGAAGTCTACGGCGATCCGCGCCTGTGTTCACTCACTGCACGCGTCCCCGTGGGTCCTTTACTTACCTGCCTTGGGTGGTTTCGTGAGGCCCCAGCACTTCTGAAGGCCCTAGGCCTTGTCCCTTTGCAAGTCGTTGTTCTTAAGTCTCTTTTTAGTATATGGTCTGGTACGCCCCTAGGGCCCCAGCCATATTTGTGCTCAATTTGTTGTGAATCTTTGATTTGTGCATATGTTCCTGACTTCTAATCTCACAAGAGATTAGTAGAGAGTTGTTTAGTAATAAATACATATATATTTGATATATATACCTGTGTGGTGTCTTTTCATTTGGTGATTCAAGAGATTGTGTGGTAAAACAAGCTGCTTTACATTCCTCCAAGACTTAGCCTGAAGGCTGCTCTCCACAGCTACCACTAGGATAGCTTTCTGTAAAGGTTGTCTTAAACCTACCTACCATAAGAGTCGAATTGTACTGGTGCAAGGTGTCCACTTTAACTAGTGAACAGCATATACCAGGCCAACTTCTCACATTGGTGGCAGCGTGTGGGATTCCAGCTTGCTATTGTTTTACCAGAAAATCTCTATTTGAATTACTAACTGAAAAACACTATAGGTACTCAAGGTACATATAAAGTCAAGCTTAGTATCAATAAGTTCTACTGAACTTAGAGCTGTGTGCCAAGGGATAGCACACCCTTTCTACAGCTCAATCTAGTATCAGTAGGCCACAAACTAGTGTAGGTAGTACAACACTGCACAACACTAGAATGTCCTTAAGGGGTGGACCCAGTGGATCCACTCAGCCTCAGTATAAGGACATGACTTTCTTTGACTTGAAAGCCATGTGTGCTGCAAGGCACCTGAAGCTAGGACAGAGTCCCTCCACACTACACCTGATAGATCTGCTGACAGCAGATGATCTTAGATTAGCTCTAGGAGCTAATGGGTCTGAATCAGTGAGTGGGTCAATTACAGTGTCTGGGTCAGATGATGGACATCAGGATGACCAAGACTCTGTGGTTGTAGGAGCCAGGTCCCAAGGGGTCTGAACAGGACAGAGGAATTCTCCCTAAGAGAACTGACATAGTGGAGGAGAGGCCTAGGTCCCTTTCTAGGGAATCTGACCACTCCTATCACTCTGGCAGAGAATCTGTCTACCAGAGGAACTCCTACTTCCCGAGAAGAGACCTCCTCTGACAGAATGTACAAACTGCTGCAGTATGAGGAAGCAAGACTTGCCCTCAAAACCAAGCAGTTGGCATTAGATAAGGAAGCCCTGGAGCTCCAGAGAGCTTCTAGAAAAGAGGGTTTAGAACCCCTGGTGGCAGCAACAGTGTCCCTAGAGGCAGAGAATATATTCCAGACCATAGGAACCTGAGCAAGGTTGTTCCTCCCTACCAGAGTGGGGATGATATCCATAAGTGGATAACTGCTATGGAAAGGGCCTGTAGAGTACAACAGGTCCCCCAAAAGCAGTGGGCAGCAATCTTGTGGCTCTCCTTTTCAGATAAAGGTAGAGACAAGCTCCTCACTGTTAGAGAAGAGGATGCTGATGACTATGAAGTCCTGAAGAGTGCACTGATAGATGGGTTTGGCTTAACCACTGAGCAGTACAGGTTGAAGTTCAGAGACACCCAGAAGGCACAGACTCAGGACTGGACTGACTTTGTAGATTGTGCAACCAAGGCTCTGGAGGGTTGGCTGGTTGGCAGTAGGGTTACTGATTTCAAGGGATTGTATAACCTAATGATGAGAGAACAGATCCTTAATAATTGCCAGAACCAGTTGTTGCATCAATACCTGGTGGACTCAGATCTGACCTCTCCCCAAGAATTGGGAAAGAAGGCAGACAAGTGGGTCAGAACCAGGGTGAGGCAGAAAACCCAGAACCAAGGGGGTGACACAAAGAAGCAGGATTCTAAGGGCTCTGAGAAAAGTGGGGATAAGTCAAAAGACCAGAAGTCTTCACAAGGGCCCCAAAATCTGCATCTGGTGGGGAGTCACAATCCAACAAGGGAAAAGGCCAAAAGAAGCCCTGGTGCAAATTCTGTAAACAGAAAGGGCACTGGACTTCTGATTGTAACAAGTCCAAAGACCAAACCACCACCACTCCTGCCCCTAAGGCAACTGTTCCCCTAGTTCAGCTACTGGTGGAGGTGGTACTCAGAATAAGGGTGTAGTAGGGTTGACCCTGGGTTCTGAAGCGGACTCTGGCCTAGTCAGAGTACCCACTCAGGCAATGCTGATTTGTGATGGAGACATTGACATGTCCTTCCTGGTGAGCCCCAGTAATCTGGGCAAATACAAACAGCAGCCTGTAATAAATGGCAAACAGGCTTTGGCATTTAGGGACACAGGTGCTAGTGTCACCATGGTGGCAGAGGATCTTGTGGACCCTGGACAGATCATCCTGGGCGAAATGCAAGCAATGTCAGGACCAACCATAGTCTGGCAGTTGTGAATTTCTCCTGGGGAGGGGTAACTGGCCTCAAGAAGGTTGTAGTCAGTGCAGACCTCCCTGTAGAATGTCTATTGGGCAATGATCTAGAAACTTCAGCCTGGTCTGAAGTAGAGTTATGGACTCATGCTGAGATGTTGGGCATCCCTGCAGAGGTATTTGCTGTGACCAGGTCACAGGCCAAAATGCATGACACTGAACCAGCTCTGGATCCTGAAACCATGGACCAGATGCTTCCCAAGAAAAGGAGCAGTAGGGGTAAGGCAGTGCCTTCCCCCTCTGTCTCAGATCACTGATTCCCCTCTTGAGGGAGGAGGAGCAGATCCTGAAGAAGGAACTGCCCCAGAGGGACTTGAGCCTGATCAGGTTGAGTTCTTGGGGGCAGGGGGCCCTTCTAGGGAAGATCTAAGTAAGGAGCAACAGTGCTGCCCCTCTCTTGAACCCCTCAGACAGCAGGCTGCTGCTGAAGCTGCTGGGAGTGCTAGTGGGTCCCATAAGGTTTATTGGGATGAGGGACTCCTATATTCTGAGGGTAGAGATCCAGCCCCAGGAGGTTGGTAATACCTCAGAAGTTTAGGGGGTTCCTCTTGACCCTAGCACATGATATCCCTTTAGCAGGTCACTTGGGCCAAAACAAGACCTGGGACAGGCTTGTTCCACATTTTCATTGGTCACATATGTCAGAGGACACAAAGGAGTTTTGTCGCTCCTGTGTCACATGCCAAAGCCAGTGGCAAGGCAGGTGGCACCACAAAGGCCCCCTGATACCACTACCTGTGGTGGGGGTACCCTTTGAAAGGGTAGGGATTGACATTGTTGGTCCCCTTGACCCTCAAACTGCATCTGGGCACAGATTTATCCTGGTGGTAGTGGATCATGCCACCAGGTACCCAGAGGCAATTCCCCTGAGGACCACCACAGCCCCTGTGGTGGCAAGAGCCCTCATTGGAGTTTTCTCCAGAGTGGGTTTCCCAAAGGAGGTCATCTCTGACAGAGGTACCAACTTCATGTCAGGATATTTGAAAGTAATGTGGAAGGAGTGTGGTGTAACTTATAAGTTCACCACCCCCTATCACCCACAATGCAATGGGTTGGTTGAGCATTTCAACAAAACCCTTAAGGGAATGATTAAAGGACTCCCAGAGAAGCTTAGGCGGAAATGGGACCTTCTTCTTCCCTGCCTGTTGTTTGCATACAGAGAGGTTCCACAGAAGGGGTTGGTTACAGCCCATTTGAGCTTCTGTTTGGGCATCCTGTAAGAGGTCCATTATGTTTGGTAAAAGAGGGCTGGGAGTTACCTCTCAAACCCCCAAACAGGATGTGATGGACTATGTACTTGGTCTCCGCTCCAGGATGGCCGAATACATGAAGAAGGCAACCAAAAACCTGGAGGCCAGCCAAGAATTACAAAAAGCTTGGCATGACCAAAGGCTGTGCTGACTGTGTACCAGCCAGGACAGAAAGTGTGGGTGTTGGAGCCTGTGGCCCCAGCAGCCCTCCAAGACAAATGGAGTGGCCCCCATACAATAGTTGAGCAAAAGGGAGAAGTCACCTATCTGGTGAATCTTGGAACTCCCAGGAGCCCCTGAGGGTGCTCCATGTCAACAGATTAAAACCATATGTTGAGAGGGCTGACATGGGCTTGCTCATGGCAACTGATGAGGAACAGGAGGAGGAGAGTGACCCTCTCCTGACCTGCTCTCACAGAACCCTGATGATGGGTCAGTAGATGGTGTTGCTTTGGCAAGCAGCCTCACTGACCATCAGCAAACTGAGTGCAGACAAGTTCTGCAGCAGTACAGACATATGTTTAGCCTGACCCCTAGTCAGACTACCTGGTGCACCCATGAGGTGGACACTGGGGACAGTCTGCCTGTCAAGAGTAAAATCTACAGGCAACCTGACCATGTCAGGGACTGTATCAGGACTGAAGTCCAGAAAATGTTGGAGTTAGGTGTGATTGAGCCTTCAGATAGCCCTTGGGCTAGCCCAGTAGTCCTAGTACCCAAGCCTCATACCCAGGGTGGTAAGAAAGAAATGAGGTTTTGTGTAGACTACAGAGGCCTCAATGCAGTCACCAGGACTGATGCCTATCCCATACCAAGGGCAGATGAGCTGATTGATACTTTGGCCTCAGCCAAGTATCTGAGTACATTTGACCTAACAGCTGGCTACTGGCAGATCAGGTTAGCTGATGATGCAAAAGCCAAAACAGCATTTTCGATCCCTGGTGGGCACTACCACTTTGTGGTGATGCCCTTTGGATTGAAAAATGCACCTGCCACTTTTCAGAGGTTGGTGAACAAAGTTCTGGCAGGGATGGAAACTTATTGCTCAGCTTATCTAGATGATATTGCTGTCTTTAGTTCCTCCTGGCAGGATCACCTGGTCCACCTCAGAAATGTTTTGGAGGCTCTGCAGAAAGCAGGCCTCACTATCAAGGCCACTAAGTGCCAGATAGGGCAGAGTCAGGTTGTGTACCTGGGCCACCTTGTGGGTGGAGGCCAGGTTCAGCCTTTACAGAGCAAAATCCAAACCATAATGGAATGGGTTGCTCCAACCACCCAGGCACAGGTGAGAGCCTTCTTAGGCCTGACTGGGTACTATAGGAGGTTTGTGAAGGGATATGGATCTATAGTGACCCCTTGAATGATCTTACCTCAAAGAAAATGCCAAAAAGGTTCAGTGGACAGCTAGCTGTCAGAAGGCATTTGAAGACCTAAAGCAGGCCATGTGCACTGCCCCCATCTTACAGAGTCCAGACTACACCAAAAGTTAATTGTCCAAACAGATGCTTCTGAGCTGGGTGTGGGAGCTGTACTGTCTCAATTGAATGATGAAGGTCAAGACCAGCCAGTAGCTTTTATTAGCAGGAGGCTGACCCCTAGAGAGAAACGTTGGTCAGCTATAGAGAGGGAGGCCTTTGCTGTGGTGTGGGCCCTGAAGAAGCTGAGGCCATACTTGTTTGGCACTCACTTCATAGTTCAGACTGACCACAAGCCCCTCCTATGGCTGAAACAGATGAAAGGTGAAAACCCAAAACTTTTAAGGTGGTCCATTTCCCTACAGGGGATGGACTATACAGTGGAACATAGGCCTGGGACCCAACATGCCAATGCAGATGGACTCTCAAGGTATTTCCACTTAGAGCATGAAGACTCAACTGGTCAAGGTTAGTTTAGTGTCCCTGCGTTTGGGGGGTTGTGTAGGAGAGTAGGATCTGCCTCTTATGTTGCCCCCACTTTTTTTCTGATGTTTACACTGGTTTCTGGCTATAGTCTGGCTGGGACCCTGCCAATCAGGGCCCCAGCCTCTCTGTTCTCTCTAAACGACTTGGAGTGCACTCTAGGTGCACTAGTGATTGGATACTGTGGTACCTTATGAGTCCCTAGTATATGGTACCTTAGGTACCAAGGGCATAGGTACTTCACAGGCCTACCAGGGGCTGAAGCATGTATTATGCCACCCCTGGGAAGCAGACTAAATCTGACACCACAGGCCTGCTACTGCAGCCTGGGTGAGGAGGTGCTAGCACCCCTCACTGAGATATAGGTTCCCTATATCTCCCCTGCACACAAATTTAAACCTATCAGTCACCTCTAAGGCAGGCCCTATCAATCCTGAGGGCAGGGTGCTTAGTTTCTATGTGAGAGGGTGCCTCTGCCTGAGCAGGGCCCCTCTGCAGCTCTCAGAATCCATTCTCTGGGGCTGTTTGTGAATGCGGTCAAACCATATACTCTTAAGTGCATTATAACCTTGCGGTTAATGCTAACTTTGGAATGGCTGCATCAAAACATGTCGTGTTTGGTGTCAAACACCTTGGAATCATACCCCCACACCAGTACCTGGTGTGGGAGTATGATCCCACCCTTCTAGAGGGATAGACATGTACCTAGTGTGGAAACGCGGTAGAATCCTGAAGAGCCCTGCCATCACAAAATGGATGCCACCAGTCACAGACACTGGGCTGCCCTCCTGCTGATGACCGAAACTCGCAGTGGAGGAGGCCCAACAATAGGTATCCTGTCACAGGGAGGTGTGACCACCTCCCAGACAGGGTTTAGTGTATTGGGGCTGGGTGGGTGCACTCCTAGAGTGCTTTGAAGTCCTGCACTGGGGAGCAGAAGGCTCCTCTGTGCATACACCAGTTCAAACCGGCTCAGGGGCTACCTGCCCCTGCTCTGGCGTGAAACTGGACAAAGGGATGTGGGTGTAGCCACCTACTCCCCTGACCCTCCCATAGGTGGGGTCATAGAGCTAGTCCCTCCCTTCCTTTTAGTATAAGATAGGGAACCCTTGACCTTGCAAACTAGATATCCCTGGACGACGCTCTAAAGAAGAATCCCGGACCTTCGACGTTCCACTACCTCTGGAAGACTGAAGAATCTCCCTTGGAGTCAAGGAGTGACTCCCCTGCTTGGCAGGCACCAAAAACTGCAACGACGGTCGCAAACTACGCTGCTCCCGCCGGAGCCCGAAGTCCCTGCAGCCCAGGAAGAGGATTTCCTGACTTCTCCAAGGCCATCGTGAGTCCCCAGCGAAGCTGAGGCAAGTGGACCCCACGAGTGATGAGGAACCGCAGTCCCTGGGTACCGTGCACTATTTTCAAGTGCAACCCCTTCACGACGTTCTACGAACCTGTGCTTTGGACCACATGTGGTCCCAGCCTCTAGCAGAGATCCCTCCCAAGATCAGAGGCCTACCCTGTCCCGAGTGACCGTGGGCCCCTGTTGAAGGAATCCTCCCGAGGCGTCTTTGCGATCCCTTGCCAGCCGGCTTGTGGGTCCCCTGAAGACTTTTCTACAAATCCAAAGGGTTCCCCTGGTTGCTCCAGGCCTGCCCTGACTTACCCTTGCTGGGTGAGTCCCCCAGACCTTGCTGGTCTGCACCATTGACTTTTTGTTTTTTCCATGAGACTTGCTGCTACCAATCGGGTCGCCGACACCGCAGTCAGCTGCAGACTTTGTGGGACACGCTGAATCCAGCTCCTGGTTGTCCTCGACGCCTCCTGGACCTCGTGGCCGAAGAGTCAAGTCACCCGTGAACGACCTGAATCTGTCGACGACGGTGGGCATTCATCTTCCTTGCCCCGGGTCACTGCCAAGTGACTTTGAACACTGTCCCCTCTGCTTTCAGGTCTTCCTCCTTCCGAATCCAGGCTTGGATTCCACCGGACACTTCTTCTGGCTTCCCAAGCAGCAAGTCTTCATTGGCTCCCATTGAAAACGACGCCGCGACCCGACACCAAAGGACACCTATGCACCCGGCTTCCCTGGGTGAGGTAACTCCAGCACTACGGTGCTCCTGTGGGTGTTGGCCCTAGAACTACTTACCCTGTAAGTGACTTGCTTGTAGCTACTCCCGAAGTGCCCTTAAACTCTTAATTTCCAACCGCGACTTGCCCCATTGAAGTCTACGGCGATCCGTGCCTGTGTTCACTCACTGCACGCGTCCCCCGTGGGTCCTTTACTTACCTGCCTTGGGTGGTTTCGTGAGGCCCCAGCACTTCTGAAGGCCCTAGGCCTTGTCCCTTTGCAAGTCGTTGTTCTTAAGTCTCTTTTTTAGTATATGGTCTGGTACGCCCCTAGGGCCCCAGCCATATTTGTGCTCAATTTGTTGTGAAACGTTGATTTGTGCATATGTTCCTGACTTCTAATCTCACAAGAGATTAGTAGAGAGTTGTTTAGTAATAAATACATATATATTTGATATATATACCTGTGTGGTGTCTTTTCATTTGGTGATTCAAGAGATTGTGTGGTAAAACAAGCTGCTTTACATTCCTCCAAGACTTAGCCTGAAGGCTGCTCTCCACAGCTACCACTAGGATAGCTTTCTGTAAAGGTTGTCTTAAACCTACCTACCATAAGAGTCGAATTGTACTGGTGCAAGGTGTCCACTTTAACTAGTGAACAGCATATACCAGGCCAACTTCTCACACCTGGGTTATTACATGAGTGCATAGGTACAGCCTGCATGATTGCAAGACTGCAGGGATAGTACATAACTAGTGCCTGGGTTATTGCATGACTGCAGGGATAATATCTAGTGGATATACATGACTACATAGAAAGTGACTGGGTGATTTTATAAGTGCATGGGTACTGCCTGGGTGATTACAGAAGTACTAGGGTACTGCCTGAGTGATTACAGGAGTGCAAATGTAGTGCCTGGGTGATTTTATAAGTGTATGAGTACTGGCTGAGTGGTTACATAAGTACAAGAGTAGTGCGTGCGTGATTGAAAGAGTGCAAGGATAGTGCCTGGGTGATTAAAGCACTGTATAGCTAATGCATTGGTGATTGCATGAGTACAGGGGTAACGTCTGGGGATTTACATGACTACATAAGAAGTGACTGGGTGATTTTATAAGTGCATGGGTACTTCTTGGGTGATTACAGGACTACTGAGGTAGTGCCTGAGTGAATAAATAAGTGCAAAGGTAGTGCCTGGGTGATTTCATAACAGCATGACTACTGGCTGAGTGATTACTTAACTACAAGGGTAGTGCCTCCGTGATTGAAGGAGTGCAACAGTAGTGCCTGGGTGATTATATAAGTGCATGAGTAGTGACTACATGATTCAAATAGTGCATGGGTAATACCTTGGTGATTGCATGAGTGCAGCAGTAATGCCTGAGTGATTAAAGCAGTGCATATGTGGTGACTGGATCATTGGAAGACTGCATGGGAAGTACTTGGGTGTTTTTATAACTGCATGAGTGTTGGGCCTAGCCAAATATAAAGCAGCAGACTATTACATGACTCAATTATAAGTCTCTCCATATTGTTAAAAGCATGCATACATATGTCTCTACCTTTTCAAATCATCATTATATCTAAAAGAAAAATGTATATAATATTTCTGCAATATAGTGAAACCTAGAAACTGAGACATGTAATAGATCTGCCTGAGTGATTGCCTAACTGCATGGGTAGTGCTTGGCTGATTCTATGACTCCAAAAGGAGTCGCTGGGTAATTGCAGGAGAAGATGGATAGTGACTGGCTAATTGCATGAGTGCACACATAGAGGTTGAGTGCATGGATAAGTGTATAAATAGCACCTGAAGGCATAGATGAGTTATTGAGTAGTGCCGAGGTGAATAGATGAGTGCAACAGTAGGGCCTGGGTGATTCTATGACTGCAAGGGTAGTGTGTGGGTTATTACATGAGTGCATAGGTAGACACTGCATTATTCTATGACTGCAGGGGCAGTACATAACTAGTGCCTGGGTGAGTCCATGACTACAGGGGTAATATCTGGGGGATTACTGGAGTACATAGCAAATTAGTGGGTGATGTTATAAGTGCATGAGTACTACTTGGGTGATTGCAGGAGTAATGAGGGAATGCCTGAGTGATTGGAGGAGTGCAAAGGTAGTGCCTGGGTGATTTTATAAGTGCATGGGCACTGGCTGAGTGATTACATAAGTACAAGGGTAGTGCCTGCGTAATTGAAGGAGTGCAACAGTAGTGCCTGGGTGACTATATAAGTGCATGACTAGTAGCTAGGTGATTGAAAGAGTGCATGGGTAGTACCTGGGTGATTGCATGACTGCATAGGTAGTGCCTGCATGATTGCATAAGTGCAGGAGTAATGCCTGAGTGATTACAGCAGTGCATATGTAGTGACTGGATCATTGGAAGACTGCATGGGAAGTACTTGGGTGTTTTTGTAACTGCATGAGTGTTGGGCCTAGCCAAATAATAAAGCAGCAGACTATTACATGACTCAACTATAAGTCTCTCCATATTGTTAAAAGCATGCATACATATGTCTCTACCTTTTCAAATCATCATATCTAAAAGAAATATGTATACAATATTTCTGGAATATAGTGAAACCTAGAAACTGAGACATGCAATAGATCTGCCTAAGTGATTGCATAACTGCATGGGTAGTACTTGGCTGATTGTATGACTCCAAAGGTAGTCGCTGGGTAATTGCAGGAGAAGATGGATAGTGACTGGCTAATTGCATGAGTACACACATAGAAGTTGAGTGCATGGATAAGTGTATAAATAGCACCTGAAGGCATAGATGAGTCATTGAGTAGTGCCTAGGTGAATAGATGAGTGCAACAGTAGGGCCTGGGTGATTCTATGACTGCAAGGGTAGTGTGTGGGTTATTACATGAGTGCATAGGTAGACACTGCATTATTCTATGACTGCAAGGGTAGTACATAACTAGTGCCTGGGGGAGTCCATGGTTACAGGGGTAATATCTGGGGGATTACTGGAGTACATAGCAAATGAGTGGGTGATTTTATAAGTGCATGAGTACTGCTTGGGTGATTGCAGGAGTACTGAGGGAATGCCTGAGTGATTGGAGGAGTGCATAGATCCTGAGAGGGTGATTGGAGGAGTGTAAGGGTAGTGCCTGGGTGATTGAACCACTGTATAGCTAATGCACTGATGATTGCATGAGTGCAGAGGTAATGTCTAAGGGATTACAGGAGTACATAGGTAATGTCTGGGTTATTCATGAGTTAAGGGATAATATCTGGGCATTATAAGAGTACATAGCAAGTGCCTGGGTGATTTTATAAGTTCATCGATACTGCCTAGGTGATTAGAGTACTATTGTGGTAGTGCCTCAGTGATTGAAGGAGTATAAAAGTAGTGTCTGGGTGATTTTATAAGTGCATGGGCACTGTCTAAGTGATTGGACGAGTGCATAGATCCTGAAAAGGTAATTGGAGGAGTGCAAGGGTATTGCCTGGGTGATTGAACCAGTGTATAGCTAATGCATTGGTGATTGCATGAGTTCAGAGGTAATATCTGGGGACTACAGGAGTACATAGAAAGTGCCTGGGTGATTTTATAGGTGCATCGGTAATGCCTGGATTATAGGAGTAATACTGTGGTAGTGCCTCAGTGATTGGAAGAGTGTAAAGGTAGTGCCTGAGTGATTTTATAAGTGCATAGGCACTGGCTAAGTGATTGGAGGAGTGCATAGAACCTGACAGGGTGATTGGCGGAGTGGAAGGGTAGTTCCTGCATGAGTAAACCAGTGTATAGCTAACACATTGGTGATTGCATGATTGCAGGAGTTATGTCTGGGGGATTAGAGGAGTAAATGGGTAATGCCTGGTGATTCCATGATTGCAGGGGTAATATCTGGGAGATTACAGGAGTACATAGGAAGTGCCTGGGTAATTTTATAAGTGCATGTGTACTGCCTCAGTGATTGAAGTAGTACTGCAGTAGTGCCTGAGTGATTGGAGAAGTGCAAGGGTAGTGCCTGGGTGATTGAATCAGTGTATTGCTAATGCATTGGTGATTACATGAGTGCAAAGGTAATGTCTGGGGGATTAAGGAGTACATACATAATGCCTGGGTGTTTGCATAAGTTGAGGGGTAATATCTGGGGGATTACAACAGTACATAGGAAATGACTGGGTGATTTTATAAGTGCATGGGTACTGCCTGGGAGATTGGAGTAGTACTGTGGTAGTGCCTGAGTGAGTGAAAAAGTGCAACATCCTGAAAGCATGCATGCATATGTCTCTGTCACAACACTATGCACACCTCAAAAATTCACAGAACAAACTTCAAATTTGAAGCAAACACCAAACATTATGTGGCCTATTTCAACTGTACCTCTCAAGAGACTTATAAAAAGTAGCGTAGTCACTAATACCTTATCTCAACATCTTTTAAACTACACTATTATGCTGCATCTTCACCATTCTACTACTACTCACAGTCTTGAGCCTACCACATAAAAAGCAACAACACCTCTTGGTTATACATCATGCACCTTCAAATGTATAAGACATATGAAAATACATATACAAGTAGAGACATTCTTGAGACAGACGTCCATGTACACCTTAAAATTTAACAGACTCCACTTCCAATTTTAAAGCAACACCTAAAATTATGCGGTATACTACAAATGTACATATCCACACACTAAAAAAAACTACCATATTCACTAATCCATCTTATTACTATACAAAATCTATTTCAAACAACATTTAACTACAATAAAACAAACTACAATTGTCCCGGCTGCAACAACAAATTACCGGAACTAATGTCCCAATCAGTGGCCGCCCTAAATGAGGAACTGTTTAGTGCAGATGAAGTTATTTCTGGCACTGTCTGGAACTGTGCCCTCATTAATGCGAGGTCCCTGGTTAAGCATAGTACGGAATGTGCCTCCTTTCTTGAAGATGAGGGGATTATGATAGCCTTTGTTACAGAAACCTGGACGGACGAAGCGTCAGGTCCGGATCTTGTGAAAGCTACGTCACCGGATTATCTCTGCTACTCTTTAAATAGAGCAGTGAGAAAAGGGGGAGGTTTAGCGGTTATTCACCACAAATCAATAACGTCATCTTTTAATCCACTAATTAACGAGGAATGTGAAGCTTTAGAGTTTTGTCTCTACCTTACACATCATGACTCCTTCAGAGGCACCCTCATCTATAGGCCCCCAGGCCCCAGAAGACACTTCATAACTCAAGTAAGCAACATATTAGAAATAGCGTTAAACACTACCTCATACACAATTTTGGGCGACTTTAACTTCCATCTGGAGTTAATCTCTGACCCGGACACCGCCAATCTTCTTGATCTGATGAAGGGCGGAAATCTAGAACAACTGACAATTGGACCCACCCATCTGGCAGGTCATACCCTTGATGGTATCTTCTCAAATAACCCTCAGCTTTCGTTTTGAATTTACGCCCTTTAACATGGTCCGATCACATGGCAGCACTTTTCAAGATTACCATACACACCCACTCGGGTATAAAACCTTCCAAAAATATCTTGTAACAAGAGCCTGGAAAAAGATAGAAGCAGAGGAGTTATGCAAATTACTTACCTCTACTAATAACCCGCTGCCTACAGATCTGGACCAAGCAACTAAGTCCTACACGAATTGGTTAGAAGAGGCAGGGAATAAGCTAGCCCCTAAAACACGGGTACGCATCCATAGCCAACGGCCCTCCGCACCTTGGTATTCACAGGAGCTCAGGGACCAAAAACTAGTGTGCAAATACAGGGAAAGAAACTGAGGAAATATTATAAAGATGAAGAAAAAAGGAATACAAACAGAGTTTGGCTCAATACAAACAACTACTACAAAGCACCAAACAAAAGTACTTCACGGAAAAATTCAAGAAGCCAAAATTCACCTAAAGTACTGTTTGAAACAGTTAATACTTTAGCCCACCCTTGTTCCCCTTCCATCCCAGCGAGTCAAGAACTATGCAATAGTATAGCCAAATTCTTTTCGATAAAGTCAATGCCATTTTTCAAACATTCTCGAACTCCTCAAAGAAAAAGCCACCTGATTCATCGACCTGTCCAATGAAAGAAAGAAATGATAACATTGAATTTAATAGCTTCAGTCCCCTCTCAGAAGTAGATACCTATAACCTACTTGCTAAGCGAAGTCAGGCTCTCCACAGGACCCATGCCCGATAGAGACATTAAAACTAGCAGCGAAGATGGTGGTAGATAAACTTACATCTATCTTCAACTCAATGTACACAGAAGGATACTTCCCTAGAGACTGGAAACAGGCGTCCATCTTGCCCTTATTGAAGAAACCTAATCTAGATGCCAAAGACCCGAACAATTTCAGACCCATCTCAAAACTACCCCTGCCAGCTAAAATGATAGAAAGTAACATGAATGTCCAACTCAGCCAGTTTCTTAAACTATCTCAGGCGCTGAACCTGACCCAATATGGTTTCAGAGAGGGCCATAGCACGGAAACTGCTCTTATCAAGTCCACGGAAGAGATTAGGATCATTCTCGATCAGGGAGGGAGGGCCGCCTGATCATGTTGGACCTTCCGGCCGCCTTTGATACGGTCCATCATGCCCTGTTGGTGGACCGACTAGAGGAGATAGGAGTTAAGGGCTTGGCTAAAAAACTTCTCAAATCTTTTCTCTTAGAAAGAACCCAAACGGTCAATTTGGACAAATTTGAGGCAGAAGCTTTCTCCTTACCCTGTGGAGTCCCACAGGGGTCCTCATTGAGTCCGACTCTTTTAATATATATGTGTCCTCTCTGGCCCCCTTATTGAATCCTTCGGTTTTAGTTTGACTTCTTACGCTGATGACACCCAAATTGTGGTGGCATTACGACCAGAGTTGTTACAGGACACCACATCCAAGCTACAGGACTGCATGAAAGCAGTGGAACTTGGATGGCCATGAATTGTTTAAAGCTGAACTCCAGCAAAACGGAGGTTGTGCTTTCGGCAACAATCCTACTTTCTGGACCCCAGATTGTTGGCCGAACACCCTAGGACCCCTGCCCTCTCCGACTAGGAAGGTAAAGAACTTGGGAGTATGGATTGATGACACACTTAGTCTTAAGGACCAGGTGAACACTGTGGTATCTACCACCTCGTACATTCTCAGATCCTGTAGAAAAATGATGCCTCTTCTTCCTAAAGATGTACAACAAACGGTGGTTTCTGCATTAGTAATGTCCAGATTGGACTATTGCAACAGTCTCTACCTCAAGCTACAAGAAGGATCTATGAACAAACTACAAATGCTGCAGAATGCAGCAGCCAGACTCCTTACAGGCACTCCGAAGTATGTATCGGTCAAAGCAGAGATTAAAAAACTTCACTGGCTGCCAGTTAGGAAGCGCACCCAGTTCAAGGCTCTTTGTCTGGTTTTCAAGGCCCTTCAGGGAATGGGGCCAGATTTTTAAAACAACACTTCCGCTGGTACCTACCGAAAAGAGCACTCAGGTCCTCGGATGCTAAACTGGTGATGATGCCCCGGGTGAAAAAAGCTAATTGGGGGGGTAGAAGTTTCATTGCAAATGCTGCTAAGGCCTGGAATTCCCTCCCAATCTATCTGAGACGTATGACCAAGCTGATGGCTTTCAGGAAGGCTCTAAAGACTTGGCTTTTCACAAATTAGGTAACGCAAATCATTAAGCGTTTGATCCCCGTGGAGATCTTTACCTTAGCGCCAGGACACCTTCGGGTAGCAGCTGCGCTCTACAAGTGTAAATAACATTAACATTAACATCTCTACATTTAATAATATATTTCAAATATCACAGTTCTTGAATAATTTTTAAAGTTTAAAAATAAAGCTAATACATAATACACCTCACAAATATATAACTCACCTTCCAAATTGATTTGTAGAATATGAAATATCAGAAACTCATAAAAGATTTTCTTATGCACACAATCAATGTAATGCACCTCTCTTAACAAGGTAAAACCAGTAATGGCAAACTTTCCCTCTCTTTCTCCACACAAATAAATGTAAGTAACAAATCACATTGCTTCCTACATAATTTCAAATTGTAAAACACATTTCTATTGGTTAGACATATTAACCCTTACCAACTGACTTCTAAAAGTGCCCAAACTGGTTCTGGAATTTTTTGGAGTCGTGATTCCACCGTGCACCAACGCGATGGAGCCGCGAATCCATACGGGAGTTCAAACATATATTAAAATTTAAAATACCACTACTTTTTAAGAACACACCACTTCTAAAGATAGTACTGACTTGGGGAATCTTACTTTAATAACATATCACTTATATATGAATTACAATTCCACATTTTAAAATCACAGATAACATTCAACCCTTCCCCCCTCCTGCCTAATGCCAGTTTCAATAGCAACAGTTCATGGAACATTGAAGTGAACTGACAGGTCACAAGTTCACCATATCTTCAAGTTCAAGACCAAAGCTTACAAATGCAAACAGCAGGTGTGGTTGACGCTTGCAAAATATGACCTTATCCTATCTACTGTACCTTTCAAACATTTTTTACTAACCAATAACAAACATGCTTTTTGAAGAAAGTAACATGCACCCTATTTTTGAGTGTACAATGTTCTATAAACAGCCAATCAATTATCTACTTTTTTAAAAACAGCATCTTGTCCACCATTTTAGATACCTCTCATTCTACCAGCTGAATACCTCAGCTACAGACATCTTTTAATTACTTCCAGACATCCCTTCAAGATGCTTACAGTGTGGATTGTTGGGCACAGCTATGTTTTCTGGTGCAAAAGGTATGCTGAACGCAGAGGTATTGACAAAGACCTAACTTTACAAAATGTGGATATTAAATGGATTGCACAGAGAGGATTAAAGTGGCACCAATTGATGCCTTTGGTTAAAACCTTCTTGCATCTCCAACCCCCTGACCTCATGATTGTGCACTGTGGTGGCAATGACCTAGGCACATTGACTGGGGTAGGACTGGAAATGCTAATGAAGGACACCTTTGCACAATTGATGTTGATTTTACCTCAAACTGTCTTTGTATACTCTAATATATGCCAAAGACAAAAATGGAAGTGGTCAAATCAACTCTGTCCACAGATTGAGAAAGCTAGAAAGAATGTCAATAAAGCTGTTTCTGCTTACTTCAGAGACCATAGGATGGGCTCCATCTATAACAACAATCTATGTTTCAATATGGATCACATCTACAGAAGTGATGGAGTACACTTCACAGATCAAGGAAACAGAGTCTTTCACAACAACCTAAAGCTGTGCATCCGCACTTACATGTATTTACAACAAACTCATAATGAAAACAAGGGCTCTTTTTAGAGCCGCCCTATAACATAATAGTGAATATAATTTTTTTTTTACACATACATATTTGTTTTTAATTTGTTGTGTATTTGCGCACCCGACGCGAATCTGCAAAAGCATGTATTCAATGTACTACAACACAATACACTTTTCAAGTTTAATTATTCATTTTTAATTTTATATATTTTTAACAACTCTATCAATTGTAATCTTGTCATTAACTTCAATCACAGAACCTCTTTAAAACAACTTCACAAATACAACACTACCTTCTAAATTATATACTACTAAATTATTTATTTAAGGTGAAAACGCGAATCCAACGCGATGTTACACGGGGGGCCGCACTGAGAGCCGTGTTGGGGTCGCAACTCCAAACTCGAAAGAAAAAAAAAAGCCCCACTTCCATTTTTTGGTATTCGCCCCTGGGACCCCATCCCCGGGGCCTGCCAGCATTTAAAAAAAATAAAAAATAAGGAGGGGGACCCTCCTTAGGCCAATAATGGCCCCGGGGACCCCAACCCCCGGGGCATTGCCACTTTTTAAATATTTTAAAAAAAATCAAATACTACGGAAGGGGGGCGACATGGCCCCCCTTCCCAGGGCCACTACTGGCCCCGGGGACCCCATCTCCCGGGGCCTGGCCTCCTTGATGGGGGGCATTGGGGCTACCCCCACGGTCCCTGCTGGCTCCCCGCCTCCTGTGGGAACCAGCATTGCTTTTGTTAGCATGTCCCCTTGCCCAAAAGCAATTCTGCTTTGCTTCCACGAAGCAAAGCAGTGTTTGCTATTGCAGGGCGGGAGCTGCGCTCCCGCCCTGCCATAGCAAACGGTAATCACCTGGGGGTGGGCACCCCGGGACATTGCAGGAGCCTGCCCTGGGGGGGTGGCGGTCCCCAGGGACATCAAGGGCTCCAGGAGGGGGGCCGCGCGGCCCCCCTCCCATCATGTTTGAAGCCCCGGGGAGGTGGTGGTCCCCGGGCTTCGGGGGGCCTGTGAGGCCCCCCCTCGATAATCAACAAAGCACCGGGGAGGTGGTGGTCCCCGGGGCTTGGGGGGGCCCGCGAGGCCCCCCCAAATAATTAATGAAAGCTCTGGGGAGGTGGCGGTCCCCGGGGACACACAAATATAAATGCCCCGGGGAGGTGGCGGTCGCCGGTTCAGCATGGGGGGGTCAGGAGCACCCCCATGCATTTTAAATAAAAAGCCCCGGGGAGGTGTTGGTCCCCGGGGCTTGGGGGGCCTGCGAGGCCCCCCAAATAATTAATGAAAGCTCTGGGGAGGTGGCGGTCCCCGGAGATTGGGGGGGCCCGCGAGGCCCCCCACACAAAAATGCAAATGCCCCGGGGAGGTGGCGGTCGCCGGGTCAGCGTGGGGGGTCAGGAGCACCCCCCATGCATTTTAAATAAAAAGCCCCGGGGAGGTGGTGGTCCCCGGGGCTGCGAGGGGGCCGCGAGCCTCCCGCATATAATTTTCTAAGCCCCGGGGAGATTGCCCCGGGACCTGGCCCACACGGGGGCTTATAGAAAACGAAGCACGAGAGACCGCGCTTAATTTTTTTTTTATTTTCTCAGCGGGATTCGCGCAACCAGCGCGGCTTCCGTCGGAAAAACAAAACAAAAAATGCTTTTTTTGGCCCTGGGGGTCCCTGTAGGACCCCCTGACCAGCCTTGGAGGTCAGGGTGTTTCTAGCCTGACCCCTTTCCTACATTTATAACCTCTTTTTACCTTTTTGATGTGACTCGGTTCAACCGAGTCACAAAATGGCTGCCAACACACTCTGGTTTGGAGTGTTGGCAGCCAATCAGAATGAAGCTTGTGCTCGGGAGGGTTCGCGGCTCCTCCTTGGTGCTCAGAAATATACATTTTTCTTTTTTGAATTTCTCAGGAACTTCTGAACGGATTTACACCATTTAAAAAAAAGGGCGCTTTCTGAACCAAGAGCTATTTTTGCCACATTTGGTGTAATCCCGTTCAGCAGTTCAGGCTGTAGCCTGTTCCAAAATTCCTATGGAAATTAACATGGGAAAAATGTGTTTTGGGACCCCCCTTTTTTCTCGGCCCCCGCTTGACGAATCACCCCAAAACTTTCAAGACAGGAGCTGACCTCAGTGAACCATTAGTTTGGAAAATTTCGCGAAGATTCGTCAAACAGCGCCAAAGATATTGGCAAAAGAAAAAACGTGTTTTGAATAGAAACAAGGTCCTAACTATAACTACCTACTGGCAACCGCCAGTAGGTAATATATATATATATATATATATATATATATATATATATATATATATATATATATATATATATATATATTTGCCAGGAACACAGGTGGGATTGGACTAGAGCCAAATATTTTGGATTAGACACTATCGCACCAAACCCGAGAGGAGGCAATCGCATTGCGGCCCTCCGTAAACTAGAGTCACGTCTGATCCTCTTAGCAGGGACCATGTACCTAGATGGCCTTAATCAGGACGAGGAATTGTATTCCCATTTATAGGATGTACACTGCTCGGCTAGATCATAGCCTTGACTGTATACTCACACCCTACCCTCCCCTCCTTTTGGTTTATTTTGTTAAGTTGCACCCCTTTCTTCCCTTTTTACACGTGTTATTATATTAGATAGACAGACCCGTAGCTCAATTGATTACTATGTATGTAAAGTCTCTTTAACTTTATGTTTCCTTTATGTAACAGCTAAAACAGGACTACTGTTCAGTATGTGATATGATGATGCTAATCATTGCAACTTTGTCACATTTGCAGAATTAGAGCTGTGAATCACCCTGAAACGGCATGTTGAGAATCATGTAAGAGCACCGGAGTATGGCGGACCTTCCATCCAGCTCCTAGTCACTTCACGTACTCACTTGGGTACTACACCTGTATTGCAGCGAATTGTCAGTAGGTGGAACATAGCCACGAGGTATTCCTCTAGTAATCACTACTTGAAACTAGGGCACTAGTCCCTTTACTATGCCACAAATGAGCAGACCCATTTTGTAACGATAGTGAATGGATTTACCATAAATGTTACGACTTGGAGACTTTTCTAAACAGTTGAAATACTACTAATGTATCAACATTCAAACAGCTGCGTCTGTTTTCACTGTGCACCTTTTCACGTCATTTTTATATGTGCTTTAAACATTTCTTTTATGTTCATGAAACAAACATGTGCACGTACCTTTAAATTGAAAAGAATGGAGGCGATGGTCATGTGACCAAGACCACGGACGTGGTCGAAACGCGTCATCCTTGTCTGTCGTGAGAAAAATAAACTGCTTTGACCGACCGAGTGGGCTCGCCTGGATTCTTTTCCTCAAGATCCTTTTGCTGTGCAATATATATATAAATATTATATCATATGTATTAGCTACTGATTGCCAGAGGTCCATCTGCAATGAACTTATGTTGTACAATCATTGTTATGTAATGTCCCCAGCGCCATGGATCATGGGTGGATCACCTATGTAGGATTTCTGGTGGTGCTCTATCTGCTTTTTCTGTTACTCCGAGGGTCTATACTTGTGCAGTTTCACCTCTGCAACTCAACTCCCGACCCTTGGAGTGATATGAAAAAATGTGCGTTTTTGATTGGACAGTGGTTCACACTCAATCCATGTACAGGCGCAGCTTGCATTGTTTAGAGTCCAGAGTCCAGTTTAGAGTCCAGAAGCAATCACACTGTGTTAGAAATGTGGGTTCTGAAGCCATTGAGAATCTGCATGGTGATTGTTATTACAGACTGTGCAGTAAATTAGTGTAAGTTTGGTGCAGAACTTGCTAAGTAGTGGCAATGAGCGGAAGTAGGAACTGGAAAGAGAAGGAACATGCTCCCCAAGCAGCCAGAACTGGGAAACATTAAAAAAAGCGTATAAACAATTATAAAAACAAATAAATTGGCTAAAGTGCAGCAACACTTGAAAGTCTGAGTTTTTTAAATGCAACCTAAATCTACATATAATACCTTCCTTATGCATGTACTTATGTATCTTTAAATTTATTACTTTACTTCTAATTCTGCATCTCCAATGCACTACCCGATATCTCACCCAGTAGCTCTCTCAATATATCCTTTACCCCCACTGCCGGACTCATTGCAAACCTCATTCTGCTACTTTCTCCAATGCACTACCCTATTTCTCACCCATACCTCTCTCAATATATGCTCTACCTCCACTCTCTGACTCATCCCAAGCCCCATTCTACTACTATGATCCCCAAACAACCCTTTCTAGACTCTTTCCTCCTTTACCCTCCTTGCATCATCTCAAACCTCTTTACTATTCAGATCTCCCAAACAAGCCTTTCTAAATCTTTCCCTCTGACTCTTCCCCCATCCACCCCTCTTTACTCATCCCAAACCTCCATATAAATGCAAACCGTTCACTCTTCCAATCCTCCACGCTCCATTTTCAATCCAAATAACAAACTCACATGTCCACCGCTCAAATTAATTTCATATCTCCCTATACTAATTCATCACTAATCCTCTTTGGTTTCCAGTGTAGAGTGCTACTCGCTGAAATTACAATTACAATTACATCACAGGTCTTCAGACTAGAGTGTAAGCCGCCCCCTGGGGGCCCGGAATAGATCACAGGAGGGCCAGATACTGGGCAATAGGACCATCACGCTGACATCACTTCTGTTTGTTGGGAAAAATCTGAATATCAGTGAGCCGCTATGTATTTGCCATCATTACATCTTTTGTGACTCATGCCTTGTTTGGGAGTAGGTGTCAAACCAGCGAGGGGCTCCAAATAACCCTCAAAGTCCCTCCCCTCTATGTTTGATAAGATCGCTCAATAGATAATTTTACACTTTTGAGAGAACAGGCTGCCCATAACATGCTGACATTTATATAATTGCATTTTGAAAGGGATAACAGAGCATAACTGCAATGTTTGAACTAATAAATATGTGTAGAGCTACCAATTTTATAGACTAATTGTGAAAAAATATGTTTTCATTTTGTGTGGCCACAATTATTTTTTTTACACGAGTGTGGTGCGTCATTAAAATGTTTGCAGATCACTACATTACGATTTGTGTGCGTTTGGCTGTGCAATGTTTCCTCTCCTGATGTAAACCTGACATAAAGGTTGTGCTTCTTGGCATTCTGTGGGCATCCATGACATGATAGAGCCCACCCTTAGAATAATGATAGCCCTAGCTTACTTGTGTTCATTCTTAGTATAATGTTGGCCTGTACGGCATGAGGTTGTAATACAGGATACTCAGGACTGAATCTATCCATGTATTTCAGCAATACATTTGAGTACTTGATTCAAATGACAAACTGATGTTTGGGCACCAAACATTTGTTTACTAAAATGAGAGACTGACTTTTCAGGATATAAATAGAGCTTGTTCACAAAGGTGACATGATTTTGCTTTGGGACAATTGAGTTTTTCTTTCCAAATTGAAAATCATTTATTTGATGGCAAGGTGTGTGCATTTTTGTAAAATGAAAAGCTGACGTTTGGGGGCAAAATGTTAAAGCAGATATTTCAGTGGTAGTCATTACCGTTGTCTGAGATCTGAGACATATGATTATGAATCGTATCTTCTTTCTCACCCTGGAAGGTGTGTTCATAACGTGAGCAATAACGTTGCTGTACGAGCCTGTAAAATCTGCAGCTCTGATTTCTATGCCTGAGGGTTTTGAGATGTATGTTTTTTTAAATTTTTGTCATACCCTTTCCCTTCAAAGGAGTTTCTCATTCATAACATAGGAAAAATGAAAGGAAGTGAAATGTAGAACTGTAACATGATGCTATGAAAAATGACAAGCGATGCGAAAGTTCTTTACCTGCATTGTGTTTATCACTTATGGCTTTGTCGATATTTTATAGAGAAACTGCTGAAATGCATCATTTTACCAACATTTTCTCAGAATGTTCTTGGTAAACCGAGAGGAAGGTCAGATTTGCTTGCCACACCATAAAAATATAGGAATATTTCATAAGCACCTCTTTAGATTGCAAGAGTATTAAAACGTATGATACAATTGTGCTGTAATATGCAATAATTAGCGTGATTTATAAAACAAATTCTTGGGGTGGGGTAGAAGAATCTCCCCAATCACCCAGGAGGAAGCCAGGCCTCATTTGCTTGATGCAATAAAAAGATAACAACTGTCAATGGCATGGATTTTGAGACACCAGCAATCGATGCAAATATTAGGAATGCCTCCTCACCATGGAACCAGATGTAGATAAGCTTTTGGTTGGTTGTTTTCAGATATTTGAGTGTAGCTCACCATCTGATTATCACTTGTTTTGGCATTGCTGCTACAACTTTAGGCTATCATTGTACCTTTGACTTCTTGGAAGCATTGTTCATGTGCAGAGAAGAAGAACTGCACCAGTGCAGGAGACTACCTTGCTGATCTCCATGAGAGAGAATAATTTAGAAGTACGCTAGATCTGTGAGCCGTGGAAAGGGAGAAAGATTGCAAGGAGAACTGCCTTAACTCGTCAACCTGAACCATCCAATCAGAACAAACTGTCTGTTGCCCTATGTTAGTGAGAAGCTCATGCTGAGACAGGAGTGCCTCTGCTGCTGACTAAACTAGCCAAGACGAACTACAACATCACAGAGGTTGCTCCTCTGTACCTCTCTCTGTTAATCCCACAAAAGAGGACATTCAATTGCCATAATTCTTGTTGAAGCAACGGCCACTGAAGGAAAAGGCTGAGAAAGCCTCTTGGTGAAAAGCTGCTTTATTTTTGGGTTGCCTTAGGTGTGGACTGTGGCCATTTCAAACGTGCCTCCAGACACCCCAATGTGAAGACCACAACAAGGACAAGGAACTGTATAGACCAAACTCCTACATGGAAAAAATGACTGCAACCAAGAGTAAAATTGCTAATGAGCTTTTGTTGGCTTGGTTCTACTGCTGTCCATTGGCCTGATTACGACTTTGGTGCTATGGCAGTGGGCCGAAACGCCAGCGGCAAGCGGCCACACCGCCAAAGTCGTCCGCAGACCGCCTGCCAAATTAGGAGTTTTTTCCTGGTCTGGCAGGCAGTGTTTTGGCGGTCTGAGGCGGTAAGCCTTAGAAAAGCACCACAATGGGAACGCCAAAGCACATTCCTGCACAGCATGGACTGTGCAGTTCATGCCGTGCAGGAACAGGGGGTACATAGAGACAGGGAGCACACCATGTGCCCCCTTGCATGCATCCCCTGGCCCTGAGGCAACAGGAGGCCCCTGTAGGGCCCCCTTAGTTTTCTCACCGCTACATTTTCATGGCGGGCTCATTGCAGTGAAAACGGAGCAGTGAGAAAACTCGTAATATGCTTGGTGGTGCTGCAGCGGCATCGGCAGCATATTGTGGGCCTCAGACCGCTGCAAGACTGCCAGTAGCAGCGGTACTATGGTGGTCCAACCGTCCAACTTGTAATAGGGCAGTCGACCACCAGTGCCCGCACCACCACCGTGGCTACGGCGCCGTAGTCATAATTAAGCCCTAAGTAATGAGTTTTGCACTGGGTCAGATACCTCCCCCTGTGTGGTTATCTGCACATCCTCGAAGACAAAGGCCTCCCCACCAGCACCACATCTTGAATCGATACAGGTGATCCTAGTTGAATTAAAGCAAATATGGTGCAATGATTGCAAGTACACTTCAAGAGGGCTACTTTGATCACACCAAGCCTGCATCTGGTATTGAAGGTCATTTGCACCCAACAAATCAAGTAAGATTCAACTGTTGAAACTGCACTATGCTTTTGCACATGTACTATCCGCACAGTGGGTTATTAAGTAAATAATAGTACAGGGGTTCCCCTCTGTTAGAAGACTGCTCACAGACAGAATTAAGTAGTGCATAGAAATTGAGAGGTTCACAAGTGGAGCAGTACATTTTGCTTGCAAAGTGTCATGGCTTACTTCTTTCTCCCTTTTAGCTTTATGCAATTAAATGTCTTATTATTTTTTTAAAGATATAGCACTAGCTACACATTGCAATTATTGTGTGTTGTCCATAGATTGACTGTACCTGAATTTCTTAACTTACATCACTCTCCAAGAGGATTGACTGCTCAAGCTTGCTATGCTTTCAAAGTAAAAGCCCACAAAAGAGGTTCCTGGTATGTCACTGAGATAAACAGGGTTACCCTGTCTCTGGGATCCAGAGGTAGTGGTCATTCAGTGGTGGCTGGTGAAATTTTAAAGTTCTGGGGTGTGAAAATTGGTCCTGAGATTTGTTAGAAAAGTTTGGAAGTCTGACAAACGTAAGGGTGCTTGACAGTGATAGAGGGGTAACCATTTTCCAAATTAAGCTGAGATCTTAAGTCCTTCAATGTTTATAAAATGTTTATGTTTGTATCACTCATATGATGATAAAACCAATCCTTGAAAGCCTGCGCAAAAAACAAACACTAACCTGTTAAAAATTAAAAAATGTAATCCTTGCAGATACTTATCACCAGTGAATGAATCTTAACATCAGTCATGAAGCACTTTATGGAAAATGTGAACACTGACATCCACATGTAAAAATGAAACGTTATTTGAGCTTACTTTTTATGCAGCTTGACATAATAAAGGGAGAGTTCACAAATAATATTATGGGCACTGTCCAAAGAAAGCAAGAGCCAAGGGAAAGGAATAGTAAGTAAATCACTGCACAGCAGGATGCTTTCCAGTAGTTTGTAGACAGACAACTCATCACAAACTAAATAAAAAAAATAAGCCAAATGTCACGTGCAGCTTTTCGATTCAGAAAGTGTTCTTTTCTTACTTTTTCTGCAACTTGAAATATGTGCAAGATAACTCCACAACAGGGAAAACTGTGCAAGGTGCCTGCTCACATGCTTCGTCAAGGAATGAGTTGATGACACACACATAGCTCTTCCCTTTGCTGTGCCCTCACACACAGTGCAGTCAGGCAGAAGTGGCAAAGACAATGGATTGAGCCATGGCAGGTTACAAACACAACCAATCACTATGCAGCTTCAAAATAGAGTGGGAAAGTGATTGGTCATGTTTTTAGTTACTTCTCCTGCCTGGGCACATACATAGGCTTTGGAGGGAGTTGATGCTTGAGCTGAGCTCTGCCAAACCCAATGATGCTTTCATGCTCTGTACTACAACACATAGCTTGAAAGCTGCAATGGGATTGGCTGGATGGTCATACTCAGTGCTCCCTCGAAGTATAGTGGGACTGGGCTCTGTCTGTACTCCCAGCGGTTCAGCAAGTGCATTCTATAGACAAACAACTTAATACAAAATCAAGGCTGTCATAAAGGAGAGGCAGGGTTCACCCATGCACTCACTAAGACACGTTTAATCACTCACTTACACAGTTAGTCACGCACCCAGTAAATCATCCATTCAGACACTCACAAACCCACTCATTCTTCAATACACCTTTGCGTATCTATATATAACATTCTTAAACTTTTAAAAATCACCCAGTCTCTGGATGATGTCATCAGTGATGTCATTTGAGATGTCATCAGTGATGTCATTTGAGATGTCATCAGTGATGTCATTTGAGATGTCATCAGTGATGCCACTGACCATGTCATGAGTGATGTAATATGTGACGTCATCAGCAGTGCATTTCGGGGGCGCGAGTTATAGTTAGCTCAACTAACTATAACGGCCGAATTTCTCTGGTTTTGTACTAGTGAAATGTCCAACTAACTATAATGTCCCTGAAACCTGTGTTTTTTTCAGAGAATATACATTTATTTTTTTCCGAGAATATATATATATTCACTGAAAAAACCACAGGTTTTAGGGACGCTATAGTTAGAAATGAGCATTTAAAAACCTTTGAAATGCACTGAAAAAACCATAGGTTTCAGGGACGTTATAGTTAGAAATTAGCATTTAAAAAAACAGAAATTCACTGAAAAAAACCACAGGTTTCAGGGACGTTATAGTTAGTTGGACATTTCACTCGTACAAAACCAGAGAAATTCGGCCGTTATAGTTAGTTGAGTTACAACTCATCACTACCTAAATAAAAAAAATAAGCCAAATGTCACGTGCAGCTTTTCAATTCAGAAAGTGTTCTTTTCTTACTTTTTCTGCAACTTGAAATATGCGCAAGATAACTCCACAACAGGGAAGACTGCGCGAGGTGCCTGCTCACATGCTTCGTCCAGGACCGAGTTGATGACACACACATAGCTCTTCCCTTTGCTGCGCCCTCACACACAGTGCGGTCAGGCGGAAGTGGCAAAGACAATGGATTGAGCCATGGCAGGTTACAAACACAACCAATCACTATGCAGCTTCAAAATAGAGTGGCAAAGTGATTGGTCATGTTTTCAGTTACTTCTCCTGCCCGGGCACATACATAGGCTTTGGAGGGAGTTGATGCTTGAGCTGAGCTCCACCAAACCCAATGATGCTTTCATGCTCTGTATTACAACACATAGCTTGAAAGCTGCAATAGGATTGGCTGAGTTGTCAGACCCAGTGCTCCCTCGAAGTATAGTGGGACTGGGCCTCTGTCTCCATGGCTCCCTGGCAAAGCGTTGATTTGTAGCACAAATATACGAACGTCAGGCTGGCCGCATTGCAAGCAATGGTTAGTCTGACATGCGCAGTTCAGTTCAAAGCAGCAGGCAACCATCCAGCCTCCCAGTCATCCTGATGATGTCACATTATTGCACTGTGACAAAGGGTACGCCTGTTCCATGTTACAATGTGGATTTCTCCTCTACATACATACACTGTGTGACATCTCCCAGTGGGGGCGCTGCACCGCCCTTTCACCCCAAAAGAGGAACCTCTCCTGAGTGAGGAGGAGGGAGGGAGATGGAGGGAGAGAGACAGGAAGAGAGAGAGAGAGAATAAAATATAAATGAATGGCTGGAAAGAGGGATGGGGGAGTAGGGAGAGATGTTGGTTTGATCATTTTTGCCTTGGCTTCTTTTGATTCTCTGTCAGGCTCTGTCTGTACTCCCAGTGGTTATGAAGAGCAGTCTATAGACAAACAACTTAATACAAAATCAAGGCTGTCATAAAGGAGAGGCAGAGAGAGCATTAGACTTCCTGGCCCTGTGCTTTTTCAGGGGACTGGGAAACTAACACCACTAGATGACACCAAGTACTGCATCTGCTGTGCCATTGTCATTGCAAACCATATAAAACAAAGAACTTAGAAAAAGTGGTTCCTCCCATGGGAGGCCCCCCTTAAGTTGTTGCCCAAGGCCCAACAAAAGCCTCTGACATGTCTGTTCAAGAGGTTCTGCAGACGGTGGCATAGCATGGATGTAATGGACCTTAGTGCAAGGAAGGAAAATGGCCATGTTGCCCCATGCTGGGTAGTAACATACTGCCAGATTTGGAGTTTAGAGGGCCCTTCACACCTTTGAAGCCCACTAAAACCTAAGAAATCACTTGCCACCCTAAAAATTCCCTTACCACCCAAAATCCCATACCCACCCTAAACCCTAAACATTCCCTCCCCACCCAAAAACCCATACCCCCATAAACCCTAAAAATTCCCCTACCACACAAAAACGCATACCCACCCTAAACCCCTCAAAATTCCAGCGCCACTCAAAAACCCATAATCACTCTAAACCCTAAACATTCCCTCCCCAGCCAAAAACCCATACCCACCCTAAACCCTAAAAATTCCCCTATCAACCAAAAACCTATACTCGCCATAAACCCTAACATTCCTTTGTCACCCAAAAAACCATACCCACCCTAAAAACCCACTAAAACCTAAGAAATCACTTGCCACCCTAAAAATTCCCTTACCACCCAAAATCCCATACCCACCCTAAACCCTAAACCTTCCCTCCCCACCCAAAAACCCAAACCCTAAAAATTCCCCTACCACACAAAAACACATACCCACCCTAAACCCCTCAAAATTCCCCCATCACCCAAAAGCCCATAATCACTCTAGACCCTAAACATTCCCTCCCCACCCAAAAACCCATACCCACCCTAAACCCTGAAAATTCCCCTATCAACCAAAAACCTATACTCACCATAAACCCTAACATTCCTTTGTCACCCAAAAAACCATACCCACCCTAAAAATTGCCTTACCACCCAAAAACCCACACCCATTCTGAACCCTAAATATTCTCTCTCCCTCCCCCTCTCTCTCTTTCGCTCTCTCTCTCTCTGTTTCTCTCTCTGTTTCTCTCTCTCTCTCTCTCTCTCTATATATATATATACATATGTATGTATATATATTCACTGAAAAAACCATAGGTTTCAGGGACGCTATAGTTAGTTGGACATTTCACTCGTACAAAACCAGAGAAATTCGGCCGTTATAGTTAGTTGAGCTAACTATAACTCGCGCCCCCGCAATGCACTGCTGATGACGTCACATATTACATCATTCATGACATGGTCAGTGACATCACTGATGACATCACTGATGACATCTCAAATGACATCACTGATGACATCATCCAGTGAATGTGTGTTTGTGTAAAGTTTAAATATGTTTTATATATATATATGCCAAGGTGTATTGAAGAATGAGTGGGTGTATAAGTGTCTGAATGGATGATTAAGTAGGTGCGTGCTGACTGTATAAGTGAGTGATTAATCGTGTCTTACTGAATGCATGGGTTAGTGACTAAACTGTGTGAATGTCTGTATTAGTCTGTCAGTTGGTGTGTAAGCGGCTGCATGGGATGGAGAGTAGCTACATGAGTGTCTATATGGGTTATTGATTGGTTGTCTGAGTATCTGTATGGGTGCCCAAGTGTCTGTGTGGGTGGGTGGGGGGTATGTGACTGTGCATAGATGTGTGAGTGGGTAATTCACTGAGTGTATGGGATCAAGAGTGCATCTGTGAAGGGCTGTAGGGGTAGGTGAGTGTGTGTATGGGTGTGTTGGTGAGTGAATGGTTGTCTCAGTAGTACATGTGTGAGTAACTATATAGGTGAAAGGCAGTATATGTGAGTGTTGGGGTATATAAATCACTATATGTGAGAGTGAGTGATTGTGAGAGTGGCTGTATGGATGAGTGTGTGCTTGTATCAGTGATTGTATAAGAGAGTAAGTATGTGTTAGTATCTGTATGAATACGTGAGGTGGTGTGTGTATAACTGTATAGGTGAGTAAATGGGAGTGTGAATGATTCTTTGCATGATTGACTAGGTGTGTGAGTAACTCTATGGATGAGTGGCGATGTGTGAGTGTCTGTATAGGTGTATGAGTGCAAATGATAGTGCTGTATTGATAAGTGACTGCATGTATGAGTGACTGTATGGGTGAATGAGTGGACGTGTGTGTAGACCTAGGAATCAGTGAGTGGGTATGTAGTAACTGGTATAGGCGTGTATATGGTTTCGAAAATGGTAGTCTGTATTTTAGAGTGGGTGTATCAAAGGTTATATTAGGGTGTGAGGAGGTGCATCAGATTATCACGTGGATGATGTCATCAGTGATGTCATCAGTGATGTCATATGAGATGTCATCAGTGATGTCATCAGTGATGTCACTGACCATGTCATGAATGATGTAATATGTGACGTCATCAGCAGTGCATTGCAGGGGCGCGAGTTATAGTTAGCTCAACTAACTATAACGGCCGAATTTCTCTGGTTTTGTACGAGTGAAATGTCCAACTAACTATAACGTCCCTGAAACCTATGGTTTTTTTCAGTGAATTTCTATGGTTTTTTAAATGCTAATTTCTAACTATAACATCCCTGAAACCTATAGTTTTTCAGTGAATTTCAGAGGTTTTTTAAATGATAATTTCTAACTATAACGTCCCTGAAACCTATGGTTTTTTTCAATGAATTTCAAAGGTTTTTAAATGCTAATTTCTAACTATTCCTACAAAGGTAGGACATGTGCAGAAAGAGGAAGAAACGCGCAGAAAGAAGCAAAAGAAATGCAGAAAGACGCAACAGAAGTCCAGAAAGACGAAGAAAGGTGCAGAAAGAAGCAAGAGATATGCACAAAGAACCAACAGAGGTGCAGAAAGAGGCCTTGTTGTAAAGTCATCCTGTGCCCACAACATTTTGCTGACTGGTACTGGTGGTAACTGACTCTGACTAACCAGGCCCGGAGCCAGTGCTATCCTGAAAGACACTTAGAATACAGTGAAAACACCTACATACACTAGGGTACACTATGGGTTGGGGTACCCCTGTGATTGGCATGACCTCCCCTGTAAGGCCCTAGTACATAATAGGGCAGGGGGATTAAAACTACCTCTAAATCAGAGGTGCAAAAAGAGGCAAGAGAAGTGCAGAAAGAAGCAACAGAGGTGCTGAAAGAGTCAAGAGAGGTGCAGAAACAGGCAAGAAAGGTGCAGAAAGAGGGTACAGGGGTGCAGAAAGAGGCAAGAGGGATACAGAAATTTGCAACAGAGGTACATAAAGAAGCAAGAGCAGTGCAGAAAGAAGCATGAGAAGTGCAGAAAGAAGCAAAAGAGGTGGAGAAATAGGGAAGAGGGTGCAGAAAGAGGCAAGAGGGATACAGAAATGTGCAAAAGAGGTGCAGAAACAAGCAAGAGAAGTGCAGAAAAAGGCAAGAGAATTGCTGAAAGAAGCAACAAAGGTGTAGAAAGAAGCAAGAGAAGTGTAGAAAGAGGCAAGTGAGTTGCAGAAAGAAGCAAAAGAGCAGTGCAGAATGAACCAACAGAGGTGCAAAAAGAGGCAAGAGGGGTGCAAAAAGAAGGAAGAGAAGTGCAGAAAGAGGCAAGAGAATGGCTGAAAGAAGGAACAGAGGAGTATAAAGGAGCAAGAGAAGTGCAGAAAGAGACAAGTGAGGTGCAGAAAGAAGCAAGAGCAGTGCAGAAAGAACCAACAGAGGTGCAAAAAGAGGCAAGAGAGGTGCAGAAACAGGCAAGAAAGGTACGGAAAAAGGGTACAGGGGTGCAGAAAGAGGCAAAAGGGATACAGAAATTTGCAACAGAGGTACAGAAAGAAGCAAGATCAGTGCAGAAAGAAGCAAGAGAAGTGCAGAAAGAAGCAAAAGAGGTGGAGAAATAGGGAAGAGGGTGCAGAAAGAGGCAAGAGGGATACAGAAATTTGCAAAGGAGGTGCAGAAAAAGCAAGAGAAGTGCAGAATGAACCAACAGAGGTGCAAAAAGAGGCAAGAGGTGTGCAAAAAGAAGGAAGAGAAGTGCAGAAAGAGGTAAGAGAATTGCTGAAAGAAGCAACAGAGGAGTAAAAAGAAGCAAGAGAAGTGCAGAAAGAGACAAGTGAGGTGCAGAAAGAAGCAAGAGCAGTGCAGAAAGAACCAACAGAGGTGCAGAAACAGGCAAGAAAGGTGCAGAAAGAGGGTACAGGGGTGCAGAAAGAGGCAAGAGAATTGCTGAAAGAAGCAACAGAGGTGTAGAAAGAAGCAAGAGAAGTGCAGAAACAGGCAAGTGAGGTGCAGAAAGAAGCAAGAGCAGTGCAGAAAGAACCAACAGAGGTGCAAAAAGAGGCAAGAGAGGTGCAAAAAGAAGGAAGAGAAGTGCAGAAAGAGACAAGTGAGGTGCAGAAAGAAGCAAGAGAAGTGCAGAAAGAGGCAAGTGAGGTGCAGAAAGAAGCAAGAGCAGTGCAGAAAGAACCAACAGAGGTGCAGAAACAGGCAAGAAAGGTGCAGAAAGAGGGTACAGGGGTGCAGAAAGAGGCAAGAGAATTGCTGAAAGAAGCAACAAAGGTGTAGAAAGAAGCAAGAGAAGTGTAGAAAGAGGCAAGTGAGGTGCAGAAAGAAGCAAAAGAGCAGTGCAGAATGCAAAAAGAGGCAAGAGGGGTGCAAAAAGAAGGAAGAGAAGTGCAGAAAGAGGCAAGAGAATGGCTGAAAGAAGGAACAGAGGAATATAAAGGAGCAAGAGAAGTGCAGAAAGAGACAAGTGAGGTGCAGAAAGAAGCAAGAGCAGTGCAGAAAGAACCAACAGAGGTGCAAAAAGAGGCAAGAGAGGTGCAGAAACAGGCAAGAAAGGTACGGAAAAAGGGTACAGGGGTGCAGAAAGAGGCAAAAGGGATACAGAAATTTGCAACAGAGGTACAGAAAGAAGCAAGATCAGTGCAGAAAGAAGCAAGAGAAGTGCAGAAAGAAGCAAAAGAGGTGGAGAAATAGGGAAGAGGGTGCAGAAAGAGGCAAGAGGGATACAGAAATTTGCAAAGGAGGTGCAGAAAAAGCAAGAGAAGTGCAGAATGAACCAACAGAGGTGCAAAAAGAGGCAAGAGGTGTGCAAAAAGAAGGAAGAGAAGTGCAGAAAGAGGTAAGAGAATTGCTGAAAGAAGCAACAGAGGAGTAAAAAGAAGCAAGAGAAGTGCAGAAAGAGACAAGTGAGGTGCAGAAAGAAGCAAGAGCAGTGCAGAAAGAACCAACAGAGGTGCAGAAACAGGCAAGAAAGGTGCAGAAAGAGGGTACAGGGGTGCAGAAAGAGGCAAGAGAATTGCTGAAAGAAGCAACAGAGGTGTAGAAAGAAGCAAGAGAAGTGCAGAAACAGGCAAGTGAGGTGCAGAAAGAAACAAGAGCAGTGCAGAAAGAACCAACAGAGGTGCAAAAAGAGGTAAGAGAGGTGCAAAAAGAAGGAAGAGAAGTGCAGAAAGAGACAAGGAGGGTGCAGAAAGAAGCAAGAGAAGTGCAGAAAGAGACAAGTGAGGTGCAGAAAGAAGCAAGAGCAGTGCAGAAAGAACCAACAGAGGTGCAGAAACAGGCAAGAAAGGTGCAGAGAGAGGGTACAGGGGTGCAGAAAGAGGCAAGAGAATTGCTGAAAGAAGCAACAGAGGTGTAGAAAGAAGCAAGAGAAGTGCAGAAACAGGTAAGTGAGGTGCAGAAAGAAACAAGAGCAGTGCAGAAAGACCCAACAGAGGTGCAAAAAGAGGTAAGAGAGGTGCAAAAAGAAGGAAGAGAAGTGCAGAAAGAGGCAAGAGAATGGCTGAAAGAAGCAACAGAGGAGTAGAAAGAAGCAAGAGAAGTGCAAAAAGACACAAGTGAGGTGCACAAAGAAGCAAGAGCAGTGCAGAAAGAACCAACAGAGGTGCAAAAAGAGGCAAGAGGGGTGCGAAAAGAAGGAAGAGAAGTGCAGAAAGAGGCAAGAGAATTGCTGAAAGAAGCAACAGAGTAGAAAGAAGAAAGAGTAGTGCAGAAAGAGACAAGTGATGTGCAGAAAGAAGCAAGAGCAGTGCAGAAAGAACCAACAGAGGTGCAAAAAGAGGCAAGAGAGGTGCAGAAACAGGCAAGAAAGGTGCAGAAAGAGGGTACAGGGGTGCAGAAAGAGGCAAGAGAATTGCTGAAAGAAGCAACAGAGGTGTAGAAAGAAGCAAGAGAAGTGCAGAAAGACGCAAGTGAGGTGCAGAAAGAAGCAAGAGCAGTGCAGAAAGAACCAACAGAGGTGCAAAAAGAGGCAAGAAAGGTGCAGAAAGAGGGTACAGGGGTGCAGAAAGAGGCAAGAGAATTGCTGAAAGAAGCAACAGAGGTGTAGAAAGAAGCAAGAGAAGTGCAGAAAGAGGCAAGTGAGGTGCAGAAAGAAGCAAGAGCAGTGCAGAAAGAACCAACAGAGGTGCAAAAAGAGGCAAGAGAGGTGCAAAAAGAAGGAAGAGAAGTGCAGAAGGAGGCAAGAGAATTGCTGAAAGAAGCAACAGAGGTGTAGAAAGAAGCAAGAGAAGTGCAGAGAGAGACAAGTGAGGTGCAGAAAGAAGCAAGAGCAGTGAAGAAAGAACCAACAGAGGTGCAAAAAGAGGCAAGAGAGGTGCAGAAATTTGCAACAGAGGTACAGAAAGAAGCAAGAGCAGTGCAGAAAGAAGCAAGAGAAGTGCAGAAAGAAGCAAAAGAGGTGGAGAAATAGGGAAAAGGGTGCAGAAAGAGGCAAGAGGGATACAGAAATTTGCAAAACAGGTGCAGAAACAAGCAAGAGAAGTGCAGAAAGAGGCAAGAGAATTGCTGAAAGAAGCAACAGAGGTGTAAAAAGAAGCAAGAGAAGTACAGAAAGAGGCAAGAGCGGTGCAAAAAGAAGGAAGAGAAGTGCAGAAACAGGCAAGAGAAGTGCAGAAAGAATCAAGAGAGGTGCAGAAACAGGCAAGAGAAGTGCAGAAAGAGTCAAGAGAATTGCTGAAAGAAGCAACAGAGGTATAGAAAGAAGCAAGAGAAGTGCAGAAAGAGGCAAGTGAGATGCAGAAACAGGCAAGAAAGAGGGAAGACGAATGCAGCAAGAGGCAACAGGGGGGCAGAAAAAAGCAAGACAGGTGTAGAAAGAAGCATGGGAAGTGCTGAATGAAGCAACAGGGGTGCAGAAAGAGGCAAGAGAAGTGCAGAAAGAAGCAACAGAGGTGCAGAAGGAAGCAAGAGAACTGCAGAAAGAGACAAGAGACTTGCGGAAACAGGCAAAAGAGGTACAGAAAGATGTAACAGAGGTGCAGACAGAGGCAAGAGAGGTGCAAAACAGGTAAAAGGGGTGCAGAAAGAGGCAAGAGGGGTGCAGAAATTTGCAAGAGAGGCGCTGAAACAGGCAAAAGGGGTGCAGAAAGAGGAAACAGGTGGGCAGACTGAGGCAAGAGAGGTGTAGAAAGAGACAATAGGGGTGCAGAAAGAGGCAAGTGAGGTGCAGAAAGAAGCAAGATAAGTGCAGAAAGAAGCAACAGAAGTGCAGAAAGAGGGAAGAGGGGTGGAGAGAGAGGCAAGAGGGGTACAGAAAGAAGCAAGTCAGGTGCAGAAAGAAACAAAAGACGTGCAGAAAGAAGGAACAGAGGTGCAGAAAGAGGCAAAAGAGGTGCAGAAAGACATAAGAGGGGTACAGAAAAAGGCAAGAGAGGTGCAGAAAGAGGGAAGAAAGGTGCAGGAAGAGGGAAGAGGGTACAGAAAGAAGCAAATGAGGTGCAAAAAGAGGCAACAGACATGCAGAAAGAGGCAAGAGAGATGCTGAACGTAGAAGAGATTTGCAGAAAGAGGCAAGAGAAGTGCAGAAAAAGAAAGAAATGTGCAGAAAGAAGCAACAGAAATGCAGAAAGAGGCAAGAGAGGCGCAGAGAGAGGTGCAGAAGGAAGCAAGAGTGGCTTGCACACCATTAGTACCAATTTAACACCCACATTTAGCAATAAGTAACAGGTGACCATTCTAGGTTTGCAAAGGGCCTTCCAACACGCTGTAACACTTGTCGCTGCATTTTTGGTAACGTTTGAGCTGTTGTAGCTAGAAACAAGGCTTTTTTGTTCAAATCTACAGATTAGGGAGCAGATGATGAATTATGTGGCTAATGCGGAAAATGTATATTTGTGCGAAAGTCGGTGCAGCCAAACAGTCGCATAATTCCAGTTGCCCTGCTCATACCTCTGACTAGGTCCAGAAGTGCTCCTCAGTGATTCCTTCTTTTTTTTGTCTCATTGAGTTCATAGTTGAGCTTCTATGGAAACGAGGAAGACTAAACCTGACATTACCACTCCACAACACAGACTACCATACCACATATTTACTCTCCATAACACATAATCCCACTCTACATAATTCCTATACACTAAATACCACACACTTTCTATCCACATAATTTCACTGCACAGATGTGAGGTGATTCCTGACAATGACAGTACGATACCTCTTCATCACGAACGCCCCGGTCAAAACATTCCGAAATCCCCACAAAGCCGCGAGGACTACCGTCCGACGCCGTTGAGGATAACCACACCCCCTTGTCATGTGTCCTTACAGGAGCCAGTCACGAGGTGGGAGTCGGCGGAAGGGGGCGGGACTGACCCCGGAACTAGAAACCCGAGGCCGGTAAATAGAACCCGAGGGCAGACAGAAGGCGGCGCATCTGCAGAGAGCAAGGAGGACGAGCAGGAGAGCCAGAGCAGAGAGGAGACGGAGAACAGCGCGAGTCGAGGAGAGGAAGCCGACGGCCCAGAAGGAGAAGAAGAGTGGAGCGAGGACTGGTGGAGCCCACCGGAGGACGCTGGAGAGCGGCCGCAACAGCCGGTGAGTCCTCCAGAAGGAGAGAACGGGGTAGTGGGAACAGGGGAGGTGGGAGGGGAACGCATACCAGGGGTGGGTTAGGGAGCGCCGGGGTGTACAGCACTAAAAGACACGAGCACTGAATTGCCTTAAAAATCAGCACATCCCCTTCTTGGCACCCGAGACCAACCCGCCTTTATTCCTCAAACCCTTGCCTCTAGGTTACCACATTTTTCCCTACTCCAGCTCCTCTCCTCTTTCATTTACTGCACCTCCCTTCCTTGTCCAGTGTGTTTAAACTCGTATCACTGACCGGGTGTGGTGACGGTTAGCACTAGGCACTGCACTTTATAGAGACAACAGCTGACGGCTCCTTCTTGTTTCTCCCCCCTTTTATGAGCCTCCGCAAGCCCACCGCCTTGTCAAGACTCACCCCGGGAGGAGACGAACCACTGAGACGACCAGAGGAGGTCCACAAGAAGGAGAGGGAATACCGATAGGACACAGACCTTGTTATTTGCACATAAATCTCCAAGACTGTCTGTGGTTATCAATAAACCCACTAAAAATTGCACACTACATCCAGCCTCCGCGTCTGTGTATCCGTCCCGCACTCCCCCCACGCTCACAGGTGGTGTCAGAAGTGGGATTAGCCGGAGACATGGAGGCTGCGATTAGAAAGATGGCGGATAGCCAAGAGAGCCTAGGAAAGGCCATGGAGAGGTTCCTTACGGTCGTGGAAGAAGATCGCGACAAGTTGCAACAAACTCTTGCTGGACAGAGTCAAACCCAGGAAACGGCCCTAGGAATACTCGCCGAGGCACTCAGCCAACAGAGAGGCACTACCACCCTTCCGTCCCTTGTATTACAGAAATACGTGAGCGGAGAAGATCCGGATTACTTCTTCAGTAATTTCGAAAAGATGGCCCTGGCAGCTGCGTGGCCCGCTGATAAATGGGGACAGTACCTAGGACCCTTACTCTCAGGCGACCTCCAAGCCGCATACCAAGCAGCCAACCTACAAGGCCTCACCCCTTATGCGGACATAAAACAGTGTATCCTTGAACGACTAGGGGTAGACGATGAAACCTATCGCATACGGCTGCGTCAGTTAAAAGAGGGACCCCAGGAGACGCCAAGAATGCTATATTTCCGCGTGAAAGACTTAACCGACCGATGGTTGAAGCCCTCCACGTCAACTAAAGAGGAAATCATGTCCAAAGTCTACTTGGAACAGTATTTGTGCTCCCTACACCCGCCCATTCAGAGATGGGTACACCAACACGCCCACCTTACTCTGGAAACCGCGGTTGAAATCGCCAGTGCCTTCAGTCGTGCACATGAGATACAGAAGGGACGTGAGGAGGCTCCCTGAAGAGGCGGAACCAGTGGATCACACCGCCCACCCCGAACCCCAATACCTAGGAAACCTGACCCTATTACCATAGTGCCTGGAACACCCCTCTTTAGGGCACCACCACCCGGACCTCAATGTTACAACTGTGGGGGTCTAGGACATATAGCGCGTTTTTGTCCTCAAAAGGAGGAACCAATGGAGGTCGGAATAGCCCGCAATTATTATTGTTCCCAACATGGGAGAACACTACCTCCTTATCGGTGTAAGGTGTTGGTGAACGGACAACCCTTAACCGCCCTAGCAGACACGGGGTGTCTCCACAGTGTTTTAAGACCCCCAAGACCTTGACCAAGTACCAGGAACGGTTAATGGAACCGTGGCCATACAGTGCAATCATAGTGATACAAAACAATACCCCACAACGCAGGTTCGCATACAACACCCAACCGACCCGGGTTCCTCCCTGAAAGTTGGTCTCATTCCCCGACTTCCTGAACAAATCATCTTGGGGAATGACTATTCACAGCTGACCGATCTAATAAAAGGGACCCCTCCAGACTCAAAAGACTGGTGGAGAGAAGCCCCTTTTTCCCAAGAAGAGGACCCTGAATGGCCCCCGTCCAAAACAAGGAAGAGTCGTAAACAGAGAAGAAATGAAAAAAGGAAAAACCATGCGGCATACCCTGTCCGGGTAGAGGAGCACCCCTGGGAGACCGATAGGGATTCCCACGCTACACAGAGAGAGGACCCCGTCCTAAAGGAAGCCTGGAGCAAAGCCCTAGAGAACGAGGACCCCCTTCAAGTAGGTCCCTATTTTTTTAAAAAGAAACAGACTGTTGTATAGAAAAGGTAGTCCTACCCACCCCGCACAGCTCCTCATACCCGGCCCCTTTCGTGAGAAAGTATTATACCTCGCCCACAGTCATCTATTGGGGGGCCATTTCAGTGATGAGAAAACCGAACAAGCTATTCTCGAGAAATTCTACTGGCCAGGCATCCATCAACAAATCCGTACATATTGTCGGAGTTGTCCGATATGTCAGAAGAACAGTAGATATAAACCCTCCCGGGTACCCCTACAGCCTCGTCCCGTTATTGCTGAACCCTTTCAAAGGATAGGGATGGACATAATAGGACCCCTGTTGCCCTCCAGAAGCGGCTGCCGCTATGTCCTCGTGGACTGCGCCACCCGTTTTCCGGAGGCAATACCCCTAAGACACCCCGACACCTCAAACATAGCTAAAGCCATGATAACTGTGTTTTCCCGCGTAGGCTTTCCCACAGAGATCCTCACAGATCAGGGGACACCCTTTGTCTCTAATGATGAAGCAGGTGTGTAGCCAATTAGGCATCAAACAAATACGCACTGCGGCATACCATCCGCAAACAGATGGATCGGTTGAGCGTTATAACGCCACCCTGAAGACAACCCTAAAAAAACTCCTATCCCTAGAAACCCGAAAGTGGGAAGAAATGTTGCCCCTGGCTCTGTTCGCCATTCGGTGTACGGTCCAAAAGAGTACGGGGTATTCTCAGTCTGAACTCTTATACGGTCATCAACCCCGTACGTTTCTAGATATGGCTAAAGAAACATGGGAAGCAGAACCAAACCAAAGCAGACCCCTCCTCGAATATGTAGACAAACTCAAAACACACTTGGGGCAGGTCCGTGCTATAGTCCGACAGAATCTGGAGGAAGCTCAGACAGCCCAGAAAAAACAATACGACAAGGGAACAAAAGAGAGAACATTCGCAGTAGGGGATCCAGTACTTCTTATGATGCCTTCTTCAGATCAGAAAATGTTAGGCCAATGGCAGGGTCCCTATACCATATTGGACAAAGTGACCCCAGTGACCTACAGAGTAGAAATAGATCCGACCAGAGCAACCTCACAAATATACCACGTGAATCTATTAAAAAAATGGATAGGTCCTCTCCCTGTCCTGCTAGGACAAGAGATAGAGAAGAGCCTCCTGATGGAACAAAGTATAGATCCCATGAGAAATACGCTGGGGCTTATCTTGACGACATCATTATATATAGCGAGACATGGGAACAGCATCTCACTCACCTCTATAATGTGATTCACGCCTTGGGCTGTCATAACCTTAAGATAAACCCGGCCAAAAGTCACTTAGCAGCCCAAACGGTCAGGTATTTGGGTTTTCTTTTGGGGGAGGGTGTCATTCGACCCCAAAATAACAAAATAGCTGCTATCACCCAAGTACCATTCACCCAGTCAAAAAAAGACCTCCGGGCCTTTTTAGGCCTATTAGGCTACTACCGGAGGTTCATACCTAATTTTTCTCAAACCGCAGCCCCTCTCACGGATCTATTACAGAAAAGCGTGAAAACCGAAGCCCTGTTAAAACAACCCAGCCCAGGACTGACCAAAGCTTTTGAGACCCTGAAAGCCGTGTTAACGACAGACACCGTACTCACCAGCCCTGATTACACACTTCCCTTCATCTTGCAAACCGATGCATCAGACCAGGGTTTGGGAGCAATCCTTTCACAACGTATCTCTGAGGGAGAAGAGAAACCAATCCTGTACATCAGTAGAAAACTGTACCCCCGGGAAAAGAACTACGCAGTGATCGAGAAAGAGGCCCTCGCTATAAAGTGGGCCATTGAGTCACTACGCTATTACTTAGAGGGACGAGAGTTCACTCTCTATACCGACCATGCCCCACTGAAATGGTTGGCACGCAACAAGGGCCACAATGAAAGAGTACTTCGGTGGTTTTTGTCCCTACAACCATATAGATTCACTACAAAACACCGGAAGGGTGCGGAACAAACAAACGTGGACTTTCTGTCACGATACCCGGTGGAGACAACCCCTATAAGAAGGACAGCTAGGGAAAGGGGATGTGAGGTGATTCCTGACAATGACAGTACGATACCTCTTCATCACGAATGCCCCGGTCAAAACATTCCGAAATCCCCACGAAGCCGCGAGGACTACCGTCCGACGCCGTTGAGGATAACCACGCCCCCTTATCATGTGTCCTTACAGGAGCCAGTCACGAGGTGGGAGTCGGCGGAAGGGGGCGGGACTGACCCCGGAACTAGAAACCCGAGGCCGGTAAATAGAACCCGAGGGCAGACGGAAGGCGGCGCATCTGCAGAGAGCAAGGAGGACGAGCAGGAGAGCCAGAGCAGAGAGGAGACGGAGAACAGCACGAGTCGAGGAGAGGAAGCGGACGGCCCAGAAGGAGAGGAAGAGTGGAGCGAGGACTGGTGGAGCCCACCGGAGGACGCTGGAGAGCGGCCGCAACTCTGGAGAGTTGCGGCAGAGCCGGTGAGTCCTCCAGAAGGAGAGAACGGGGTAGTGGGAACATGGGAGGCGGGAGGGGAACGCATACCAGGGGTGGGTTAGGGAGCGCCGGGGTGTACAGCACTAAAAGACACGAGCACTGAATTGCCTTAAAAATCAGCACATCCCCTTCTTGGCACCCGAGACCAACCCACCTTTATTCCTCAAACCCTTGCCTCTAGGTTACCACATTTTTCCCTACTCCAGCTCCTCTCCTCTTTCATTTACTGCACCTCCCTTCCTTGTCCAGTGTGTTTAAACTCGTATCACCGACCGGGTGTGGTGTCGGTTAGCACTAGGCACTGCACTTTATAGAGACAACAGCTGACGGTTCCTTCTTGTTTCTCCCCCCTTTTATGAGCCTCCGCAAGCCCACCGCCTTGTCAAGACTCACCCCGGGAGGAGACGAACCACCGAGACGACCAGAGGAGGTCCACAAGAAGGAGAGGGAATACCGAAAGGACACAGACCTTGTTATTTGCACATAAATCTCCAAGACTGTCTGTGGTTATCAATAAACCCACTAAAAATTGCACACTACATCCAGCCTCCGCGTCTGTGTATCCGGCCCGCACTCCCCCCACGCTCACAACAACATACCACATAATTCCACTACACACAACGTACATCTACTCCACTCCAAAAAACATTAGTAAAAAACTTTTGCATTTACAACGCCAATAGCTCTAATTCTCGCAAATGCGAAACCTATTACATTGCAAACACTTCTTTAACTAGTAGTCGCGTTTGCAGAGTGGTGGAGAAAGGGTACTATGCCTCCGACCAGCTCTCAGGAATTCCGGTGCGTAGGGCTTACAGGAGGTACCAGTAGGGCTTCTTGGCCCCCAAAGTCCCTCAGGAGTAAATTGGACTTCATCCCCCATCCCGTAGTCTGCCAGGAGGCACGTTTGCAGAGTGGTGGAGAAAGGGGGGCATGGCCTCCGAAGACGTCTTAGCAATCCCACTGTGCGGGACTTACTGGAGGTAACAAGAGGGGTAGTTGGCCCCCAAGGACATCCTTGGGGGCCAAGTACCCCTCCTATTACCTCCAGTAAGTCCCACATAGCAGGATTGCTAAGTTCTCAGAGCAGGCCATGCCCCCTTTGCCCACCACTCTACAAACGCGCTCCCTGGTCGTGCTCTTGGATGGGGATTGAAGTCCCCTTCGCTGCTGGGGGTCCTTTAGGGGCCAACTAGCCTACCTCTTACCTCCAGTAAGCCCCATACAGTGGGATTGCTGAGAGGTGGACAAAGGCCACGCCCCCTCCCTGCATCACTCTGCAAACGCGCCCCGTCGCGTTGTAAGTTGGGAAATTAATTCTCCTTAAATACGGGGGGTCCCTGGGGGCCAACTAGCCCACCAGGTACCTCCAGTATGCACCACAGAGCTGCGTTTCAGAGAGGTGGTCCCAGGCCACGCCCCCTTTTTACACCACTCTGCAAACATGCCTCTTGGCGCACTGCTGCTCGGGGGATGAAGTCCACTTGTGTCCTGAGGTACTGAGGACACAAGAGGACCTCATTGCCCCACCACCAGTGTGCCAAGAGGCGCGAGAGTGGTGTAAAAAGGGGCGTGGCCTCGGACCACCTCTCTGCAACGCAGCTCTGTGGCGCATACTGAGGTACCTGGTGGGCTAGTTGGCCCCCAGGAACCCCCATTATTCTTGGAGAATTAATTCCCCAACTTACAACACGCAATGGGGCGTGTTTGCAGAGTGGTCGAGAAAGGGGGCGTGGCCTCTGGCTAGATGCCGGCTTTTTAAAAAATATTTATTTTTTACAAGGGCGGCTGTTTGGCCCCCCTTTCTGTTACCTTTTTGGGGCCCTGGGGACCCCATCCCCCAGAGCCTGACCCCTTTTTATCAAATTTTTTTTTTTTCTTTTTAAATCGGGAAGGGGGCCGCGTGGCCCCCCTCCCGAGGCCAATTTCGGCCCCGGGGACCCCATCCCCTGGGGCATGGCCAAACTTTTTAAAAATGTAATTTATTAATTATTTGGAGAGGGGCCGCATGGCCCCCCTCCTCAGGCCAATTATGGCCCCGGGGACCCCATCCCCTGGGGCCGGCCTTTCCGTTTTTTATTTTTAAAAAAAATAGTAATTCACCGGGGAGGGGGGCCACGTGACCCCCCTCCTGGGCCACTTCTGGCCCCAGGGACCCCATCCCCCGGGGCCTGGCCTCTCCGTTGGGGACCGTGGGGGGAGCCCCAATGCCCCCATGGTCCCGCCGGCTCCCCGCCTCCTGCGGGAGCCGGCATTGCTTTTGAGCAAGGGGAGCTGCTGAAATGCAGCTCCCCTTGCTCAAAAGCAATCCTGCTTCACTTGATTGAAGCGAGAGGAGGTTTACCTGCTCTCGCTTCAATCAAGCAAAGCAGAGTTTGCAATGACAGGGCGGGAGCCGTGCTCCCACCCTGCCATAGCAAACGGCAATGTCCCGGGGGTGGGCACTCCGGGACATTGCAGGAGCCAGCCCTGGGGGGTGGCGGTCCCCAGGGACAACAAGGGCTCCAGGAGGGGGCCGTGCGGCCCCTCTCCCTTCATTTCTAAAGCCCCGGGAGGTGGTGGTCCCCAGGGCCTGGGGGTCCGTAACAGACCCCCTAATTAGAATATTTAGTGCCCCAGGGAGGTGGTGGTCCCCGGGGCATGTGGGGTGTTTGAGCCCCCTCACACACATCTTTTTAAAAAAAACAGAGCCCCAGAGAGGTGGCGGTCCCCGGGGCATGTGGGGGGGCTCAAGCTCCCCCACACACATTTTTAATTTAAAACAATGAGAGCCCCTGGGAGGTGGTGGTCCCTGGGGCTGCGGGGGGCTGCGTGCCCCCTGCAAATCATCAATTAAGCCCCGGGGAGGTGACAGTCCCCGGGGCTCCGCGGGCCACTGCTATATAATCTGAGATTGCCCCCGGGACCTGGCCCACCCGGGGGCTTAACAATAACGAAGCGCGGGAGCCCGCACTTCATTTATTTACATTTTCTTGGCAGGATTCGCGCACCTAGCGCCGTTTAAAAAAAAAATGCTTTTTCGTGGCCCTCCTCAGCAGGCCTAGGGGGTCAGGGTGTTTCTACCCTGCCCCCTTTTCTTGTTTTTTTATGTTTTTTTCACTGTTTTTTTATGACTCGGTTACCGAGTCACAAGATGGCTGCCAACACTTCCTGGTTTGGAGTGTTGGCAGCCAATCAGAGTGAAGCTCGTGCCCGGGAGGAGTCGTGACTCCTCGGTGCTCAGATATCGATATTTTTCTTTTTTGAATTTCTCAGGAACTACTGAACGGATTTACACCATTTAAAAAAAAGGTCGCTTTCTGAACCAAGACCTACCTTTTTGCCAAATTTGGTGTAATTCCGTTCAGCAGTTCGGGCTGTAGCAGTGTCTAAAATTTTCTATGGAAATTAACATGGGGAAAACGCGTATTGGGACACCCTTTTTTCTCGGCCCCCGCTTGACGAATCACCCCGAAACTTTCAAGACAGGAGCTGACCGAAGCACCCCATTAGTTTTGAAAATTTCGCGAAGATTCGTCAAACGGCGCCAAAGATATTGGCAAATTAAAAAACGCTCTTTGAATAGAAACGAGGTCCTAACTATAACTACCTATTGGCGACCGCCAGTAGGTAATATATATATATATACATTGACGAAGGCCGCCATGGCCGAAATGTGTTTGTCTAGCTACGGGACTACAATAAAGTAAATTTAATATATTTTTCTCGAGTGTGCACCACACTGTGTTATGCAGAGTGTTTGGAGTATGTATATATATATATATATATATATATATATATATATATATATCCATCTAACTGAGTTGCCTCAAAACGAAAGAGCCCACAAAGGTAAGTTTTGCCACATGATTTAATGAAAGCTGCAGCAGGATTCGGCAGGATACCGCATACAGTCTTTATGCCAAGCTGACGCATTTCGGGCCCCTGCCCTTTGTCATAGGCTTCATGAAATGCGGAAAGTCATTGCAATATTACAGCACCTGGATTTAATAAAATAGACCCTGCCCATGTGGGCGTGGCCGCTCGCACAGCCTCTTGGTCTTCGTAGTGCCAAGTATACCTCAAGTGAGTTGCATGAAGTCCGCTACAATCAATTTCAATAAAATCCCCAAGTGGGGTGTTGCGCATCCTGCGCTGCACCGCTGACATCATAATGCTTCCATTACCGGCACCAGTCCTGTGCTGAAGAAAGTCAATTGGCGTCCTCCCAGGTCTGCTAAGGCGCAGCGGGGCTTCTTCCACGGCCAGGCTTGCCATTTCATATCCATCTAACTGAGTTGCCTCAAAACGAAAAAGCCCACAAAGGTAAGTTTTGCCACATGATTTAATGAATATATATATTCACGGAAAAAACACAGGTTTCAGGGTTGTTATAGTTAGAAATTAGCATTTAAAAAATCTTTGATATTCACTGAAAAAACCACAGGTTTTAGGGACGTTATAGTTAGTTGGACATTTCACTCGTAAAAAAACAGAGAAATTCGGCCGTTATAGTTAGTTGAGCTAACTATAACTTGCGCCCCCTCAATGTACTGCTGATGATGTCACATATTACATCACTCATGACATGGTCAGTGACATCACTGATGACATCACTGATGACATCTCAAATGACATCACCGATGACATTACTGATGACATCATCCACTTAATAACTGATGCACCTCCTCACACCCTAATATAACCTTACATACACCTACTCTAAAATACAGACTACCATTCTTGAAACCATAGACACACCAACACCAGTTAGTACATACCCACTCACTGATTCATAGGTCTACACACACATCTACTCACTCACCCATACAGTCACTCATACACGCAGTCACTCATGAATACAGCCTCTGATATATGCACTCATACACCCATACAGACACTCACACAATACCTCTCACCCATAGAATTTCTCCCACACCTAGTCAGTCACCCAAAGTCTCAATCACACTGCCATTTACTCACCTATACAGTTATAGACACACCACCTCACTTATTCATACAGATACTAACACATTCTTACTCTCTTATACAATCACTGACACAAGCACACACTCATGCATACAGTCACTCTCATAATCACTCACTCTCACATATAGTCACTTATATACTCCAACACTCACATATACTGCCTTTTACATATGTAGTTACTCACACATATACCACTGAGACATCCATTCACTCACCAACACAGCCATACGCACACTCACTCATCCATACAGCCCCTCGCAGATGCACTCATGAGCCCATACACACACTTAATCACCCACTCCATGCAGGGAGTCACACCCCCCACCCACCAACACAGACACTCAGGCACCCATACAGGTACTCATACAACCAATCATTAACCCATATAGACACTCATGCAGCTACATCCCAACCCATGCAACTACTTACACACCAACTGACAGACTGATACAGACATTCACACAGATTAGTCATTCACCCATGCATTCACTAAGACACGTTTAATCACTCACTTATACAGTCAGTCACGCACCCAGTAAATCATCCATTCAGACACTCATAAACCCACTCATTCTTCACTACACCTTTGCGTATCTATATATAACATTCTTTTTTTTTATAATTCTTTTTATTAAACATACATCGGTTCCAATAAACATTACAGAGGGTTCGCCAAATCATACAATACAGTCGGTACAGGAGGAAATACGTCAGCTTTCTACATGATAGAGGAATGTTACAGGGTGTGGGGGTCATTTTGTTCGGGACAATCAGGAGGCATACAGATCTCTCCCCGGTAGGTATTCCAGGGGCTCCATATCCGAGACCATTTTTTGGGGCACCCTCTTGCCAGGTAGACTGTTTTCTCCCGGAACATGCACCAGTCAAGGTTCTTCTCCCATGCTGCCAGTGTGGGTGATAGTGTGGCCCCCATAGTTGAGCAATGTTGCGTTTTGCCAGCATGAACCCCAGTGTAGCCCACCGTGTCTGATTTGTGTTGAGATCCGTAGGTTCCCACAGATTGAGGAGGCATCGTCGTGCCTCCGGGCGGAGGTGAACCTGCAGTACCGCATTAATAGTGTCATGGATCTTGAGCCAGAAGGATATGATATGTTCGCACTCCCAAATTATGTGCATGAATGTCCCCACGTGACCACATTGCCGCCTACAGTTCCCATTATCCGACCATCCCATGTGTACCAAACGGGGTCCTGTCATATAAATTCTGTGGAGGATTTTAAGCTGTACCAGCCTCAAACGTGCCGGGATAGCAACCTCCCTGGGGAAGCCACCGCCAGCTGCCAGTCCTCATCATCCACCTCCACCCCATCCTGCGTCCATTTCTCACGGAGTGATTGAAGGGGACTCTCCAAGTTGTTGATTAACTTTTTGTAAATCAGGGAGATGGTTTTCTCGGGAAGGTGGCCGTCTAATATTCTGTCCTCCAGCGGAGAGGCCTCTGGAGGGACGTCCCCTTAGGCAGCAAAGATTGCAGTGAGTGCAGGACCTGCAGGTATCGGAAATACTCGGTGGCTGCTAGATCGTAGTCCGCCTGGAGCGTGTCAAAGGATTTAACCCCTCCAGCCCCCAAAGGTCCCTAATGTGTGAGATACCGATAAGGTCCCATCTGTCAAAGCCCTTCGATTTCCATAAGTCGCCCAATCTTTCTGAGTCCCAAAGTGGAGTGGCTAATGTCAGCGTGTTTTTCCATCCCAGTGAGGCGAGAACATCATGCCAGATCTGGACAGAATGTTTGGTGGGGCCAGTCAAGGTGTATCGTCTGGGCCGTGAGTACAGCGCCCTGTTATAATTACCATCTGGGAGGAGCCATTTATCCATGGCGTATCCGGGATCGTCTACACGGCCATACATGCCGTGGTTGATGGCTGCTAGGTGAGCCGCCCAGTAGTATTTCTTGATATCTGGGAGGCTAATACCACCGTCATACCAATTCAGTGTTAGTTTGGTCAAGGCGATTCGAGGTTTTCCATCCCACAACAGGTCTCTCTGCAGGCCCTCAATTTCCTTGAAATATTTGGTGGGAACAGGATCCAGGGTGTTTTGCAAGGTGTAGAGGAATCTAGGCAGGGACATCATTTTGAATAGGGCGGCTCTGCCCAGAAGGGAGAGGGGTAGCGACCTCCAGTTGGCAATATCGCTTTTAAGTTTACGAAGGGGGGGAGAAGGTTTTGAGTATACCGGATTGCGGGATCTAGTGAAATAAAAATCCCCAGGTATTTGAAGCCTGCCGTGTTGATTTGTATGGGGCAGTTCTTGGGAGGGACGGGTGGATCGCCCCACAGAGGAAACAAAAGCGACTTACTCCAGTTGATAGAGAATCCAGAGTATCGTCCGAATACCGCCAGGATATCTAAGATCACTATAAGGGATTTCCTAGGAGAGGCCAAATAAAGCAACAGGTCGTCTGCGTAGAGGGAGATTCGGTCCTCCCGGCCGGGAGACCATTCTAGTCCCCGTATCCTGGGATCTCTACGGATCCAGGCTGCCAAGGGCTCCAGGGCCAGGGCGAAGAGGAGAGGCGAAAGCGGGCAGCCCTGACGGGTTCCCGACTCAGCTGGAAGGTAGCTGATAACTTATTGTTGACCACCACTTGGGCTAGGGGTTCGTTATACAGAAGTCGTATCCAGTTTATGTAGTTAGGGCCGAAACCCATTTTGGCCAATACTGCCCAAAGGTAAGGCCATTCAATAGTGTCGAATGCCATGGTTGCGTCCAGAGACGCGATCATTGCTGGCTCTCGGAGAGTATGTGCTCTAGCTACTACCCCATGGACTCGACGCAGATTCAGGGCCGTGCTCCTGTGCGGCATAAAGCCGGATTGATCTGGGTGTACTAAGGCACTAATGACCTTGACCAAGCGATTGGCCAGGAGCTTGGCGAGAATTTTGGGTTCGGCGTTTAGGAGGGAAATTGGCCGGTAGGAACTGCAGTCTGTTCTGGGTTTCCCGTCTTTATGGATGGTAACTATGGTGGCTATCCTCTGTTCCCTGGGCAGCATGCCCGTCTCCAGTGATTCCTCAAACATAGATTTTAAGTAGGGGGAGAGTTTATCGGGTCGCAGCTTATAGAGCTCGATGGGGAGTCCATTGGGGCCGAGTGCCTTTCCCGATTTTAATGAACGGATCGAGTGCGCTATCTCATCTGGGGTCAAGTCACTGTCCAGGAAATCCCGATTTTCTAAGGAGAGGCGGGGAGTTTGATGTCATGCAACAGTTCTTGAGAGTCCTCCTCCGTATAGGGGGCCACTGTCGTATAGACCGTTTGGTAATGGCTGGCAAAGCTATCGACTATCTCTTGTGGCTTCGTGACGGGTATGTCCCCTTTTACTCTAAGCTCTGGCACCAGCCTGCTCGCCCATTCCCGTTTATCTAGCCATGCTATAAGCTTCCCTGCTTTGTCACCCAGGTCGTAGAGTCTACCCAGCCGCTCCCTCCCCAAGTTTTTGGCTTTGTCTGTGACTAAGGCCTTATAGCTGTGCTGCTTCAGGCTCAGGAGGTGAAGCTTCTCTGGCGTCACCCCAGACTCCAGCTCACTCTCCAATCTATCGATTTCAGCCTCGATGTCCGAAACTTCTTTCTGTTTTTCTTTCTTCGCACCCGAGATCAGCGATAGCGCCTGTCCCCGGATTACAGTCTTAAATGCTTCCCATAGGGACTTGGATGAGGAGACCGTCCCTTCGTTATCTAAGAAATAATTATCCATGGCTTCAATAAGGGCTGTGCGGATTTTGGGATTGTGGAGATACCAGGGATTGATTGGGGCTAGTCTTCCTACTTTGTTCTGATGGAGGACCATGCGGAGCCATATCGGTGAGTGATCGGAGATGCCTCTCGCGAGATGTTTAATTTCGTGTATGAGGGATGCTTGTGCGGCGGGCAGCAAACAGTAGTCTAGGCGGGAAAGGGTATTGTGTGCCCCGGAGTGAAAGGTGTGCTGTACCTGGTCTGGATGGTAAGTTCTCCAACCATCAACTAGCCCCATAGTTTCTAGGAAATCAGGTAGCCAGCGGGAAGCGGACCCCACCTCACGCGGGGGATGGCGGTCCAGGGTGCCCGAGACCACCGCATTGAAGTCCCCTCCGAGGACCACAAGGCCGTCTGGAATGGAGAGGAGGACCTTACCCAGGTCCGCAAAGGTGGTGCCCTGTAGGCCTGGCGGAACATAGATGGACATGAGAGAGATAAGACGGCCCTCCCAAGTTCCCGTAATACCAATGTATCTGCCCCGGTCATCCGCCCATGTGGAACTTATAGCGAGGGGGAGTGTGTTTTTCATCATAATGCCCACCCCTCTGGAGCCAGACGTGAACCCCGCGTGTGCTACCATTTTGTATCCTCCCCTATGCATTGCTTTACACAAATTACCAACCAGGTGCGTCTCCTGGAGCAGGACAACATCTGGAGATCTCTGTTTCAGGTACTGGAGAACTATGCTCCGCTTAATCTTGTCCCCAAGCCCGTTGACACTCCAACTTAATACCTTAATTGTCCCGTCCCCCATAACCTCTGTCGTACAACTTGATAGATTTTAGAATGCCAGGAGAAACAAAGTCGACATCCCCTCTGTGAAAGAAACCATAATTGACACCGATGCAAAATTTCCAACAAATTATGAACAAAAATTCCCCCACCCAACAACCCCCTCCCTGCTGCCCTGCACTCTGGGCGTAGAACTGCCCATTTCAAACTTGCAGAGTGCCTGTCGCCCTAGCAAAAAACTAAAGGTAGAAAAAAAATAGGGGTGTGGCTGTCCGTATCTCTGCCCCCTATAAAAATAAAGTCTGTAACCCCAAGGAAAGGCACCCCTCGAGGATTGGAGTTTAAACAGTCTCGAAGAAGTCCCCTCCAGATCAAATTCGCAGCCGCCCAGTGCTTAACCTGGCTCGGATAAGGGCCAAAATGTCCCAGTGACATCCACTCTCCACCACCGTGTCTCATCCTGTAGGGGTCAGCGAAGTCTCCTCTCTGGGCTGACTATCCGGTGGGCCCGGAATCTTCCTGCTTTCAAGCCAGCCAGCTGCCTCTTCAGGATGCTCGAAAACCACGTCCGCCCCTCTGCCTCGACCCGCAAACGTGCCGGGAACAACATGGAGTACCTCAGGCCCCGCTCTCGAAGCTCCCTCTTCACCACAAGGAAGGTGCGCCTCATCTTTTGCACTCTCTGTGTAAAGTCTGGAAAGAAGGTGATGCCTGCGTTTTCATAGTGGAGTGGAGCTCCTGTCCTAGCATTTTGGAGAATTACGTCCCTGTCCCGGAAGTTCAACACTCTCGCCAGCATAGGGCGCGGAGGAGCCCCGGGTTTCGGACGCCCCCGGTACCCTGTGGGCCCTCTCAATAACAAAAAATCGGCTGAGGCCCTTGGGTTGGAGGTGCTTTAGGATAAGGTCTTCCACGAAGAGGTCCGGGGATTGCCCCTCCGCCCGTTCCGGAACTCCCAGAATGCGTAGGTTGTTGCGGCGTAGGCGCCCTTCATAATCATCCAGTTTCATTTCCGTGAATTTACGGAAATCCTGTAGGTCCGAGACCTCCCCTGGAGCTGTGCGACGTCTCCCGTCAGGCTGGTCGTAGCGATTTCCACCTGTTTGACCTTTTCCTTAAATGTGGCTAGGTCTGCTCTTATTAGGTTTACGTCAATCGCGATAGTGTCCATTTTATGTTCAAGAGAGGTCTTGACGCTTGTGATGGCCTCCATGACGTCTTTAAGGGAGAGTTCTCGCTCCTCTTCTTCTGGGTCCCCCAGGGGTGTGCCTCTGGATTGACGGCCCTGCAGCATATCCTTGGGCATCGTGTATCGATCAAGTTTATTGGTCTGCGTTGGTTTAGACCCTCTCGTTCCTGGGGGCTTGCTTTTCTCCATTGTGTCCGCTCCTCGTCGCACAAAGGGCTTGTGGTGGAATTAAACGAGTCGTCTATGGCCCCGACAGTCAGGGGGTGCCGACTGGTAATGTGCCCGGCCAGTAGTCTAATGGTGTAGGCGGGGGAGGGGGCCCACGACTGTAGGATCTCGGTATGTGGTCCACGCGCACTCAGATCACTTTATGGTGGCAGCGCTGATTCAGGAGGCTCCATATGGGGGAGCCCAGCGCTCGCTTCACCCTGCTAGCTGTTACAGAGGCCCACCGGCGAGAGGCGCAGGGCCGGCCGGCTCAAACACTCTCCTCGTCTCTTTGACTGGGCCGTGGCTACGAGTCCCCGGCGCCACCCCACAGTATGCCAGCGAGGGGGGGAAAACCGGACCCGCAGCCGGTCGCGGACACTGCAGCGAGGGGGGGGGGGAAAGGACAAGGTCCACCGATAATTTCACTCGGGGACACCGCCCCAAGACACTCGGGCCCCCCGCCTCACCTCCAGGTCACGCCGCAGTGCTCCGGTCCCGTCCCGCGGAGCAATGGCGTCTCAGGCTCCCGAGTCGCTCCTCAGGACGGTGAGGGCTGCTATAGGTGCTTCCTGCCTGGACCGCCTGACGCCCACTCCGCCGACGCCGCCGCAGAGCGCGGGTGATTCTCAGGGCCCCTCGCCAGGCTCGCGGCCACGGCCGGGAAAGGCGGCTCCGTCCCCCCACTCGCCGGCACTGTGCTCCCCGGCTTCAGCGCTGCGGATAGGCCCCACTCCGTTTGCTCCGGTTTCTCGGGGCACAGACGTTCGCTGGTTTCGGGGTCCGAGGGAATCCCCTCCGGTATGCCTCCGGTGTCTTTTCTCCTCCTCGGGGGGAGCGGATCAGTGTGGCGGATAGACGTGCGGGGACAGGGTTTACGGAGCTACAGCGTTAGGCGGCCATTACGCTTCGGTGCTTGGCCACGCCCCTATATATAACATTCTTAAACTTTGAAAAATCACCCAGTCTCTGGATGATGTCATCAGTGATGTCATTTGAGATGTCATCAGTGATGTCACTGACCATGTCATGAGGGATGTAATATGTGACGTCATCAGCAGTGCAATGCGGGGGCGCGAGTTATAGTTAGCTCAAATAGCTATAACGGCCAAATTTCTCTGGTTTTGTACGAGTGAAATTTCCAACTATAACGTCCCTGAAACCTGTGTTTTTTCAGTGAATATATATATATATATATATATATATATTCACTGAAAAAAACACAGGTTTCAAGGACGTTATAGTTAGAAATTAGCATTTAAAAACCTTTGAAATTCACTGAAAAAACCATAGGTTTCAGGGTTGTTATAGTTAGAAATTAGCATTTAAAAAACCTTTGAAATTCACTGAAAAAACCACAGGTTTCAGGGATGTTATAGTTAGTTGGACATTTCACTCATACAAAACCAGAGAAATTTGGCCGTTAGAGTTAGTTGAGCTAACTATAACTCGTGCCCCGCAATGCACTGCTGATGACATCACATATTACATCACGCATGACATGGTCAGTGACATCACTGATGACATCTCAAATGACATCACTGATGACATCATCCAGTAACTGAGTGTTTCTGAAAAGTTGAAATATGTTTTATATATATATATATGCCAAGGTGTATTGAAGAATGAGTGGGTGTATGTGTGTCTGAATGGATGATTTAGTAGGTGCATGACTGACTGTATAAGTGAGTGATCAAACGTGTCTTACTTATACATGGGTGCTGACTAATCTGTGTGAATGTCTGTATCAGGCTATCAGTTGGTGTGTAAGTGGCTGCTTGTGTTGGTGAGTAGCTACATGAGTGTCTATATGGGTTATTGATTGGTTGTCTGATTATCTGTATGGGTGCCTGAGTGTCTGTGTGGGTGGGTGGGGTGTGTGTGACTCCCTGCATGGATGTGTGAGTGGGTGATTCACTGGGTTCAAGAGTGTGTCTGTGAGAGGCTGTATGGGTGGTTGAGTGTGTGTATGGCTGTGTTGGTGAGTGAATGGATGTCTCAGTGGTACAAGTGTGAGTAACTACATATGTGAAAGTCAGTATATGTGAGTGTTGGAGTATATAAGTGCCTGGATGATTGGAAGACTGCATGGGTAGTACCTGGGTGATTGTACCAGTATATGGGTAGTGCCCTGGTAAATTGAATGAGTGTGGGAAGAGTGCCTGAGTGCGTAGATGAGTGCATGGGTAGTGTTTGAAGGAATGGATGAGTGCAGTAAAAGTGGCTCTAAACATTATTTCACATTATCATGCATATTACATTATTTCTTCTTACCTTTTTTACTAATGTAGATACAAAACTCAGTGGAACTATTTTACAGTAGTTTTGTTGTAAACTGAATTTAAAATCTTTTCAAACTTCACCATTACCTCCTGTAAAAAGAAGAAGAAAAACTGTTATCAAATATAATATTATACTTTTAAGAACACAACATAATTTTAGAATTACATAACATTTTCAGTTTCCCTTTTTTGCTGTTCTCAGATTCTAATGCATTTCACCATACACAGTGATTTCAATGTAGTATCATCATACAACAGCGGGGAAAAAAACAATCAACGAGATTGTAAAAATAAATCCAAATCAGCGTTGAGCATTATTTAAAACATGTGTAACTATGTGTTTACCTATCTACAGTTTCTTAATTACATTCTTCAACTACATTTAGGGGTATATTCACAAGAACGTGTGATAACTACCGCAAGAGTAGCGTAACGCAACTTCCAATAACGCAGCCTATCACTGGAAAATAACCCTGTGTCAACGTGGAATTCACAACAAAGCGGTACCATGAGATAGCCTGCCGAAACCGCGGACAAAGTCCGCGATACAACCACCACGATGGAGACAAAAACACAAACCACAGCACCAAAAAACACACGATGGGTCAAAGCGCGATAAGAAAACAGTGACAACCAGCGCGAGGGCAGCAATACGCACGCGCAATGCAGGAAAAAGCACAAGAACAGTATACAGAAAATGCCACAGAACAAAATACATCAACAACGGAGTGCCACGGATGCACCCTGGCCAACTGCAGAGGACAACATGCACACCACAACATCCACGCACCGTGGAAGAACAGAACCCACAGGCACACCACATGAAAGAGACCAGTGGCAGACAAATCAGAGCCGCAGGAGCGACACATCCACCTTGCAGCATACGCACACAAGCAGAAGTGCACCCGGACAGTGACAACATCCCGGTACAAACAGCAACACCTCCACAACTGAACACAGGACACAACTGGATCGGAAAATACACACAACCTGGCAAATCACACCTGAAACCCCAGGGACATGTAACATGACAATGTACAATTCCAATCTGTGACCTGCAAACATGTTTTATTCACCCATGCAGTGCAATTGGACATCTACTACTGTCCCATGAATGCCACGGACGGTCACAATGTGACGTGCTCATGAGAAGTAAGTGGCAATGATGGAGTCCCTACGGGCCATTCCTGCCGCAGCTGCAGTGGGATGTGGGCCACCTGCCCCATCACCACCATCATCGTCCGGTACCTCCGGAACTGGGATCCATGGGGCCCTGGTGCGAACATTGATGTTGTGCAACACACAACATGCAACGATCATCTTGCACACGACGTCAGGGCTGTACAGGAGCTTCCCACCAGTGCCGTCCAGGCACCTGAAACGTGACTTCAACACGCCAAATGTGCGTTCAACGATGCCCCTGGTGCGTTTGTGGGCCGCATTGTACTGCCTCTGGTCGGGTGTGTTCGGGTCTCGGAGGGGTGTCATCATCCAAGGGCAGAGTGCATATCCTTGATCACCTGGGACAGTGCAGGGAGAAAAGAGTCAATACTTGGTTCGGCAGGATGTGATGGCAGGCCCACCAATTCAGTGACGCCTGTGCTGGCTGGGGGTGGGGGTGAGTGTAAGCCAGCCCTCAGGGAGTAGTATGTGCTGGCAACTACACCAACAGTCATCAGGCACACAGACATGCAATGTCTGACCTACAAGGGGTAGATGCTTCTCAACTGCAGATCAGCAGTGAAGCACGCAGCAGATATCTCCGAACTCATCTTATCACAAGAATTAGACCTCCTGATTCTTACGGAAACATGGCTCAATGACTCTTCCTCCCCAATACTTGACATTTTAATTCCTCCGGGCTATGACATTGTCAGATGTGATAGGGCTATTAAAGCTGGGGGGGGGGATTGCCTGCATCCATCGGTCCAGCCTCGTTTTGAAGCAGAATCATAAGGACTCGATGTCCTCCTGTGAGCTACTTGTTGCTGAAATTTGGAACAAGGGCAAGATTGTCTGTGTGCTTCACTCGATCTACCATCCTCCTGGGGACAACAACTTACTCTTCGTAGAACAATTAATGGAATCCATCTCTGCCAGGTCAGCCCTCCATCCTAATCACATCTTCCTCGGTGACTTCAACCTTCACTGGAATGACTCTAATGATCCAGTAGTCTGTTCTCTTAAGTCTTTCCTCTCTGACCTCAACTATATACAGGCCTGCAACGGGCCTACCCACTGCATGGGCGCTACCCTTGACCTCATCATAGCTAGAGAGCACATTATTCAGCTAGACGACATAGTACCATGTGATTGGTCGGATCATCTCCAAATCTCCTTTCGCATTCAGGAGAAGGTATTGCTTAGACAAGGGCAACCACTCAAAAACAAGCAATTGTCTCATAACCTGAGAGATATCAACATCTCTAACCTTTCCATCTTGAGCAAGAATCTACTTGAACCTCCAACCACCATGAATAATTTGGAAGAGTTGACGGATCATTACTTCAACACTATGTCTAATATTCTCGACTCTGCAGCCCCGAAGATACTTAAAAGGATTCCCTGCAAACAATCCAAACCTTGGTTCAATGGTACCCTTAATGACGAATGTCGCAAGCTGAGGCTCTCTGAGAGACGTTGGAGAAATGACCCCTCCACTTCTAGCCTCGAACAGTTAAGAAAGATGAGAAGCTCTTACAACAAACTCATTCGCATCTCTAAATCAGATCATTTCAGAGATCAGCTTGACAGCGCTAAAAACCGTCCCAGGAAACTGTTTGATATCATCAAACAACAGGCTAATCCTATTCCAGCAATCAAAATCGCTGGACCCAGTGAGGAGGACTTCTCAGAACACTTCGCTGAAAAGTCTAGAAGTATTGAGAGGGAACTGCAACGGGCCGCTGAGAATTTGTTGTCTATGAGTTCCGAAGGTTTGCCTGGTTACACGGCAGTACACACCCAAAATCAATGCCTGTACACACCCAAAAACAATGCCTGCTGGAATACCTTCCGACCTCCAGACTTGGAGGAGCTGTCACTTTCCCTGGCTTCTCTGAAACCTTCCAACCATTTCAAGGACCCACTCCCCGCCAAGCTGCTCAAAGACCTCAACTTGGCAGTTCTGCCTCTCTGGTCCAGGATCATCCAACAATCTCTCTTACAAGGGAGGATTCCCGACTGCCTTAAAATGGGGCAAGTCACACCCATCCCCAAGAAGCCCAATGCAGACCTTACAGATCCCAGTAACTTCCGACCGATCACCAACATCATGTCCCTAGCGAAATTGCTCGAGAAATGTGTTCACACACAGCTTTGCGACCACATTGAGAAATGTCAGCTCCTAGACCAACATCAATCAGGCTTTAGATCAGGTCATAGCACAGAAACAGCGCTAACTCACATTGTTGATGACGCATTGAGAGCTCTGGACCAAGATACACCATGTCTTCTAATCCTTCTGGACTTGTCCTCTGCTTTTGACACTATCAAACATGATAACCTGATTAACCTTCTTCAATACAGGATGGGGCTATCGGGCCCTGTCCTAAATTGGTTCTCCTCTTTCCTGCATAACCGAACACAAAGAATCAAAGTCAACCAATCTTTGGCGGCCAGCACTTCAGTCTCTATTGGGGTGCCTCAAGGTTCTGCACTTTTGCCCACGCTCTTCAACCTATGTATGGAACCTCTAACTGTCATTCTAAATGACTCAAACATTCAATACCACATGTACGCGGATGACACTCAACTGTATTTGAAGATCTCCTCTCCAGAGGACATTAAAACTCTTAACGGAGTGCTTCAAAAAACTCAGCAATGGCTAACACATAACCACCTATTACTTAACTCTTTCAAAACTGAATTTCTCCTGATTTCCCCACGCAACCACGAGGCCCCCAGGCAAAACTGGATCAAAAAAATCTCAGCACTCAACTGCACCCCGCATTTGGTGGACTCCGCCTGCTCTTTAGGGGTCACCCTAGACAAATTTCTAAACATGCAAGGTCACATCAGTACAACCATTAAGAGTGCCAACCATCAGCTTAACACTCTTAGGAAAATCAAACCGTTCCTACCTCCAGAAGACATGCAATCAGCAGTCCAATCCTTAGTTATATCACGAGTAGAATATGGTTTGGTGACCCTAGCTGGTCTTCCTAAATCTAGGTTAGCGCCGCTAAGAGCTACTCTGAACGCCTCTGCCAGACTAATCACAGGCTCAAGAAAGCATGATCATATCACACCTGACCTAATCCAGCTTAACTGGCTCCCCATTGAAGCTAGGATCCGCTTCAAGATAGCCTGCCTGACACATAAAGCTATACATTTCAATAGCCCCGTTTACCTGGCAAAAAATTTTAGCTCTCCGGATCCAGAAGAAACCTAAGAAGCTCCAATACCCTTCTTCTGAAACCACCGAAATTCAATAAAAAAAGAACTTACAATCGTACCTTCTCAGGACTGGCTCCAAGAATTTGGAATGCCCTGCCAACAGAGATCAGAGTCAATCCTTCGACTGCCTCATTCAAAAAACAAGTCAAATGGCTACTATTGGAAGAACTGCATCAACAATAGCCTCCATGTCATTTGCTAGTCAATTACCTGCATTCTCGACAAGCATTTTTACTTTGTTGTGTTGAAATTTATGCTTGACAATATACTTTCACTTTATGTTTGTAACTACTCTTCCCCTAGCGTCCTCATTTATTTTATGCCTCAGGTTCCTCTCATGTTGCCTTATGGGGTGTGCTTGGGTGTGTTATTGTATGCTTAACAATTTATTTTCACTTTATGTTTGAAACTTATTCTTGACAATCATTTCTACTGGGGGTTTAAACTTACTTCGTTTGTCTTTGAAGTAAGTCTATGATGAAACTGCTTGGCCTCATATTTCCTTTTTTGTAAGTGTATTTATATTGTCTCTGTACGTATACGTCAGCTTTCCTCTTTGTACAGCGCTCTGATACCCGGTTGGGTCTTGTTCGCGCTTTATAACACTTTTCAAATAAATAAATAAAATAAATAAGGGGGGATGACTCGAGTCGCACAGGGCTAGTCGTCCCGGATGCACAGCGGCCGAAACGGGCCCACCACCACGGGATGCTGACCTGCGGGAGACCGGGGTAGGGTCATGGGGGCAGAGCAGTGCCTCACATGTGTCATGGCCGCATTCCGCATCTCCACACGTTCAGCAGTTGTGTGGCTGTGGTGCCATGTGGAGTCTGTATTGGGTGCAGGGGTAGCCCAGGATGACCATGGAGTGGGGTAGTCGTGTCTGGTAGGGGGTCGTGTGGTTTAACATGTCGGATGTGGTTAGGTCACATGTGCATCCCCACAGTTGTGCCTTGTGCGTTGGTGGCAGTGGGATGTGTGGTGTGTTGAGTTGGTACTTACCAACGAGCAGTCCCGTTCTATATGTGCCATCCAGGAAGCGCTGGTTGATGATGGACTGTCGGAAGATGAAGGAATCATGCACACTGCCTGGGTAGTTGGCGACGACATTGGTGAACATTCCCCGGTGGTCCACTATTGCCTGCACATTGATGGAATGCGTGTGCTTCCTGTTGCGGTAGTGGTGTGCAGTATCCGCAGGGGGCACAAGTGGGACATGTGTGCAGTCGATTGCCCCCAACACGGCCGGGAATCCGGCTATGGCGTAGAAGCCTTGCTTAGTCTCCAGCTGTTCCTGCGCAGTGTGGGGAAGTGAAGGTACTGGGGTATGAAGCTGATGATGGCATCCAGGACAGGTGTGATGAACTTTGATAGGGCTGGATGTGAGACCCCTCCGACTCTGGCAGTTGTTGGTTGGAAGGTCCCAGAGGCCAACAGGTGCAGCACTGCCAGCAGCTTTGTCTGCGGAGGGATGTTTGTTCTCCGCTGTGTTGGGACCGTCAGCCTGTGGGCGATGTGGGTCAGGATGCGGAGGATGGTTGTCCTTTTGAGCCTGTAGTGGGCAATGACTTCCGCGGGCGTTAGGTCTGTGAGGGTGGTGCGTTTACGGTAGGTCCGCTGTCTTGCTCTACGCTGCCTCTGTGGTGGTCTGGCGGGGGAGCGGGTCCGGGTCCTGGGGGTGGTGGCGGTGGGTGTTGTGGCCCTGTTGGGGCTCCGAGCTGCATGTAGAGTAGCTCCATGGCGTCGTTTGTTCTTCGGGTGTGGCTGTGTGCAGGACTCCATTACCTACTGCAGGTAGACGTCCTTCTTTACACCTGCTTGAGGCAGGTGTTAAATACCTGGGGCTAGCGCACCTCATCGCCTGTTTTGTGTTCTAATCGCAGATGTGGCTGGTTGTTGTGAATGTTGAGGTGTGCTGTTGTCTCGGCTTTAGTCACGGGAACGCCTACTCTGCATCTCATTAGCGATATTTGCGCGGGTCCTCTGTGGCGATGTTTTTTGCGGCTGCTATCACGGGTAAACTGGTGCTGTGGGCTGTTTATACCGGCTTGTGAATGGGGGGATAAATTTATCACGACTTTGGCTGCGATAAAGTGCCGTTGATTCGGCGATAGCTCCTTGTGAATATGCCCCTAAGTCTTTTATTTCTCTCAACTACATTTTGTAAAATGTACACTCTCATTTACATCTCGTATAATATAAAGAACAAATATATAAACTACTTTTTTCAAAACACAACTTTCCAAATGCAATATGAATTAGCACAAACAATAATCCATACACTAATTGTTCACATCTTCCCAATAGGCCGAATAATGTTTCCGAAAATTTTGCATTGAAAATATCCAAAATAAACTCGTTAATTCGTGTTCACATCTTCCCATTAGGCCGAATGATGTTTTCAAAACTTTGGCATCAAAAATATTAGATATGAATTTGGTAATTTGTAAGGCAACCAACAGTTGAATTCCAAATGGGCATCATTGCAATGTGTCCATCCTTTATTGCATTTTAAATACAGAGTATAGTGTCCAGATGTTGTAATAGGTCCATCATAAAAAATAATAGCCACTGCTTTAAAAGTTCTTCCTGAAATTGATACTTCACTTGCCACAAAAATTTTAATTTTGGTTTCCAATTTTCTTCCATTTGCTTTACTACGTTGTAGCATTAAAATGACATTTTCCAAATCTTTCTATATATAATGTTGACAACATTTCTGATTTGCAATGAGAACATTTCATATCTTGATTAGATGTTTTTACTAATTTGTTAAAAGACACTGATTTGCAATCTGGTATCGTCAAGTATATGAATCGTTCAGTGTCTATTTCAGTGGTAGAAGAAAATGAAGACTCTTTACATTTATGATCCCATCTGTAACTTAGTCCAAATAAGTTTTCAAGTACTATTCCTTCATCTTCCAATACTCCAAGCATAAACATAAGAAATTCTTGTGCATCTTGTTGTATATTCACTGTAAATTTCAATGAACCAGTACATATATCCAAAAGATGCCGAATGCCAGAAGCAGTATAGATTTTACTTCTATCAGTTACCAACTTTTGAAAAATATAATGTAGTAAAGAACAGTATCTTTTTTCTCAATTTTCCATAATTTCATGATGAAGATCTTCTAGCTAAAACACAACATTCACAATTACATTAGCATAGCAGTTGATACCTCAACAATTTTCTAACTGGTATCCCACAATATCATCAACTGTGTCCATTTTCATTTTCTTTGCACCTTCATGATTCACTTGAATTGTTTTCTTTTTTTGAATCTCAGTATAATGTTTGTCATATTTCCATTTTGGACACACTACACGTTTCTCATATACGGGATATTCACCTAAGTTAGGAGCATAAAGTCTTCTTAACCGATTGTACTCTCTTACACAATTTGCATCAGCACCAATCTTTTTCTCATCAAAATCAATCAAATACAAACCAAATAATGTTCTTACTCGAGACAATGCAACGTATGCCATGCCCTCTTTAAACACTGTACTTCCAATATTTACCAAAGCACTGTCTACACTTAAACCTTGAGATTTATGAATGGTTACTGCATATGCTAAAGAAAGAGGAAACTGTTTTCTACGAACATACAAGTCTTTTACAAGCAAAAAACAAACAGCACAACGTCCAATCTGTTTTACCTCTTCAATCTGATCAAATTTAATCTTCAAAAATTCAATTCCATCTCTGTTCTGAAAATTTACAAAATCAACAACTTTCCCCATTGCTCCATTTACTAAACCTTCTTCTACATTCAAATTACGCAGTAAAATTACCCGACAGTTTACACATACATATAAAGTTTTTACTGTAATTTCTCTGAGAGAAGAATAGTAACTCCTTCGTGTTCCATTTTATCAATAGCTTCCATTTTCACTATTGGTTGTTTTTCCAATTTCAAAAGTTCTTGATTGAATGTAGAACACTCTTGCATTGTAGACATTAGGCAAACTATAGACTTCTTTTCTCCAATTGTTTTGTACATTATTTCAGGTGCGATGTTTTCATTTGCAAACAAGATCGTTAGTAGCCGACTTTGTAAAGCTTCTTTACCATGTTTTGTCAAAACACCAATTCTTATATCTTGAAGAATGTTTCCATAATGTTCCTTACTTGCTTGTCGCATATTCTTAATAAGTTCATTATATTCAAAATGAGACCAAATGTTGACATTACCAATACTTCCCAAAGATTTCCTAGTGTCTTCATGGACAAGTGTTTTAAAAACTGGTTGCCCTTTCACAGGAGTAAGTTGTAGTAGATCGCCAAATACAATTACATGTTTTCCTCTAAATAGAACATCATAATCTGTTCTTAAAATGTGTTGCATTCTTAAATGTAAAAAGGCAAGCATTAAGTTTGAGACCATGCTCATCTCATCAATGATTAGAAGTTTCATTTTCTTCAGTACTCTTGAAACTTCATAACAAGCTTCTCCAGATAGCTTGTGATATTCCAATTTATTTTCATGTTCAACTGGTAGCATGAGTAATCGATGTAAAGTAATCCCTTTAATGTTGTGTGCTGCTAATCCAGTTGGAGCTGTTACAACACAAGATAGATGTGATTCAGTAGTTTTGTGTAGATAACTGGTCAAAACTTTAATTAAGAAACTTTTTACTGTTCCAGCTTGACCACTAATGTACATTCAAATAGGTTAAAATGATGTGCATTGGTATTCTTTTTTTCATGCAGTAAACCATGCTGTATCTGTTGGGTCACTTGCTGATATATTTCTTTTTGTTCAATATTTAGTTCTTCTTCCAAGTTTCCCAACTTAATAATATCATGTTGTGCTTGTTGCATTGCCGTTTCTACTTCATTCATGGCTATTGCTGCTTCATTTTCAATAATTGGTTGTCCTAGTGGATCTTGACTTAGTGGAGCAGAACTTTGACTATCTTGAGAACTGTCTCTAGCTGCTTCAGCTGTAATAGTAGTTTCTTGTTCAATCTCTTCATTTAACATTTGCAGATAAGTAGGGAAAATTGTGTGCATTGAATGTTATCTTTATATGCCTTAAAAGAATCTTCATAGCAGTCAAAATCTCGAAGTAATTCCATTTTAGTACGCCAAGGCTTGAAGAGTTGCAGAAGTGCTACATAGAAAAATTCCCTTTTACCTGGAGTTTCGCAACTGAGTTTTCTGTGGTTAATAAGATTTCCTTTGGCATGTTTTACCAAACATCCATCACATCCAATTACTGCATATTTTTCTTCATTTATATTTTCTGTAACATTTCTCTTAAAGCTGTAATGTTGCAGTACTTCATAGAGACATAGGTTTTCCAGATGTGGACTCCTTTTGGGATAATATGCATCCAACATGTTAGTTTTAACAATATCTGTACTTTCTGGTTCATTGAATGCTAAGTATTCAATTTCTTGTAGATATTTCAATACTCAATTTCGTGTTGCAGCAAGACCTAGACTTACCCAAATGATTCCTCTTGACTTTGAATATAAAAAGGCAGAGCTCAAACCGATCCGAACATTCATAGGATCCAATCTCTCGATGGGAAAGCATTTTCAAACTAAAGCTGTACAATTTGTTACTAAAACTCTTCTCTTGTGAAATTTCTTCCCACATTTCTTTCAACTCTGTCTTTTCAGATTTGGTTATATATGACGTATCATAGCGAGCCACAGCAATTGAATTATCTGCAACATACTGGATATCCATGTTTGCATTCCACATTGTCAAAATCACTGGATTGTAGTCATTAATATACTTTGAATCTTCAGTTCTTTTTATGTTGTATGTATTCTTCAGAGATTTTCGAGTTATAGTATGCCTTATTGCTGACATAAAACTGTTGACTCTTCCTTTTGAAATTATTGGGCGTAGGACTCCAAGACGACATTTTGTATAAAATGTTCCCTTTGACTTGTATTTTCGTCGACAATATTTTCCACATCGATGACATTGAAACTGTAAAACTTGTTGTCTCAAGCTGTTTTCTCCTCCTTTTTTGGAATGGCACAGGTAATATACTCTTCAATGAAAGACAAAACAGTTTCATCAGAATCGGTTCCAAACTTAGGTGCATTCTTAAACCATAATAGCTTGTGTATATGAGGAGCACCTCTGGCTTGGTACTCCTTTCTCCAAAAGAAATCAGTAACTTCTCCAAGAGGTGGATTATTTTTATTGCAGATAAAAGACATCATAGCTTGAAACCTATGATTAAAATATCTGCACACATTTACAGGATCCAAGGAACACATTTCTCCAGATGTCTTCAATTCAATTCAATGTTTTTTACATCTGAATTTGCTTGTCGTAGAAATTCAAGTAAATCATCCCACTCGTATTCAGCACAGCTAAGCATAACAAACCACGTTTCTTAACATACATGACAACGTGACAACGATATCAATACTCATTAGTACCACGTTGACACGCCATCAAATTAATTAACTGAGTTTCTAAATGATCGTCTCTTTGTTGAACTTTGTCCAAGAATGCCTTTGCAGAAACATGTGTAAAATGAACTCCTGTTTTTAATATGTGGTTCACTGCATATGAAAGTCCAGACAAATCACTTTCAAACAGAAGATGAAATATAAATGGAATACACTGTCAAAATCTTGGATCTTCTGAGTACAATCTTGTCGAACGGTATTCTGCAGCTGGAATCTTTAGTGGTCGTTCATCATATCGTCCACCTTTTCCAGTTGGGAAGAGCTGTGGAAAACAACGAGCTTCTAAACTTTTTACCCATACACTCATGGGAGTTCCCTTCGCTTTCTTCATTTGAAATAATTCAATAGTGTTTCCTATCACTTCTTTTGAATGTAGAGAATGTATACTGTAATGTTCATAAATTTCTTCACTTCTGGAGTTGTCCACTTTTTCTATTTGTCCAGTTGAAATATCTGTTTCATCTTCTAAACATATTTCTTGTTCTTCCACATTTACAGTTTTATAATAAATATTGTTTTGTACAAGATATAATGTAGCCTTTTGAAGTTTGGTGACATCTACTAACTTTTTCCATATTTTCCTACTCTGTTGGTACACCTTTAACTAGAATAACTACAGGTTCACGTTCCTCTCTCTCTATACCAACAGTTTCAATATTTTTCTTAAACTCTAAAGGTAAATAAACAACTCTTCCTTTCAGACCTCTTTGTAAATCTGTTGGAGCCAGCTTACCTGTTTTAGGCTCCATACGAACTATAGCCTGAAACGGGTGCACAGATTGAATAAGAATTGACTCATATGTATTTAAATCTACCAGTTCCAGAGGAATAGCTACTAACTCTAAGTTGTTATGTGCTGCTCTAGCTGGTATTTTGTTCTCTTCTAATTTGTTGTAACAATATTTACAAATACGTTGATCAGTACCCAACTCAAAACGACCTTCCACCAACAAATAAGCACCAAATTGTTCCCACTTATCATTGTTTTCCTTTTCACTTTTTAAATATAGATCAACATTCCTAGTTTGACTTCTATAGTGAGTACGTCGACAACAAATACAAACATAGTTTGGTTTCTCACATGAAAGTACCTTAAACTTTGTAATTTCTTTTGCAAACTTCTCAGTAGTAATATCTTCCACCTGTTCTTCAACACCTACACTTATCAAGCTTTCACTTTCTGTACACTCCTCTTGTGAACCAAAGAAATGAAACTGTATAGCATCAGAAACTTTTTTTACATCCGATACTGAACCATGCAAAAGAGCTGTGTTTATTTCCCTTAAAGATAATGCAGGACTTTTACGTAGTACAATCTTCTTACTAACTTCTGCATTTCTGAATGATGTACTGCTAACATTCTTAAATGATGAAAAGTACTTCAACACACTTTTCTAGAAAGATAAGCCAGAGAATGACCCTGCAACCTGGTATATTTTCTCACTTTACAAGGATCTAGTCCTTGCAACATCTTAATCTTCTGTTTAACACTTTTTTTTGCATAATCTCGTAAGACAATTCGTAATATATCAATAGATTCCTGTCGTATACTACCAATACAATCAATCAATCAGACATTTGTAGAGCGCGCTACGCACCCGTGAGGGTCTCAAGGCGCTAGGGGAGGGGGAGAGCAGCTACTGGTCGAACAGCCAGGTCTTGAGACGTCTCCTGAAGGTCAGCAGGTCCTGGGTCTGGCGCAGGTGAAGGGGGAGGGTGTTCCATGTCTTGGCGGCGAGGTGGGAGAATGATCTTCCACCAGTGGTCGTACGGCGGATGCGTGGGACGGTGGCGAGTGCGAGGTCGGTGGAGCGAAGCTGGCGGTTCGGGGTGTAGAAGGGCAGTCATTCGTTGAGGTATGCTGGTCCGGCGTTGTGGAGTGTTTTGTGAGCGTGGGTGAGGAGCTTGAAGGTGATCCTCTTGTTGACCGGGAGCCAGTGTAGATCTCTCAGGTGGCCGGTGATGTGACTGTGGCGAGGGAGTCCGAGGATGAGGTGTGTGGAGGCATTTTGTATGCGTTGGAGTCTCTTCTGGAGTGTGGCCGTGGTTCCTGCATAGAGGGCGTTGCCGTAGTCCAGCCTGCTGCTTACGAGTGCTTGGGTGACCGTTCTTCTGGTTTCGGTGGGGATCCATCTGTAGATCTTGCGGAGCATGTGGAGGGTGTTGAATCAGGATGAGGAGACCGCGTTGACTTGCTGGGTCATCGAGAGCGTTGAGTCCAGGATGACTCCCAGGTTGCGTGCGTGGCTGGTGGGTGTCGGGGCAGTTCCCAGCGTGGTCGGCCACCAGGAGTCGTCCCATGCGGAGGGGGTGCAGCCAAGGATGAGGACCTCCGTCTTGTCCGAGTTCAGTTTCAGCCGGCTGGTCTTCATCCACTCTGCGACGGCCTTCATTCCCTCATGGAGGTTGGATTTGGCGGTGGCCGGGTCCTTGGTGAGGGAGAGGATCAGCTGGGTGTCATCAGCGTATGAGACGATGTTGAGGTGGTGTGCTCGGACGATGTTGGCGAGCGGTGCCATGTAGATGTTGAAAAGGGTCGGGCTGAGGGATGATCCTTGGGGTACGCCGCAGGTGATCGTGGTGGCTTCGGACCTGAAGGGGGGGAGGCGGACTCTCTGCGTTCTGCCGGTGAGGAAGGAGCTGATCCAGTCCAGGGCTTTGTCTCGGATCCCTGCGTCTTGGAGGCGTGTGCGCAGGATGTGGTGGCAGATGGTGTCAAAGGCGGCCGAGAGGTCCAGGAGGATGAGGGCCGCAGTTTCACCGTTGTCCAGTATGGTCCTGATGTCATCAGTGGCGGCGATGAGGGCGGTTTCGGTGCTGTGACTGCTGCGGAAGCTGGATTGGGAGGAGTCCAGGACGTTGTTCTCCTCTAGGAAGTGGGTCAGTTGTCTGTTGGCGGTCTTCTCGATGACGGGAACGGGAGCAGGGAGATGGGTCGGAAGTTCTTGAGGTCCTTTGGGTCCGCCTTGGGTTTCTTGAGGAGGGCGTTGATCTCGGCGTGTTTCCAGCTTTCTGGGAAGGTGGCGGTCTCGAAGGAGCTGTTGATGATCTTTCGGAGTTGGGGTGCGATGATGGAGCTTGCCTTGTTGAAGATGTGGTGGGGGCAGGGGTCGGAGGGTGAGCCGCAGTAGATGGTGTTCATGATTTTGATGGTGTCTTCGTCGTTGACGTTGTGCCAGGAGAGTAGAGGGTCGATGTGCTTGGTGGGTGTAGAGTCGGGGGTGATGGTGTCTGTCGTCGGTGTCTGGGTGTCGAAGCTGTTGTGGATGTCTGCGATCTTGCGGTGGAAGAAGGTAGCCAGGGAGTCGCAGAGTTCTTGTGACAGCGGTATGGCATTGGAGCAGGAGCTGGGGGTGGCGAGTTCTTTCACGATGTTGAAGAGCTCTTTGCTGTTGTGTGCGTTCTCGTCGATGCGTTCTTTGAAGGAGGTTCTTTTGGTGGATCGGATGAGTTGGTGGTGTTTGCGTCTGGCATTCATGAGGGCTGCGTGGTTGTCTGGTGTCTGGTCATTGCGCCAATGTTTCTCGAGTCTTCTGCAGGTGTGCTTGGAGTTTTGGAGGTCGGCGTTGAACCAGATGGCTCTCTTGTCGGTGCGCCTGTTGGAGGGTTTCCTGATCGGGGCGAGGGTGTTGGCGCAGTCGTCGATCCATTGTCTGAGGTTGTTGGCTGCTGCGTCGGTATAGGAGGGCTCGGGTGGAGGGTCTTGGGCGAGTGTGGTGGTGAGCTGGTCATCGGTGACTTTTTCCCAGCTGCGGTGTGGGATGCGTTGCGGTTGGTTGTGTGCGGTGTGTTTCTCGAAGGAGAAGTGGATGCAGTGGTGGTCGGTCCAGTGGAGTTTGGTGGTGTGGCTGAAGGTGACGTGGTCGCTGGCAGAGAAGATGGGGTCGAGCGTGTGACCGACGGAGTGGGTGGGTGTCGTGACGAGTTGTTTGAGTCTGAGGTTGGCGAGGTTGGCGATCAACGTTGTGGAGTTGCTGTCGTTGGCGTTCTCGAGGTGGAAGTTCAGGTCTCCGAGGAGGATGTAGTCTTTGGAGGCGAGGGCGTGCGTGCTGATGAGGTCGGCGATGGATTAGCTGAACTGTGGTCGGGGTCCCGGTGGTCTGTAGACGAGTGTTCCGCTGAGGGTGGTGTTGTGGTTGACGTGGATCTGGAAGTGTAGGTGTTCGGCCATGCTGAGGGAGTCTTCGGTGTTGGTTGAGATCCTGATGGTGTTCCTGTGGACGATGGCTATTCCTCCTCCTGGTTTGTTGTTGTTTCGGTCCCTGCGGGTGATCTTGTAGCCGTCCGGGATGGCTATGGCTATGTCAGGCGCCGAGGAGGTGTTCGTCCAGGTCTCTGTCAGGAAGGCGACGTCCGGGGCGGAGGAGTCGAGCAGGTCCCAGAGTTCGACGGCGTGCTTGTGGACTGAGCGGGTGTTGAGTAGTACGCAGCTGAGGAAGTTGTTGTGGCCTGCCGTGTTGGGATGGGTAGGACGTGCAGGTGTGCGCTGGCTGGTGTAGCTGCAGTTTCGGCAGGTGAAAGGTCCATGGGTGAGCTTCGGGGTGGCCTGGAAGCAGGAGGAAGTCCGTCCGGTGTTGAGTGCGTGGAGGGTGTTTGTGTCGTAGCAGCGACGGATCTTGTGGTGGTTGCGGGGGCCAGGGGGTCTGGCGCTGGGCGTGGTCCAGGCACGGACGGGCGCAGACGGGCTTGCCTTTGGCGCGCCCGCGGCGCGACCGCACAGCGGTCGCCATATGAAGGGGAGGGGGGCGGGAGCAGAGGACGGGAGGCGGGAGCGTGCGAGATCGGGGGCGGGGCTGCAGGGGCAGCAGCGGCGGGAAACTGGCACAGAAGGGAGCGGAGCAATCAAGGGTGAATACAGCAAAAGTGAACAATTTAAAAATAAAATAGGCGGACGGCAGTACAGGCACACCAAGGGATGCTACGGGATACAGTGAAAAAAGTTAAAAGAGAAAGGAATTACGGGCGACAATACAGGCACACCGGGGCGGACTGCAGGCAGGGGACTGCTGTGCAGGAATGGGCAGCAGGCTCGAACCCTGACCGGCGCAGGGCTGGGAGTCTGGAGAGTGGCTGACGGCGGCGCTGCTGGGGAGAGTGCTGGCCTTGAACCAAGGGTCAAGGTTTCACACGCACTCCCCCACAGCGGTCGCCATATGAAGGGGAGGGGGGCGGGAGCAGAGGACAGGAGGCGGGAGCGTGTGGGATCGGGGGGCGGGGCCACAGGGGCAGCAGCGGCGGGAAACTGGCACAGAAGGGAGCGGAGCAATCAAGGGTGAATACAGCAAAAGTGAACAATTTAAAAATAAAATAGGCGGACGGCAGTACAGGCACACCAAGGGATGCTATGGGATACAGTGAAAAAAGTTAAAAGAGAAAGGAATTACGGGTGACAATACAGGCACACCGGGGCGGACTGCAGGCAGGGGACTGCGGCGCAGGAACGGGCAGCAGGCTCGAACCCTGACCGCCGCAGAGCTGGGAGTCTGGAGAGCGGCTGACGGCGGCGCTGCTGGGGAGAATGCTGGCCTTGAACCAAGGGTCAAGGTTTCATACGCGCTCCCCCGCAGCAGTCGCCATATGAAGGGGAGGAGGGCGGGAGCAGAGGACGGGAGGCGGGAGCGTGCGGGATCGGGGGCGGGGCCGCAGGGGCAGCAGCGGCGGGAAACTGGCACAGAAGGGAGCGGAGCAATCAAGGGTGAATACAGCAAAAGTGAACAATTTAAAAATAAAATAGGCGGACGGCAGTACAGGCACACCAAGGGATGCTACGGGATACAGTGAAAAAAGTTAAAAGAGAAAGGAATTACTGGTGACAATACAGGCACACCGGGGCGGACTGCAGGCAGGGGAGTGCGGCGCAGGAACGGGCAGCAGGCTCGAACCCTGACCGGTGCAGAACTGGGAGTCTGGAGAGCGGCTGACGGCGGCGCTGCTAGGGAGAGTGCTGGCCTTGAATACTACTACAATCCCACTTATACACTGGAGCTTGTGTTCGTCTCCCTTGAACTTCTTCAGCTATTACTTCTTCCACATTTCTAGGAACCATCTTTTCTTTTTCAATTGGACAACCATCTTTTATCTCATAACAACGACCACTGGTATCAACTGCATGAACTAATGTATTTTGTTTAAAATAGGTTTCTTCATTAAAAAAAGGCTCAGTACTAGAAGTGTGCTTCCATTCACCCGAATTTTTTTTGCAAAAGTTACTTCTAGTAACCAGTCTTTTTCTTTTGCTTTTCTCCTTCATAAAGTGCATTGTTTTATTCAATGTTTTCATTCCCTTCAATACCAATATAAATAATTTTCTTTTCAATTCAAAAGCTTTTTCTACTACACTTTCAATCTGTTGTTTTTTCTTGTAAGCTGCTGATCTTCTTTTATATTTTTACAATCTTTCAATAAATTTTGTAGTACTCTACTTTTATACATTCTCTTCCTAATATATTTATATTCTTTCATCCTTCTTTCAACATGGATTGTTTTCCCATAACCTGATTTTCCATTAATATGTCCTTTTTTTGTTTCCTTCTGATTGGTTGTACAACTTTTCTTTCTCTTTTCCACATTTTGAAAATTCATTACGTTCTTTGAAAGTCTTTTAACAAATTCTTTAGTTCTCCTACCAGAAGTCTTTTTCTTCAATGTCACATTTTGAACTTCATCTAATTTCTGCTTTTCTGTTTCCTTTAAATAGTACTGTTTTTTTTCTTGTCTTTTCGTTTGATCTTTTCTTGCCATACTCTTTATAACTAATAATGGTGAATATCTGAACAAAAATAAAAGTTTAATTAGTTTCTAAAAATAATTTTATATTATCAAAATAATTATATACAAATATTCTCATCTATAAATAAAGAAATACTTTTAATTGCATTGCAAAGCTATGTCAGACACTGCACAATTCCTTCATTTAGAAGACATCACAACCTCCACAACAGAATGACAGAGCACAACTAAAGGATTTGTCTACTACTACCCAAATCAAATGTAAAGTGCAGTCTGTCAAGTTTTAAGTCCTGCATGGTCTTGTGATTGAGGTATGTCTCTACTTGCACATGTATTCTCATGTTTGTCATGCATTTGAAGATGCTTTACATATAAAACACAAGTATACATATATTTGTATGCTTCTTTTATATATGGTGCACTAGCAAAAGGTACAGACTCATGCATGCATGGTTTCAGGAAGATGGTGAGACTTACAGCAGAGACATGTGAAGGGTTGCTGCTTTGTTTTTGGCTATGCTTAATACCTAACTGTTGCCTCTTTCTGCACCCTTCTTCCCTCTTTCTGCACCTCTCTTGCCTCTTTTTGCACCCCTGTTCCCTTTTTCTGCACCTCTCTTGCCTGTTTCTGAAACTCTCGTGCCTCTTTCTGCAGTTCTCTTGCCTCCTTCTGCACCTCTGTTGCTTCTTTCTGCACTTCTCTTGCCTCTTTCTTCACCCCTCTTGTCTGTTTCTGCACCTCTTTTCTCTGTTTCTGCAACTCTCTTGCCTCTTTCTGTACTTCTATTGCCTCTTTCTGTACCTCTGTTGCTTCTTTCTGCACTTCTCTTGCCTCTTTCTGCACCCCTCTTGCCTCTGTCTGCACCTCTGTTGCTTGTTTGTGCACTTCTCTTGCTTCTTTCTGTACCTCTCTTGCTTCTTTCTGTACCCCACTTGCCTCTTTCTGCACCCTTCTTCCCTCTGTGCACCTCTCTTGCCTCTTTCTGCACCCCTCTTGCCTCTTTCTGCACCTCTTTTGTTTTTTTCTGCACTACTCTTGCCTCTTTCTGTACCCTTCTTGCCTCCTTCTGCACCTCTGTTGTTTCTTTCTGCAATGCTTTTGTTTCTTTCTGTAAATCTCGTGCAAATGTCTGCACCCCTCTTGCCTACTTCTGCACCTCTGTTGGTTCTTTCTGCACTGCTCTTCCTTCTTTATGCACCTCTTTTGCCTGTATCTGCAATTCTCTTGCCTCTTTCTGCACCCCTCTTGCCTCTTCCTGCACCTCTGTTGCTTCTTTTTGCACTTCTCTTGCTTCTTTATGCACCTCTCTTGCTTCTTTTTGCACCCCTCTTGCCTCTTTCTGCACCCTTCTTCCTTCTTTCTGCACCTCTCTTGCCTCTTTCTGCACCCCTGTTCCCTTTTTCTGCACTTCTCTTGCTTCTTTCTGCACTTCTCTTGCTTCTTTCTGCCCTCTCTTGCTTCTTTCTGCACTTCTCTTGCTTCTTTCTGTACCCCTCTTGCCTCTTTCAGAACCCCTCTTCCCTCTTTCTGTACCTCTCTTGCCTCTTTCTGCTCCTCTCTTGCCTCTTTCTGCACTTCTCTTGCCTCTTTCTACACTTCTCTTGCCTCTTTCTGTAATTCTCTTGCTTCTTTCTGCACATTCTTACTCTTTCTGTACCTCTGTTGCTTCTTTCTGCAGTTCTCTTGCCTCTTTCTGCACCCCCTTGTCTGTTTATGCACCTCTGTAGGTTCTTTCTGCACTGCTCTTGCTTCTTTCTGGACCTCTCTTGCCTCCTTCTGCACCCATCTTGTCTGTTTCTACACCTCTGTTGGTTCTTTCTGCACTGCTCTTGCTTCTTTATGTACCTCTCTTGCAAATTTTGGCACCCCTCTTGCTTCTTTCGGCACACCTCTTTCTTCCTTCTGCACCTCTGTTGGTTCTTTCTGCACTGCTCTTGCTTCTTTCTGCACCCCTCTTGCCTCTTTCTGCACCCCTCTTCCCTCTTTCTGCACCCCTCTTCCCTCTTTCTGCACCCCTCTTCCCTCTTTCTGTACCTCTCTTGCCTCTTTTTGCACCTCTGTTGCTTCTTTCTGCATTTCTCTTGCTTCTTTCTGCACTTCTGTTGCTTCTTTCTGCACCCCTATTGCCTCTTTCTGCACCCTTTTCCCCTCTTTCTGCACCTCTCTTGCCTCTTTCTGTACCCCTGTTCCCTTTTTCTGCCCCTCTCTTGCCTGTTTCTGCAACTCTCTTGCCTCTTTCTGCAGTTCTCGTGTCTCCTTCTGCACCTCTGTTGCTTCTTTCTACACCTCTCTTGCAAATTTCTGCACCTCTCTTGCCTCTTTCTGCACCTCTCTAGCCTCTTTCTGCACCCCTCTTGCCTCCTTATGCACCTCTGTTGGTTCTTTCTGCACTGCTCTTGGTTCTTTCTGCACCTCTTTTGCCTGTTTCTGCACTTCTCTTGCCTCCTTCTGCATCTCTGTTGCTTCTATCTGCACTTCTGTTGCCTCTTGCTGCACTCCTCTTGCCTCTTTCTGCACTTCTCTGGCTTCTTTCTGCTTTGTTTTTGGCTATGCTCAATACCTAACTAGTAGTAAAATGGTAAAGCAGCAGCACCAGAAAAGTAATGTTTAAGATATGTTGGGTGAGGAATTAGTGATTATGGTACTTTGTAAGAGTCTCTGGAAACGTTCACTTGAAGTGCACTAAATAAATGTACGTGTCTCTTTGAAATATGAAGTGCAGTCTCTCAAGTTTTAAGGTCTTCATGGTCTTCCGATTGAGGTATTTATGTACTTCCACATGTATTGTGATATGTCTTATGCATCTGAACATGTGTGATCAAGGCCGCATGTAACAGGGAAAATGCGTTAACATGGACATCAAGCCATTTCCTCAATTGGGCTTGTCACCCCTGTTCATGTATGTTTCTTCCCATGAATCCAATATGTTTAACGTTGTCTCGTGGAATGTTTGTGGTCTTGGACATCCAGTTAAACAGCAAAAGAATTTAAACTGGATTTGATACCATTGGATACATCCATACGTGTGTGTTTTACCCTGATGTGATTCCACTCTCGGCACGACACAGTTATCATATATTGGTTGTCACAATATTCAATGTTTACTTTACTTTTAAGCCCTGACGAAGTTCCTTTGGCATCAAGGAACGAAACGCGTTGGCTGTGTGCCAGTTTTAAATGACAACTTTGAATAAAGAAGATTGATGGATTATACCTGTCTTTTTTGATTGACTTCCTTCTGAGTGCACCTTCCTTATCCATGAACTCTTTCGAAGTATTGGCATCCATCAACGGCGGATGCTGGGAGTAGTTGCACCTAATTAAATTGCATGAAACAAGTGGAATTGAAGTGCTTAACCGTGGTTGGCCGTTGTTTGCTCCTTCTGTTTTTGTGCATCTGAACATGCTACACATATAAAACACAGGTATGCATCTATTTGTATGTTTCTTTCATATATGATGCTACTAACAAAAGGTACAGACATATGCATGCATGCTTTTAGGAAGATGGTGAGACTTACAGCAGAGACATGTGAAGGATTGCTGCTATATATTTGGCTAGGCCCAACACCCTATGTAGTCGTAGAATGGTGAAGCAGCAGCACAAAAGTGAGGTTTAAAGCATATTAGGAGAAGGATTAGTTATTAGGCTACTTCGTATGAGTCTGTGGAAAGCTACACTTCAAATATACCGCATAATTTTCATTATCTACTTCAAATGTGAAGAGCAATCTGTCATGTTTTAAGGTCTGCATGGTGTTGTGACTAAGGTATATCTCTACTTGCACATGTATTCTGATACGTATTATGCATCTGAAGATGCTAGACATATAAAACACAAGTATACATCTATTTGTATATTACTTTTATATATGATGTTGCTAGCAAAAGGTACAGACATATGTAAACATGGTTTCAGGAATTTGCTGAAACTTACAGCTGAGACATATGATGGGTGTGTCTCAGTGATTGCATGACTCAATGGGTAGTGCCTGGGTGATTATATGAGTGCAAGGGTAGTGTCTGTGTAATTGGAGGAGAGATTGGATACTGATTGACTAATTGCATGAGTGCAGAGGTAGAGCTTGTGTGCATGGATAACTGCATGAATAGTGCCTGAATGCATAGATGAGTGCATGAGTAGTGCCTACGTGAATGAATGAGTGCAACAGTAGTGCCTGGGTGATTGTATGAGTGCAAGTGTAGTGGCTGGGTAATTGGAGGAGAGGATGGATAGTGACTGGTTGATTGCATGAGTGCATAGGTACTACCTGGGTGATTTGATGAGTGCATCAGTAAATGGAATGAGTGCAGGAGTAGTGACTGAGTGCATGGATGACTGCATGGATAGTGCCTGGGTGATTACATGAGTGCAGGGGTAGTGCCTGGGAAATTGGAGGACCGCATGAGTACTGCCTGAGTGATTTAAGGAGTGCATGGTTAATGCCTGGGTGATTGCATGAGTGCAGGGGTAATGCCTGGGTGATTGGAGGAGTGCATGGGTGGTGCCTGGGTGCATGGAGGAGTGCATAGGTAGTGCCTGAATGATTGGAAGAGTGCATGGGTAGTACCTGGGTGATTGCATGAGCGCAAGGGTAGTGCCTGGATGATTGGAGAACTGCATGGGTAGTGCCTGAGTGATTGCATCAGTGCATTGGTACTGCCTGGGTGATTGGAGGAGTGCAGGGGTAGTGCCTGGGTGATTGGAGGAGTGCATAGGTAGTGCCTGGGTGATTTTATAAGTGCACAGGTAGCGCTTGGGTGATTGGAGAAGTGCATAGGTAGTGCCTGGGTGATTGCATGAGTACAGGGGTAGTGCCTGAGTTATTGAAGGAGTGCATAGGTAGTGCCTGAGTGATTGCATGAGTGCAGGGGTAGTGCCTGGCTGATTGGAGGACTGCATACATAGTGCCTCAGTGCATAGATGAGTGCATGGGTAGTGCCTGGGTGATTGGAAACTTACAGCTGAGACATGTGATGGGTTGCTGCTTTATATTTGACTACACCCAACATCCTGAGTAGTCGCAGAATAGTGAAATTGCAGCACAAAAGTGAGGTTTATGACATGGTGTACACTTTTGTACTACAGCTTCACCATTCTGTAACTACTCAGGGTGTTGAGCCTACCCAAATATAAAGCATCAAACCTACACATGAGTCTGTTATAAATCTCACCATATGAGGCGTGGCTTGACGCCAAGCGAAGATGGCCGCTTGCTAAGGGGGCTTTGAGTGGCTCGGAGGGAGCGGCGGCTTTCCCTGAGGACCCCTGCTGCTTTGCTGCTTTCAATGCCATATTTCATGGGGTAAAGGACCCCGTATGCCTTTTTTCACTTTTTTCAGTTGCTGGTGAGCGTTTCTGGCAATTAATTGAAGCGGGTGCGCTTCCCTCACGGGACTCGCGTCTGCCATTTTGTCTTTGTGGTAACAGGTTCGCATTACGTACGAACTAAAAAAAGGGACTTTCTTCAAGTAGTTTAATTTCTTTCTTTCACTTTTGGTGCCTGGCTGCATTTTAGAGCCTAATATCCTTAATATCAGTGGAAATTCTTTACAGTCTGTGGAGAATTTTGGAGTATGGAACAGGCATTCGTATTTAAAGAACTTTTCTGCTCAGTCAGTCCTTTTTGCCTTCAATGTATACAGAGCTACGGCAAATGATGTACGATGGCATTTTCTCTTCAGTGAGTCTCTGGTTTCATCTTAGCAAATAGTCACAACCAGTATTAATGGTTTGGAAGAGATCAATTTGTTTGTTACAGATGGTACGCTTTTTCCTCACATGGATTTTGACTTTTATCATTATGTTCCATCAGGGTCTCATGCCATGCAAGACTGGGTTATATCTAACTGGAGTTCATTATGGTTAACGAATATGGTCTAATTTATTAGTCTTCACCTTTTCATTTTCAAAGGAGTTCTTGCTGTTGTCTCAACAATGATCATCTTTTGGCTGCTAAGACACATCACCTTTACGCGCTGTCTTGCTACTTTCAGTGTTTTCAAATCTTATCCAACTTTTTATGGGGAGAACAAAATTTACTCGTCGTGTTACTGGTTCTTCATTGCCATTCTCATCTTTGGCAGACCACAATCCTTAATCTGTCCTTTCAGTAGCTATGGAGAGCTCTGACACCAACTCATCACATTCCAATAAGGACACATCAGTGGTTGCTTCTAGTATTCCACTCCCTGCCAACAAACTTACTCCTAATTTGACCACTTCAGCTGTATTGTGTTCTGAAAAATGCATCAAAAAGGATCCTCCTTCACCTACTGCGTCCCCTCCACCAAGTACTATGGATGTGCTTCTTGAGGAGATACGAGCCCTTCGGCCTTACATGGAGGAAACAAATAAAAGGCTCCAAGCTTTGGATGACAAGTGATCTACTATGGAGACTAGGGTTATGCAGATTGAGCAACAAGTCGACTCTGTTCAGGTTGTGGTGAACCAAGTTCCTTCAATGAAGTCGGAAATTTTATTGCTCAAAAAACACTTGGAAAATTTGGAGAACCGCAACAGACAAAATAACTTGCGCATTTATGGTCTGGTAGAAGGCTTGGAAGGATCACATGCCATCTCATTTTTCAAATCGTTCCTTCCACAGATTCTTGGTATACCTTCCTCCCCTGCGTTGAACATTCAAAGAGCGCATCGTTTGGGTCATACTCCAACCATGGCAGCCTCTTCAGCCAAACCTCGAGGTGTAATTATATACTTCTTAGAATACACAGATTTAATGAAGATTTTACAAGCGGCTAAACTCAAAGGTCGTATTTCATGGCAAGGCTCTAATCTCTTTTTTGCGCAGGATTATGCCAAAGAAACCACGGATCGAAGAAAGAAATTCCTAGAAATGAGGTCAGCACTTCGTACTCTCAATGCCAGATTTGGTCTCTTTCATCCCTGTCTCTTCAAAGTGACATATAAGAATAGAACTACAGCCTATGAAGATCCTGCTTTACTACAACGATTCTTGGAGCAGTGCAGAGAAGAAGATATGGAAGTGTCCAGACACTCTACTGTTTAATCTTGTGCTGTTATTGTTTCTATTGTGCTCTGTTGTTCAAACTATGTTGTCCTTGTTCCCATTTACTTACGTTTCTCGGATTTCCCTATGTTATACTTACCTTGTCATGTTTTTCTTTTTTCTACTAGGTGCGGTATTTCCTTCATGCATATTTTCTGTTACCCATGGTCTGCTTGGATGGTGTCCTCCCTCCCCGATCCGCCCTGGGTTACCTGGTCAGTTGTGCCATTTTCCTCATGTGGCTTCACCACCCTCATCTTGTTTATGTGTTTTTTGTAGTCAGATATTATGTTCTTGGAGTCTATGGTATATGTTTTTTGTTTACTGTATTTGTCTCTTCTTCTTTTCTCTATTTTCTCTGTCCTTTCTCGAACAACTTTCTCTCTTCACTAATGGTTTTTCCCTTTATTTCTTCTTTCTTTACATCCCCTCTTCCCTCCCTGCTTATTTCTATTTCTTTTCTTATTCTTTTGTTTTTCATAACCACTCATTTCCTCCTCTATGCTATTCATCTTGGTTGGCACGGTTTTTGCAAATTTTTTGCTAAAATATTATAACATATTATATTGTTCATATTTTGCTGGTTTAATTATTGTTACACGCATTTTGTGTTTTACCGATTAAAGTAGATGGCTTTGAAGGTTGTCTTCTGGAATGTTAAGGGTTTGGGCTCTCCTATAAAATGTCAATGGGTATTCTCTCATTTATCTAATTTGAAATGTGACATTGCTTTATTACAAGAGATTCATGTTTTAGAAAAAGAGATTCCTAAACTTCAACGACAATGGGTTGGTCATGTTTTTGCCTCTCCGGGCACAGGTAACTGTAATGGTCTAGCCATTTTGTGTCATAAACGTCTTGACTTACAAATTCTCTCACATGATACTGATGATGTGGGTAGATGGGTTTCTGTTTCATTATTATTGAATAATATACCCTTGACTATTTTTAATCTGTATGCACCTACTGCCCCAGATGTTGCTTTTTGGCCTTCAATATTATCTAAACTGATGTCCCGTCAAGATGAATATTTGTTAGTTGGTGAGGATTGTAATTTGGTCATGGACCCTATTACTGACCGTAATTCTCAATCCAAATTCATCCCTTCTCCTATGCACTCTCAATTCACATCCACTATTCATCAAAGATCACCAGTAGATGCTTGGCGGCTATGCAATCCCACACTTCGAGAATACTCTTTCTTTTTACCAGTACATTCTTCCCAATCTCACTTAGATTATCTTTTCACTTCAAAAGCTCTTACACAACATATCATTCACTCTGACATTGGTTCTATATTAATTTCTGATCATGCTCCTGTTACCTTAGATTTGGATCTGCTTCCTCCTGTTCAGGGTGCACGAAGATGGAGGTTCAACAACTCTCTTCTCTTAGATTCCAAATTTACCCAATAATTTGAAGCCTTTATCACCACTTTCTTCCTTGAGAATGAAACTCCACACTTGTCTCCACAGATTATTTGGGAGGCCTATAAAGCAGCCTCTAGAGATTTTATTATTTTCTTTGTGTCCCAGGCGAAAGAAGTCCTCTCTACTCACCATGCAAGCACTTACAGCACGCATTAAGCAACTGGAACTTTCCTTTTTCCATACCAATTCTAAATCCTGCCTGGATGAGCTAATCAGATCCAAATTCGAATTCAACAAACTCTCTACTGAAAATGCTAACTCCTTTTTGCTCAAAGCCTCAGCCAAATATTATGGGGGTCAAAATAAAGCGGGGAAGCTTTTAGCCAACTATCTTAAAGTTAAAAAAGAATGCACCAAAATTAGCTCTATTCTTTCCTCTAACAATCGCATAGTTTACAGAAATGAAGATATTCTATTGGAATTCACTCAATTTTTTCAAACTCTTTATACTCCTGATTCCTCGGTACATAAGGATACTATACTTCAATACTTATCCTCTATTAACCAACCTTCATCTTCTGAGCTAGATTTTTCAGTATTAGAGGATGATATCCAAGAACTAGATATCCTTTCTGCTATTCGCTCAATTAAGCGCGGTAAAGCCCCAGGTCCTGATGGTTTTACGATTGAATTTTATTCTTATTTTTCTCGAATTCTTATTCCTAAATTACATCCGTTATTTCACTTCTTTATTTCTTCAAAAAAGTCCAGCAGCTCTTTACAAGAAGCCTTGATATGCCTTCTTCCCAAGGAGGGTAAAGATCACACTTTATGTAAAAACATTTGACCCATCTCTTTAATTAATTTGGACTATAACATTTTCGCAAAAATTCTAGCTTTGCGCTTAGAGAAGTTTTTACCCCTATTAATTGGTCGAGAACAATGTGGTTTTATTAAGGGTAGGCATCTCTCAGACAACATTAGGCTTTCCTTTAACGTTCTTACCAAGGCCAAATCGTGTAAAGATTCCTTAGCGGCCATATCTTTGGATGCTGAGAAAGCCATCGACCGAGTTGATTGGTCATTCATTTTCTCCACTTTGTCCTGGTTTGGTTTCGGTCCCAAGTTCATAAATTATATTTCTTTATTATATTCTTCTCCTGTTTCCTCCATTTTAGCTAATGGTCTTATCTCATCTTCCTTTTCCTTATACCGGGGGGTACGGCAAGGCTGTCCTCTTTCACCTCTTCTCTTTATACTTGCTCTCGAACCCTTTTTAATTAAGATCCGCTCCAATTCTCAGATCACAGGCTTTAAATACGGCACTAAGCAATTGAAACTTTCTGCGTATGCAGATGATATTTTGCTCTTTTTATCTCAACCACAGACCTCTTTGCCAGTTTTTTGTATCCGAAGTCCAGTCCTTTGCCTCTGTGTCTGGTTATAAATTAAACAGTGACAAATGTGAAATCCTCCCACTAAATAAAGTAGGCTTTTCCGTGGACTACATCTCTTCAAGTTTTTGTTGGGCCCTGGATAAAATTAAACACTTGGTTTTATGGTTCAAATCTTCCATTAAAGAGTCCATGGTAACAAATTTAAAAGAGTTACAGATACTCTTGAAAGATGCCACGTCCAGATGGAACCCCATGTTTTTATCTTGGTGGGGCCGTCTTGACACGATCAAAATGATGTTGCTCCCTATAGTACTTTTTTATCTCTCTAATATTCCTGTAAATATTCCAAAAGTACATTTTAAGTTAATTTATTCTATTTTATCTAATTTTCTATGGAATAATAAGAAACCTCGTATGTCTTTAGATAAACTTAAACGGCCAAAACAGTTAGGTGGTGTCAATTTTCCAGATTTCCAAACCTATCATACTGCGTTCTTTCTTAAACAGACTTCTCTATTACTCCAAGAAGACAACGAAGATTCATCATTACCGTTATGGGCTACCATTGAAAGAAATTTTCTTCATCCTTTCTCCTTCCAAGAATTTTTATCTTTTTCACACCGTCCTTTGTCACTTTCGCTTCCCATTCTTAACAACAGTTGCAGAATTATCCAACCTTTACTTACCAGTCATCTTTCTCCTAAAGATCACTTTTTGCAATCTTCACTATGGTAGAATAATCATCTTAAAATCAATAATAGAGTTATTTTTTGGAAGGATTGGCATATGAAAGGATTTCACTGGGTACAACAGCTTTATCAGGATAATGCGTGTATGCCTTTTACAGTTGCTCAAGGACAATTTTCTTTACCTGCTTCGTGTGCATCTAATATGCATCCCTAGTCTCACTGATTCAATCAACCTACAATAAATTGGCACTTAGCACCACCTTATCATCTTCGCCTTCTACCGTCATTTCCGTCTTATCTCGTTCCCCATCGGCATCTCAAGTTTATAAACATTTATCCTCTCCTCCACTTATTCGAGATAAAACAGAGGTGGAACTCTCATGGGAGACTGATCTCCAATTGTCTTTCTCTATTTCTACCTGGAATAAGGTCTGGATTAAGTTTAGGAAATCTTCCAGGGCTGCTAAAACTACCCAAACTTTATTTTACATTTATAACAGACTTTTATTGACTCCTGTTTCACTACATAAAATAAATCCTGCTCTTTCCCCCTCGTGCTGGTTCTGTAATACTTCCCCGGCTGACTTACACCACATGCTATTTGTTTGCCCCCATGTTCACAACTTCTGGAAACAGGTTTGGAAGCAAATCAATGATATCTTTCACACGCAAATCCCTTTCTCTTTTGTCAATATATTTCTAGGTAGTATATCTTCTGAATGGGAATCACATTCGATCAATTTCCATATTATAGACCTACTTCTCGCAGTTGCTTTCCAACAAATTACTAGGGCCTGGAAGAGTGCTACCAATATCTCTTATCAAGCCTGGTGGTATGGGGTTTGTTATAACCACAGGCTAGATAGAGCATATGTCTACCCTATTTCCCTTACAATGAAACGAGAATACCTATGGTCACCCATTACTTACTTTCTGGATGTATCTGCTAATTTAGCACGAGTCCATAATCCCCAAGTTGAAGAAGTGCCTAAACCTCCATGATTTCATTTTAGTTGTTTATATATCTGTTTTCTATACCAACACTGTGTATTTTCCGTGCACATTTCTTTTATTATGTAATACAGTAGGTATTAAGTATATAAGTGGTTACGTTGAAATTAATTATTACGTGAATATAATTTCCTTCCCTTTTCCCTTCCCCTTCTTTTTTCTTCCCCTCCTTTCCCATATTACCTTAAATTGACTATACAGTTCAGATTGTATTTCCTATTTCTGTACTCTATTGAGCTGTTTTATATTGTATCAATAAAGTTCCTTTTTCAACTAAAATAAATCTCAGCATATTCCTGAAAGCATGTATGCATGTGTCTGTACCTTTTACTAGTACTACCATATATAATAGAAACATACAAATAGAGATATATCTCTCTTTTATACATCTAGCATCTTCAGATGCATAACACATATGAGAATACATATGCAACTAGAGACATACATCAATCACACGACCATGCAGAACTTAAAACTTGACAGACTACACTTAACATTTCAAACGGACACCTAGATTTATATGGCATACTTCAAGTGAAGTTTTACACAGACTCTTATAAAGCACCATAATCACTAATTCCTCACCCAACAAATCTTAAACATCACTTTTCTGCTCCTGCTGCTTCACCATTCTACTACTACTCAGATGTAGAGCCTAGCAAAATACGAACCAACAACCCTTCACATATCTCTGTTGTAAGTCTCCCCATATTTCTAAAAGCATGGATGCATGTGTCTGTACCTTTCCCTAGTGCCATCATAAAAAAAAGAAACATACAAATAGATGTATACCTGTAACACATATGAAAATACATCTGCAAGTACAGACATACCTCAGTCACAAGATCATGCACACCTTAAAACTTAAGAAGCTGCACTTTTCATTTCAAGTAGACACCTAAAATCATGTGGTGTATTTCAAGCATACCTTTCCACAGACAAATATAAAGCAGCAACCCATCACATGTCTTTGCTGTAAGTCTTACCATCTTCCTGAAAGCATGCATGCATATCGTTGGTTTGCCGCATAAATGTAGGTGTCTCTGTAGATATGTCTCTATTTACTTATGTATTCTGATATGTGTTATCCATCTGAAGATGGTACATGTGTAAAACACAAGTATACATCTATTTGTATGCCTCTTTTATATATGGTGCACTAGCAAAAGGTACAGACACATGCATGCATGGTTTCAGGAAGATGGTGAGACTTACAGCAGAGACATGTGAAGGGTTGCTGCTTTGTTTTTGGCTATGTTCAATACCTAACTACTAGTAGAATGGTATAGCAGCAGCACCAGAAAAGTAATGTTTAAGATACGTTGGGTGAAAAATTAGTGATTATGGTACTTTGTAAGAGTCTCTGGAAAAGTTCACTTGAAGTGTGCTGAATAAATCTAGGTCTCTCTTTGAAATATGAAGTGCAGTCTCTCAAGTGCAGTCTCACAAGATCTTCTGATTGAGGTATGTATGTTGCACATGTATTGTGATATGTCTTATGTATCTGAAGATGCTAGACACATAAAACACAATATACATCTATTTGTATGTTTCTTTGATATATGATGCTATTAACAAAAGGTACAGACATATTCATGCATGCTTTCAGAAAGATGGTGAGAGTTACAGCAGAAACATCTGAAGGATTGCTGCTTTATATTTGGCTAGGCCCAACACCCTATGTAGTCGTAGAATGGTGAAGCAGCAGCACAAAAGTGAGGTTTAAGGCATGTTAGGAGATGGATTAGTTATTACGCTACTTTGTATGAGTCTGTGGAAAGCTAGACTTCAAATATACCGCATAATTTTCATTATCTGCTTCAAATGTGAAGTGATGTCTGTCAATTTTTAAGGTCTGCATGGTGTTGTGACTAAGGTATGTTTCTACTTGCACATGTATTCTGATACGTATTATGCATCTGAAGATGCTAGATGTATAAAACACAAATATACATCTATTTGGATATTTCTTTTATATATGATGCTGCTAGCAAAGGTACAGACATATGCATGCATGCTTTCAGGAATATGGAGAGACTTACAGCTGAGACATGTGATACATTGCTACTTTATATTTGGCTAGGCCCAACACCATAAGCAGTCACAGAATGGTGAAGCTCCAGCACAAAAGTGAGGTTTAAGACATGTCTCCATGGTGTTCTGACTGAAGTATATCTCTGTTTACACATATATTCTGATATGTATTTTCCATCTGAAGATGATAGATGTGTAAAACACAGGTATATATCCATTCCCAAATTTATTTTATATATGGTGTCACTAGCAAAAGGTACAGATGCATACATGCATGCTTTTAGAAATATAGGGAGACTTACACCAGAAACATGTGAAGGGTTGCTGCTTTCCTCTTAGCTATCCTCAATACCTGAGTAGTAGTAGAATAGTGAAGCAGCAGCAGTAGAAAAGTGATGTTTAAGATAAGTTGGGTGAGAAATTAGTGATTATTGTGCTTTGTAAGAGTCTGTGGAAAAGTTCACTTAGAGTATGCCACATAAATCTAGATGTGTGTTTGAAATGTGAAATGCAGTCTGTCAAGTTTTAAAGCCTTTATAATCTTGTCACTGAGGTATGTCTTAACTTGCACATGTATTTTGATCCGTGTCATACATGTGAAGTTGATAGACATATAAAACACAGGTATACATTTATTTGTATATTACTTTTATATATGAAGTTGCTAGCAAAAGGTACAGACATATGTATACATCGTTTCAGGAATATGGTGAGACCTATAGCTGAGACATGTGATGGGTGTGCCTGAGTGATTGTATGAGTGCAAGGGTAATGGCTGGGTATTTGAAGGAGAGGATGGATAGTGACTGGCTAATTGCATGAGTGCAGAGTTAGAGCTTGGGTGCATGGATAAGTGCATGAATAGTGCCTGAATGCATAGATGAGTGCATGAGTAGTGTCTAGGTGAATGGATGAGTGCAACAGTAGTGCCTGGGTGATTGTATGAGTGCAAGAGTAGAGCCTGGGTAATTGGAGGAGAGGATGAATAGTGACTGGCTGATAGCATGAATGCATACGTACTGCCTGGGTGATTTTATGAGTGCATGGGTAAATGGAATGAGTGCGGGAGTAGTGACTGAGTGCATGGGTGAGTGCATGGATAGTGCCTGAGTTAATGCATGAGTGCAGGTGTAGTGCCTGGGTGATTGGAGGAGTACATGGGTAGTGATTGGGTTATTGCATGAGTACATAGGTAGTGCCTGGGTGATTGCATGAGTGCGGGAGTAATGTCTGGGTGATTGGAGGAGTGTATGGGTAGTGCCTGGGTGATTTTAAAAGTGCATGGGTAGTGGCTGGGTGATTGAAGGAGTGCATAGGTAATACCTCACTGATTGCATGAGTGCAGGGGTAATGTCTGGGTAATTGGAGGAGTGCATGGGTAGTGCCTGGATCCATGGAGGAGTGCATGGGTAGTGCCTGGGTGCATGGAAGAGTGCATGGGTAGTGCATGGGTAGTGCCTGGGTGATTGGAGGAGTGCATGAGTAGTACCTGGGTGATTGCATGAGTGCACCAGTAGTGCCTGGATGATTGGAAGACTACATGGGTAGTGCTTGGGTGATTGCATGACTGCAGGAGAAGTGCCTGAGTGCATGTATGAGTGAATGGATAGTGCCTAAGTGATTGCATGAGTGCATGGGTAGTGCCTGGGTGATTGAAGGAGTACATGGGTAGTGCCTGGGTTATTGCGTGAGTGCATGGGTAGTGCCTGGGTTATTGCGTGAGTGCATAGGTAGTGCCTGGGTGATTGCATGAGTGCAGGGGTAGTGCCTGGGTGATTCGAGGAGTGCATAGGTAGTGCCTGGGTGATTTTATAAGTGCATGGGTAGTGGCTGGGTGATTGGAGGAGTGCATGGATAGTGCCTAGGTGATTGGAGGAGTGCATGGGTAGTGCCTGGGTTATTGCATGAGTGCATAGGTAGTGCCTGGGTGATTTGATAAGTGCATGGGTAGTGGCTGGGTGATTGGAGGAGTGCAGGATTAGTGCCTGAGTGCATGGGTAGTCCATGACTGATTGCATGGGTAGTGCCTGGGGGATTGGAGGAGTACATGGGTAGTGTCTGGGTTATTGCATGAGTGCATAGGTAATGGTTAGGTGATTGCATGAGTGCAGGGGTAGTGCCTGGGTGATTGGAGGAGTGCAGAGGTAGTGCCTGGGTGATTTTATAAGTACATGGGTAGTAGCTGGGTGATTGGAGAAGTGCATGGATAGTGCCTGGGTGATTGGAGGAGTGCAAGGGTAGTGTCTGGGTTATTGCATGAGTGCATAGGTGATTGCATGAGTGCAGGGTTAGTGCCTGGGTGATTGGAGGAGTGCAGATGTAGTGCCTGGGTGATTTTATAAGTACATGGGTAGTGGCTGGGTGATTGGAGAAGTGCATGGATAGTGCCTGGGTGATTGGAGGAGTGCAAGGGTAGTGCCTGGGTTATTGCATGAGTGCATAGGTAGTACCTGGGTGATTGCATGAGTGCAGGGGTAGTGCCTGGGTGATTGGAGCAGTGCATAGTTAGTGCCTGAGTGATTTTATAAGTGCATGGGTAGTGGCTGGGTGATTGAAGGAGTGCATGGGTAGTGCCTGGGTGATTGCATGAGTGCAGGAATATTGTCTGGGTTATTAAAGGAGTGCATGTGTAGTGCCTGAGTGATTGCATGAGTGCAATGGTAGTGCCAGGCTGATTGAAGGAGTGCATACATAGTGCCTCAGTGCATGGATGAGTGCATCGGTAGTGCCTAGGTGATTGGAGACTTACAGCTGAGACATGTGATGGGTTGCTGCTTTATATTTGACTATGCCCAACATCCTGAGTAGTCGCAGAGTAGTGAAGTGCAGCACAAAAGTGAGGTTTATGACATGGTGTACACTTTTGTACTACAGCTTCACCATTCTGTAACTACTCAGGGTGTTGAGCCTACCCAAATATAAAGCATCAAACCTACACATGAGTCTGTTATAAATCTCACCATATGAGGCGTGGCTTGACGCCAAGCGAAGTTGGCCGCTTGCTAAGGGGGCTTCGAGTGGCTCGGAGGGAGCGGCGGCTTTCCCTGAGGACCCCTGCTGCTTTGCCGCTTTCAATGCCATATTTCGTGGGGTAAAGGACCCCGTATGCCTTTTTTCACTTTTTTCAGTTGCTGGTGAGCGTTTCTGGCAATTAATTGAAGCGGGTGCGCTTCCCTCACGGGACTCGCGTCTGCCATTTTGTCTTTGTGGTAACAGGTTCGCATTACGTACGAACTAAAAAAAGGGACTTTCTTCAAGTAGTTTAATTTCTTTCTTTCACTTTTGGTGCCTGGCTGCATTTTAGAGCCTAATATCCTTAATATCAGTGGAAATTCTTTACAGTCTGTGGAGAATTTTGGAGTGTGTTGGGCCTACCAAAATATAAAGCATCAAACCTACACATGAGTCTGTTATAAATCCCACCATATTCCTGAAAGCATGTATGCATGTGTCTGTACCTTTTACTAGTACTACCATATATAAAAGGAACATACAAATAGAGATATATCTATGTTTTATACATCTACCATCTTCAGATGCATACCACATATGAGAATACATATGCAACTAGAGACATACACCAATCACAAGAACATGCACAACTTAAAACTTGAGAGACCGCACTTCACATTTCAAACAGACACCTACATTTATGCGTCGTACTTTAGAACCAATCTATTTATTGGTAAGGAGTCAAAATGCGCAAACACAGCCTCCTGCCTACATCCACAGGCCGGCAGAGCGTATCTGAAGGAGCAAGACACAGCTTTCATGCCAACAACCCGGAGGCCGGCAGCGTTATGTTAGGGATAGCCCTTCATAGTGCTCAAGGACTGCTCACTTTTCAGTATTTACGAACACATTAATAAGAAAGAGGAGACAAAAGAAGAAAAGGATAGCCAGGAAAACGAACCCAAACGAAAGAAGAAGGAAAAAAAAAAAAACGTTATCCCGCCCCTTCCGCACTAGTCAGCCACATCGACTCCACTTCAAGACCCACAGGCAATAGGGTTGGTGACCTGACCTACTCAACTTGTAATCAAAGGTGTGACATCCTGCGTATCTTGTGGCAGTAGTTTAAGAATTTGCAGGTATTTAGGACAGGTGTTTTCCCTCATATCTTTAGACAGCAGCCGCAGAAATGGAGCCCATAATTCGGTGTATGCCTCCCCCTTTCCATCCATTACCAAGGACAGGCGTTCCATAGCTAAAACGTTCCACAGGCGATGTAACCAAGACGTGAGATCAGGTATGACCTTTGTGCCCCATAGAGCTAAAATGACTTGCCTTGCTGCTAACAAAGCTAGTGCCATTTGCCTACCTCTCAGAGATGGTAATGGGAAGATCCGTGAGTGGGACAGTCCAAGGAGGGTGTACTCCGGGGACCGGGGTAAGGCGGTGTCAAACGCCTCGTCAATGTTGTTAAGAACCTCATTCCAGTAGCGCTGAAGTTTGGGACAGTGCCATAACAAGTGCGACAAGGTACCTGACATCCCACACCCCCTCCAGCACAACTCTGATTTACTTTTATCCCAGCTGTGGATTCGCATTAGGGTATAAAACCAGTAGGAGAAAACTTTAAATGCAGATTCAGCCCAGGCAGTGTTGTGCGCAGTGTGATGTGTTCTGTAGAGTATATGCTCCCATTCCTTTGCAGAAAGTGGCCTTCCCAACTCTGTTTCCCATCTGGTTTGCGCTTTCGTGCGCTGCTCCACGGGACACTCAATAAGCATAGCATACAGCTCAGAAATAAGGCGGCGATCATCTTGTTTGCGGAGCAGACATTTTTCAAATGAGGTGAGAGGTCGTGACATTTTATTATAATTAGACGGCATGGTGACCCAGTGATATAATTGGCGATATGCATATTCGTCAGTCGCAAGAAGATCATAGTCACGCCTAAGCTGGGCAAACGGGGCCAAACCCTCTGTGTCAAAGAGTGATCCCACTCTCTTGCAACCTTCCTCTCTCCATCGTTGGAATACCACGGAAGCCTGCCCTGGAGGAAAGTCCGGGTTGTCTACAATGGGAGTCATAGGCGAGGGAAAGGTCGTCCACCCTTTTTTCAAGAGCCACCCGATACCATAACCTCAGGGTGGGGGAAGTGACTGGTGAGGAGTAGAGCCCCCAGGCCCTGTGCTTGCGCGGCAGCCAGAGCTCCCTCCATATATTCATTCCAGCTACCGTCTGGTCCATAAAGTTCCAGTGCTTACCCAACATGGGTCTATTCCATTCAACAATGTAGGGGAGACAGGACGCCTGGTAATAGCCGCTAATCAAAGGAAGACCCAACCCCCCTCAGATTTCAGATGGACCATTTGGGATAACGAGAGACGCGGTTTCTTCCCTCCCCATACGAATTTATTGATAAGGGTCTGCAACTGAGCTAGCGCTCGTGGCGGAGGCGCCACCGGGATCGTCTGAAAGATATAAAGGATGCGTGGATGAACGGTCATTTTGACCGCTGCAATCCTCCCGAACCAAGCCAATCGCAGATAGCCCAAGCATCCAGCGCTTTGGTCGTATGTTCCAGTAAGGTGGCATCGTTTAGAGCCACTGTCCGGGAGACGGTCGGCGCGAGGCGTATACCCAGATATGTTATGTGTTGCTGGGTCCACTGAAACGAGAATTGTTGCTGCAGGCCTGCCAATATAGCTGGTGGGATCGACAGGTTCAAAATGTTTGTTTTGCCCAGGTTAACTTTGAACCCGGAGATCTCCCCAAACGTGAGCAGCTCATCCACAAGAGCGGCAAGGTCAGTTGAGGATTCCTGAGGGATAAAATCACATCGTCCGCATATAAGCTAATCTTGTGGACGTCAGCCCCGAACTTCAGGCCGACGATGCGCTGGTCCGCTCTAATACGTTGGGCCAGTGGCTCCATATAGAGCGCGAATAAAAGGGGGGACAGAGGGCAGCCCTGCCGTGTCCCCCGCGATATTGGGAAGGTCTCGGATCTCGTGCCATTCACCCTCACAAACGCCCGGGGCGCACTATAGATGCAGTTGATCCATTTGATATAGTTTTCCCCAAATCCGAAGGCGCGCAAAGTGTCAAACAGGTAAGCCCAGCTTACTCTGTCAAATGCCTTTTCGGCAGCAATAGAGAGGAAAAAGGCCTGCCTACCCGACCTCTGTATGCTGTCCATGAGGTGGAAGAGGCGCTTCGTATTGTCCCCCCCTTGCCTTGTAGGGATAAAAGCTGCTTGATCGGGATCTATTTAGTCCGCCATTAGCGGATTCAATTGGGTTGCAAGGATACTGGCAAAGATCTTGGCGTCTAGGTTTAGGAGAGATATGGGCCGGTAAGACCCACATTCTCTCGGATCTTTGGAGGGTTTCAGAATAACGGAGATAGCTGCCTCCGACATAGAAGGCGTCACCGCCCCCGTCTCCAGAAAGGAGTTAAACAATTTAGTTAAGAAGGGAGCCAGCTCAAAGCAGAACGATTTGTAAAAGAGGGCTGAGAAGCCATCCAGGCCCGGCGACTTGCCTAGCTTCAAGCGAGAGACAGCTGTGATCACCTCCTCTACCCGAATGTCGGAGTCAAGCAGTTCCGCTGTCGCTTTAGGGAGGGGAGAAATTGCACAGCTGTCCAGATATAAGAGGGTGTCCCTTGTCGGCGGGTCCTGACCAGTGTATAAGGTGCAGTAGAAGGCGCGAAAGGCTTCCACTATGTGTGTATCTGCACTCTGTTCCTCCCCGTGTGGTCCCTAATCGCCTGGATCATAGCCGCCTGTGTTTTAGCCCGCAGCCGCTGGGCCAGGAGCCTGCCACACTTATCACTGCTAAGATAAAATTTGTGCCGGAGTCTGAGAAGAGCATGCTCAGCCCTATCGAGGTCCAAATACTTCAGAAGGTGCCTGCGATTCTCCAGCTCCCTCCACACCCTCGGCGCCCCAGTTCTTTTGTGAATGGATTCTAATTCCATCACCCCTTTCTCTAATTCGCTGCGCTTCTCTTTTCGTGCTTTGTTTTCGGCCGCAGAGATGGCGATGAGTTCCCCCCTTATGACCAGCTTCAGGGCTTCCCAAACCGCCGACAGCAACGCTGAACCCACGTCATTAAGCTGCAGATAATCAACTATTTTTTGCTTAATGCTTTTCACTGTTTCGGAGGAAGACAGGAGGCTCTCCCGTAAGCGCCATCCAGGGGGCACCGCACGTGAAGGCTGCGCTTGGACATGTACAGTGATGAGTGTGTGGTCTGATAAAGACCTAGGTTTGATAGTAGCAGTGGGCATTTGTTGCGCTAAGGGGGTAGAAGCCAGGAAACGATCAAGCCGCGCATACGTTTTATGAGCTGTGGAGTAGTAAGTGTAGTCCTTCACCCCAGGATGCTGAGCGCGCCAAACGTCCTGCAAGCCATTGTCTACCAGCCACTCCCTGCCCCGTGCGGAGAATGTCCCAGCCTGGTTCGACCTTTGTCCTGACCTGTCTAAATCAGCGTCCATCACTAAGTTAAGGTCCCCCCTACTAAGATCACTGAGTCTTGTGTTGTGAGAACCTCTGTGAGGGCTGTAATGATAAAGGATTCCTGTTGTGTGTTGGGGGCATAGACTGAGGCCAATGTAATATGTGAACCACCCCACTGCACCCTAATTGCCAGCATGCGTCCCTTAATTTCCGCTACAGTTGCTAAGACCTTATCCGGAAAGTGTGCTCTGACTATGATCGCTACCCCATTTTTCTAGGAGGGGCCCGTGGACAAAAATTGTTGCGAGAAGCGTCTAGTGCGCATGCGGGTGGTGTCTTTAGAAAGAAGGTGCGTCTCCTGGAGAAGACATACATCACCCCCAGAGTGTTCCAGCAAGGAAAGGATGGCTGACTTCTTCACGCGGTTATTAAGACCCCGCACATTGGGGCTCACTATCTTAAGAGCTTTCCCCATCCGGAGTGTGACTATGTGCTACGCTCTGCTCTTCCGGTCCTCCGCTATCTGGGCCGGCCTTGCCTCAAAGGCCCACAGGCCTTAGCATGGAAACCTGAAAGGAGGGCTGACTGGTGCGGAAACCCCAAAAAGAAATACCCAAAACCTGAAGGAACATCAAAAGGAGAACATATCGAATAACCTTTACTGCAAGCACGGGTAGATGAAAGTCTGTCAGGGAATGGATAACCAGGAAGGACGTGGCTCTCTCCTCAATAGGTAGAGTGGAATGGGCACTCCCACGCAGTCTGCAAGCGTGAAGCCTGCAAACGAGCATCGGAGGTGTCCATCCGTGCCCCACCGGCAGCCAGCTGCTTCATCCCATCCGGCGTAGTACAGTTGCGCAGCTCATGGGGTGGCTGGGCGCTCCAAGGACTGTGAGAGGGAGGCGAGCACTGCCTCCCGCTCCTTGGCTATCGTGGCCGGGTCGGGCTTCAGTTTGGCAGGCGTTTTGCCAACCAGCTGCCATCGTGTGGATTGGCGAAGAGCTTGCTCCCTGGACCTCTCCGTCTGCTCCGCTGACTTCGTGGTATCAAGGCCAAGCACTTCCAGTGCCTCAGTGAGAGAACGGATTTGACGCAGTTTTCCCTGTAACTTGAAAATGATACGGAAGGGATGGCCCCAAGAGTATGGAATGCCTTGCTCACGAAGATAGGAGGTGACCGCCCTGAATTCTCGCCGTTTGATTAATGTAGATGCTGCCAGATCCTGGAAGATAGCTGGTGTCTGACCCCGGAACTGGATCGGGTGAGCCTCTCGAGCCTTGCGAATTATCTTTTCTTTGAGTTGGAAGTCATGGACACACACAAGGATGTCCGGAGGCGGCACTTTGTCGCCCCGGGGGAGGCCCACCCTGTGGACACGGTCCATCTGTATGTCCGTCGAGTCCTTTTCATCCAAAATTTGCAAGAACAATGCCCAGACATAAGATCAGAGATCATCCCCCTCCTCTCGCCAGGGAACACCCCGAATCCGAACGTTGTTCCGCCGAGAGCGGTTCCCAAGATCTTCGGCATGGGCCTGTAGATCTAGATGTTGCTCCTGGAGGCGGAGCAGATCTTGTAGCATCTGATGGAGTTCCTCGTCACGGCTGAGTTCACTCGCTTCAAGAGTAGCCACCCGCTCTCCCACCTCCTCAATATCACGCCTCACCTCTTTGAGATCGGCCGAGAGCTGGCCCTTGAGGTCTTGGGGATCTTCCTTGATGGCCAAGAAAAGCTCCATCATGAAGGTCTTGGTGGCCGGCCCATCACCCCCATCTAACGCCCCTTCGGGCCTCTCGGCTGCCATCGTAGAGGGTCCAGGGGCCTTCAGGAACATCTCTTTTAGTGACCCCTCTTTCTTGGTGCGTGCCGCTGCCATGTTGCACCCACTGACTATTCGTTCTCCTACCCCGCCTGGTTAGCCTCGTGCACCTCCCAGTCCAGCCCCGAGGATCGCTGCACCACCAACTGACTAAGACAGTTCAGGCCCAGCCAGGCCCACTCCCACTCCCGCCGGGCTCAGGCTCGTGACCTCCAGACCTGTCACTTGCACTTGGAGAGGGTCGCCGGAACCGCAGCCCCCGTAAGCGCACCCAGAGAAGCCCTCAAAACAACCGACTCCTCAAGCTGGGCCTGTGTCCAAGGTTCGCGTCTATAGGGAGGCCAGACTCGTGCACCAGTCCCATTCGGCACCTAGCACTCTCCTCCTTAGGTTACTGGCTTCCGCCAGGAGAAACCCGCCCTGGGGGCACTGCAGTGAACAGGCCAGGATCTGCGTTTATACCATCCAAGCGCTTCGCAGCCGATCGCCGTATCTTGTCGCTCTAGGCGTGGCAGGCCCAAGGGAGACCTCCCGGCCCCCCTCCACGCGCCGCTGTGCCTCACCGTTTTCTGGGCCGCAAGCTGCTGTCAGTTCGTTTGCGCAGGTCCTGCAATGTCGTCTAGGCCTTCCTCGCCGTTTCAGGGCACCCGGTGCAGCACTGGGCCTCAATGCGCAGGATGGACAATGCGCTACGCCTCTCAGCTCTCGTTACTTTCCACCCCCACTTCTGGGGTTCCGCTAGGCCCAATGAGGGGCCCTTGCCCGTGCAGAGTAGATAGAAGGCCGCCACCATTGTCATCTGCGGCAGGTCGGCACTCAGCGGGCCGGTGCAGCCCCCCAGAGCCCTCCCAGGCCAGGCAGCCCCAGCAGCCCCAAGTCTCGGAGCAAAGGTGGGTCCGCTCGCCGCTCCTCTCGTGCACGGGCTGGATCTCACCTCTACTCCCGTGTCAGGCCAGAACTCCTTCGGATGACCTCAGTTGCCGCCGGCCATTACGGCACCGCAGAGCCTGCCCGAAATGGTGCGTCCCTCAAGATGGCGGCTCCCGTGCCACTCAGCCGTCTGGCCTCCGCTGCACAGCCCACCGCCGCCGCAGTTCAGCTCCATCATCAGAATCCCACCACGGAACCCGGAGACCACACAATGCTCTCCCGCAGGCCGCGCCTGCAACTCCGTGGTTTTCCACTGCCCGGGCACTCCGCATGGGCGCTCCGTCTGGCTGCGGCCCCGCCTGAGCTGCACGCCGTGATTCCGCCTTGAGTCTGACACCGGCCGAGGTCCTCAGCGCCGCCGGAGATTCTGCATACAGGTATGCACGCCTCTTATGGGTGACCACCGTGCCTTTACAGCACCCTATAGAGCCGGGGATGGGCGCTAGAACAAGGCAAAAGAGTGGCGGTGCCGGAGGGACACAGTCTCGCGTCCTAACTGTCCGCCATCTTGGCCATGCCTCTATGCGTCGTACTTTAAATGTACCTTTTCACACAATCATACAAACTAGCCTAATCACTAATCTGTTTCCTAACATGTCTTAAAACTCACTTTTGTGCTGCAGCTTCACCATTCTGCAACTACTTAGGGTGTTGGGCCCAGCCAAATATAAAGCAGTAGTCTATTACATGACTCAGCTGTAAGTCTCACCATATTCCTGAAAGCATGCTTGCATATGTGTCTATCTTTTGAAATCATCATCATATATAAAAGAAATAAACAAATAGATGTATACCTTTATTTTATACATCTAGCATCTTCAGATGCATAGCACATATGAGAATACATGTGCAAGTACAGACATACATCAATAACAAGACCATGCAGACCTTAAACTTAAAACTTGACAGAGTGCACTTTACATTTGAAAGAGACAACTACATTTCTGCGGTGTACTTCAAATGTACATTTCCCCAGACTCATGGAAAGTAGCCTAATCACTAATCCCTCTGCCAACATGTCTTAAAACTCACATTTGTGCTGCAGCTTCACCATTCTACGAATACTCAAAATGTTGGGCCTAGCCAAATATAAAGCAGCAACCTATCACATGTCTCTGCCATAAGTCTAACCATATTCCTAAAAGCATGCATGCTTGTATCTGTACCTATTGCCAAAAGCATAACACATATCAGAATACATGTGCAAGTAGAGACATACCTCACTCACAAGACCATAAAAGGCCTTAAAACTTGACAGACTACACTTAACATTTCAAACACACACCTAGATTTATGCGGCATACTTCAAGTGAAGTTGTACACAGACTCTTATAAAGTACCATAATCACTAATTCCTCACCCAACATATCTTAAACATCACGTTTCTACTGCTGCTGCTTCACTAGTCCACTACTAATCAGGTAGTGAGCATAGCTAAGAGCAAAACAGCAACCCTTCACATATCTCTGTTGAAAGTCTCCCCATATTTCTAAAAGCTTGTATGCATATGCTGTACCTTTTCCTAGTATCATCATATATAAAAGAAACATACAAATAGATGTATACCTGTATTTTATAAATCTAGCATCTTCAGATGCATAACACATATGAAAATACATCTGCAAGTACAGACATACCTCAGTCACAAGACCATGCAGACCTTAAAACTTAAGAAGCTGCACTTCTCATTTCAAGTAGACACCTAAAATCATGTGATGTATTTAAAAAATACCTTTCAACAGATTCATGCAAAGTAGCCTAATCACTAATTCCTCTGCCAACATGTTTTAAACCTCACTTTTGAGCTGCAGCTTCTCCATTCTGCAACTACTTATGGTGTTGGGCCTAGACAAATATAAACTAGCAACCCTTCACATGTCTCTGCTGTAAGTCTCACCATATTCCTGAAAGCATGCATGCATATGTCTGTACCTTTTGCTAGCAGCATCATATATAAAAGAAATATACAGATATATGTATACCTGTGTTTTATACGTCTATCATCTTCAGACGCATAACACGTACCATAATACATGAACAAGTAGAGACATACCTCAGTCACAACACCATCCACATCTTAAAACTTCACAGACTACACTTCAAATTTCAAACAGACACTGAAAATTATGCAGTATATTTGAAGTGTAGCTTTCCACAGACTCATACAAATTATTCTAATAACTAATCTCTCTGCAAACATGTCTTAAACCTCACTTTTGTGCTGCAGCTTTACCATTCTACAACTACTTAGAGTGTTTCACCTAGCCAAATACAAAGCAGGAACCCTTCACATGTCTCAGCTGTAAGTCTCACCATATTCTTGAAAGCATGTATGCATATGTCTGTACCTTTTGCTAGCAGCATCATATATAAAAGAAATATACAAATAGATGCATACATGTGTTGTATACCTCTAGCATCTTCAGATACATAACACATATCAGAATATATCTCCTAGTAGACATTTTCTTCAATCACAACACTATGCACACCTGAAAAATTACGAGAACACACTTCCCATTTAAAGCAAACACCAACAATTATGTGGCATATTTCAACTGTACCTCTCTAGAGACTTATAAAAAGTAGCCTAATCACTAATACCTCATGTCAACATGTTTTAAACCACACTTTTGCGCTGCATCTTCACCATTTTACTACTACTCACAGTCTTGAGCCTACCACATACAAAGCAACAACACCTCTTTGTTATACATCATGCACCTTCAAATGTATAAGACATATGAGAATACATATACAAGTAGAGACATACTTTAGTCACAAGTCCATGAACACCTTAAAACTTGACAGACTGCACTTCCAATTTGAAAGCGACACCTAAAATTATGCGGTATACTTCAATTGTACATTTCTAGACACTAATACAAACTACCATAATCACTAATCCATCTTCCAATATACACATTTTACTATACACAATCTATTTCAAACAACATTTACAAAACAAACTACAATACACGTCTCTACATTTAATAATATATTTAAACATCACAGTTCTTGAATAAGTTTTAAAGTTTGAAAATAAAGCTAATTGATAATACACCTCACAAATTTATAACTCACCTTCCAAATAGTTTTGTAGAATATGAAATATCAGAAACTCATAAAAGATTTTCTTATGCACACCATCAATGTAATGCACCACTCTCAACAAGGTAATACCTGTAATGGCAAACTTTCCCTCTCTTTCTCCACACAAATAAATGTAAGTAACAAATCACATTGCTTCCTACATTATTTCAAATTGTAAAACACAAGTCAAGTCAAGATAACTTTATTCTGTTTCGAGAGGAAAACCATAAAAGTACATAAAATCGTTGATACAGTTTATAATTACCATGGCCTATTTACAAACAGCATGGGCTGCAATACGTACAATTCAATTTGTTTAAAAAAGGATAAGAATAAGATAAAAAAGATACAATGGTTAAAATTCAATCTTAAATAAGGCACTTAAAAAATTCAGTAATGATTCTAGTTAAGCTGGATGAGTTACAACTACTAATACCGTTTTCTAATAGCAATTGCCACTTTAATAAAATTGGAAACCCCAGTGCATATTTCAGATGTGGCCAGAGAATACAAATAGTTAAAACCATCAATATAAAAACATGGTCTAGTTTCTTTTAAGATCGGGACAAAAATGTTTCTCCTAGGCTCCTTGTATAGAGTGCAAAATAGCATAAGGAGAAATGTGCTTTGGACTGCCAAATTGTCACAAGGGCAGGACACCAAGTTGTCCGTCCACCCTGCTTGTTTTGGAAAGGCTACTAAAAAATGCAGGGTCAATAAACGGAATCTTGTAAGATAAAAACGTATCTGGGTATTTGTTGTATACGTTAAATAAAATTGCTGTTGAGCAGGGAATAAACAAGGAGGGCCTGCTACCTCTGGTTGAGAGCGGCAAGTGTTTGCCCTAGCAGAGTGCACCTCTTTTACGATTCTTTTTGCATTGTCAGGGATACTGACTGGGCAATCAAAATATTGTCCCAGGCCTAACTTATGGAAATTATCCCTGACAAATTGTAGCCAGGGAATAGCTAATGCGCCATCAAGGTTAAGGCAATCTGTAATAATCTCTCTAGTAAATGCCAGCTCTTCCGATAACCAGATCTTGACCCATAAAAGTAGGGGGGCAATGTTTATACAATCTTCAACAAAATCAAGCCCCACCTCATGATGACAAAAGCTTGTGGGGGACCATTTGGAACCATCAGTAGCCTTTTGATGAATTTATTTTCCATAATTTGCAACTGGTTACCGTTGTGGTACCCCCAAACACCTCCACCATAAATTGCCACCGGGACACATTTAGCTTTATAGAGTGTAACAAGCTCGGTCACCGGTTTTTGCCCTAATTTAGATGCAAAACGGAAAAGCCCCTCAACCACCCTGCTTACATTGTGCATCCGTGAGGTCACAAGCGGATCCCATTTCAGTTTATTATTAAGAATATTCTCTAGATAATTAAAATTTTTCATTTTATCAATCCTCTTTGGGCCAACAGCATAGTTTCTAGTTTTGGTCGATTTAGCTCCACAGACCATAACATAAGATTTCACAAAATTAACCTTTAGATCCAGTGATAACATAAAATCGGAAAATGCATCCAGAGATTTTTGAAGGTCATTAGCTGTTAAGGCCATTAAAACAGTATCATCCGCATAGGAAAGAAGTGGGACCCGGGTGCACCCAATACGTGGACAGTCAAGATCCTTCTCTGACAAGAAAGCATCAAGACCATTAGTGTAAATTATAAAAAGGAAAGGCGCTAAGATGCATCCCTGCCGGACACCCTCTGTCGATGCGATAGGCCTAGTTTTTTCACTATTAGCGCCATATCTGATGCTTACAGACGTAGAGGCATGGAGCCTACGGAGAAGAGAAACTAAAGGTTCCTCGACTCCCATTTTCCCCATCAGTTCCCACAACTTGTCCCGGTTTACAGTATCAAAAGCACTGGACAAGTCCATGAAGGCCAGATGAATAGAACCCCTCCTGGCCCCAATGTACTTGCCCATAATTAGGGACAAGTTGAGGCACTGTTCAGTAGTACCCATGCCCCTCCTGAAGCCATACTGTGACCTTGCAATCACCCCTGTGTCTGTTACCCAGGTTTCTAGTCTAGCAAGGACAACCCTACCCAACAATTTTGCTGTGGCATCAACAAGGGAGATTGGCCTATAGCAGGCGGGGTCACTCCTGTTACCTTTTTTAAACACAGGAATCACTATAGCCTCCTTCCAAGATGCTGGGATAGGGCCGATCACCACTGCTTTGAACACATTTGTCAATAATGGAGCCCACAGATCAAGATTGATTTTAAAGAGGTCCAGTGGCACTCCATCCGGGCCAGGGGCTTTCATGCAGATTCCTTTGACTATGGCAGCCTCAACCTCAGCTACTGAGATTGATGCGCTTAAGTGACAGGCTGAGGTTAGGTTTTGGGGCAGATCCACACTGGGGGCCTCAAAACAGTGGCCGTTTGGATTAAATATGGCCGCATAGTGAGCTTCCCAAACGTCCCCCAAAATCAAGGAATCCATCCTGCCCAACTCCTCATTAAATAATGGGCGGTTTATAACTTCCCAAAAGCTTTTTGAGTCCTTAAGGGTGCTCGCTCTTTCCAGATCATCCCAGGCCGAGCGCCTCAATTCTTCTTTCCTCAGTTTCACTGTATCTTTGTAAACCTTTCGAGCAAATTTAATCTGAGCCCTGTCTCGGGGATGTACATGCAATGCCAATTTTAAAATTTTATGCGCTCTTGTGCATTCCGCATTGAACCACCTTAACTCCGGGTGGTCCACCACCTTAATTGTTTTAGTCAAATTTTTGGCTACGTGCGAACAGATCAGTTGGAATTCCCGAATGATCTCAGCAGGGGGTAGATCATAGGCTAAACATTTCACAATAGAATCATAATTAGATCCAACAGTTTTAGCTTCAAACTCAGCAGGTTTTACTTTATTCCATCTAAGTATTACTCCCTTATTAGGATTAAAAGAAACTTTGTTACCTACAGCATTCCCAAGCTGAGCTATTATTATGATTTTCATTATAAGTGGATTATGATCGCTCACACTATTTGGGTCCACCTCAAAGTCACCAATGAATTGCAGGAACCTTTGTGATATAAACATAAAATCTATAATACTCTTCCTGCCTCCACCCACATAGGTGGGACACTGTACTAAAGGGTTACCAACTAAATCATTAATAAGGCCCAGATCATTCTCCATAATGATAGAATTAAGAGCCTCTCCCTAGGGAGTATGATTAAAATGCGCCAGGGGCTCCCCCCCCATGCTTAACATCCCGAAGGCATGTCCTATATAGACAGATTAAGTAGTTAAAATCTCCGACCCAGAGAATACACAAGGGTTGCCACTTCTCTGAAAGCATGTTAATTTCTGCCTGCAAAGCCTCAATTACTTGGCAAGTATTGTGATTAAAAATATTATAGTACCAATTAATCACTAGTAATTTAACATGAAACAAATTAGAAATCACCACTAATTGAAACCAGGGGGATGTGCCAACAACATTAATTTTTATAGCTTCATATTTTACTGAGATTAGCATAGCCAACCCTCCTTTAGCCCTCCCTGAGGGTGAGGGGGTAGCATTTACTGTGTAAGAACAATAACCATTCAGTGCAATATCCTTCGTATACCATGTCTCCTGGAGACAAATAATGTTGAATCCTTTAATATACGTTACCCAAGACTCATCAGACAATTTAGAACCAATTCCTGCTATATTCCAAGAAATGAATTTGAGGAAAGACTTTTGATTACCATATTTATTCAGCCCAATGGCTTCATTATTCGTATCTTGGCTAACTATGGTAAAGGGGGGCCCGGGGGCCTCCCTAGACAAGGTATCACTTAAAGATAAATTGTGGGGGTGGGAGAGTTTCTCACAATTATCCCAATTATTTACGTTAGTAGTTATTTTTATGGCGGGGGTTTCAGGGGGAACAACAGTATCCCTATCAATGAGTACATCTGTATGAACTCCAACCCCCTGAGTACTAAGGGTCAGCCCTGCTATCACCGATACTGCAGGAAGGTCGAAACCCTCAGTTAGTCAATCAATTTCTGACAACCCTGAGAGAGCATCAAAACGATTGTAATGGCTAAAAGGGGGTGGCTGCGTGACCATATTTATACTAGGGCCCATCCTTGACAAGGTTTTTCTCACTAGATGTTCGGATTGCGGTGGATAGAAGAAACCCAATGGGTAAACCACTATAGGATCGTCGTGTAAACTTTGAAAGTGCGTTAATGCAAAGTGTACACACCATGCATTATTAAAATTAAGTACGATGCAGTCCCCGCCCCCACGTTTGGTCGTATGGCCCAGCCAACTCACTCGCCTGGCCATAATAATGTTTTCAAGCCAGTTTATCCTCGATGAGATTTTCTTAGAACACCAATAAGCCGATTTATTAATGAGACTTTGACAGGTTTCTACCTGACCGGCTTCCAAGCTGGGAGCCCCCTTCAGAATCAGAGTATACGGTGTGCATTGTAGTGGTAAATTCAACACATTTTTAGCACCCCTCCCTCCCTCCCCTATTTTCCCGTTCAATCCCGTTTATATCTGTATAATCTTGTTGCGAACCGGCCCTTTCTGTTATGGGTAAATTAGGATAATTAGTGTCCCCTTGCCCCAAACTCATATTATTCCGGGCGATGTTCCTGGCCATGACTGGGTCTTGGTTTGCCCGGACCGCTGTATTACCATCATTAATAGGCGGTATATCAAAGCGGGGAGCCCGTTCTTTTACAGTAGATGTTACACTTTTTGAATGCAAACTGTTTGACTGGACACTAGAAGTAATAGTATTTGTGTTAGAGTTTCTTAAACAAATAATGTTATCAGACTGATTATTGAGATCCAAGTTATTACGTAAACCCTTTAAGACTCCGGCTAGCTGTTGTTCGATACTGGCTAGTCTAATCAGAATGGGACTCAAAGCCTCTCGTACAATTTTACCAAATTTATCAACTTTGTCATCTACGTTGGTATCTGAGACATTTAATACATTTACTCTCCCTCCTCCCAACCGAGTCCTTGAAGTATTGCCGACTGAGGTAGTTTTCTTAGTTCTTTTCCCCCGTGGCGAAAGGCCCCTTGATTTATAATTGGCTCCTGCCCCATCCACTCGTTTTCTTTTCCCTCCTTTTTCTGCTAGAGTTGCAGATGATTTCTCCACAGGACCTGTGGACGGGTCAGTTTCTTCATTTGGGGCAGATAAAACACCCTGACTTGAAATAATTATAGTGGGAGATAAAGGAGGTTGTGGCCTTTGCTCTACTACTACAGTTTCCGAGGTGGTTAGTTGAGAGTCAATTTGGACAGATGGAACTGAGCAGGGAGCAGAGGAAAGTCTGCGCTCAACTATTTCAATCTCCTTAGTTAGAACCCCTACAGCCTGTTGCAAGAAACCGTCCAAAGTTGTGTCAGTTGTTTTTGACGTTGCAGTGGGCTTCTGTTTCCCCATTGTACAAATATAGTTAGGAAATATTGAAATGTTGAGTGGTTTACCTTCACTTGTCCATCCCGCGATTATGTCCTAGATGAATAAGATTCCCAGAAGCAGATATCGAGGCCAATAACAAAGAACCAAGAGAGGTGGCCCAGCCTCCTCTGGGCTCTGACAGGCACAGACGGGCCCACTCTTGGCCTGGGCTTTGCCCGGGCGTGGCACGGGCACGCCCACGAGCCTGTGCCCGCTTTTAAAGCACCTCCAGGCGCTCAGGTGTAGCGTGGGCGGTGTCTGCTCTGGCTATCTGGGACTTATAGTACTGAGTCCCCAGTGAGGCAGCAACCGGCAACAGGCGATCAAAAGAAGTACGGGCTTCCCGCACCGCGGGAGCCCGCGCCCGCTTTTAAAGCGCCTCCAGGCGCTCAGGTGTGGCGTGGGCGGCGTCCGCTCTGGCTATCTGGGACTTGTAGTACTGGGTCCCCAGTGAGGCAGCAACCGGCAACAGGCAATCAAAAGAAGTACGGGCTTCAACACATTTCTATTGGTTAGACATATTAACCCTTACCAACTGACTTCTAAAAGTGCCCAAACTGGTTCTGGAATTTTCTGGAGCATCGCGATGGAGCAGCGAATCCATACGGGAGTTCAAAAACATATTACTAATAATACTAGCGCTATTTTTTAAGAATACACCACTTCTAAACATAGTACTGATTTGGGAAATCTTACTTTAATAACATATCACTTATATATAAATTATAATTCCATATTTTAAAACCACAGTTAAGATTCAACCCTTACCCCATTCTGCTTAATCCCAGTTTCCATAGTAACAGTTTCTGCAACATTCAACTGAACAGGCAGGTCACAAGTTCACCATATTTTCAAGTTCAGCACACAAGGTTACAAATGCAAACAGCAGGTGTGGTTGACTTTTGCAAAATATTACCTTATCTTATCTTCTGTACCTTTCAAACATTTTTTAATAACCAATAAGAAACATGCTTTTTAAAGAAAGTAACATGCACCCTATTTTTGAGTGTACAATGTTCATAAACAGCCAATCAATTATCTGCTTTTTAGAAAAAAAGCATCTTGCCCACCATTTTAGACACCTCTCATTCTACCAACTGACTACCTCAGCTACAGACATCTTTTCATTACTTCCAGACATCCCTTCAAGATGCTTACAGTATGGATTGTTGGGCACAGCTATGTTTTCTGGTGCAAAAGGTATGCTGAACGCAGAGGTATTGACAAAGACCTAGTTTTGCAAAATGTGGATTTTAAATGGATTGCACAGTGAGGATAAAAGTGGCACCAAATGATGCCTTTGGTTAAAACCTTTTTGCATCTCCAACCCCCTGACCTCATGATTGTGCGCTGTGGTGGCAATGACCTAGGCACATTGACTGGGGTAGGTCTGGAAGTGCTAATGAAGGACACCTTTGCACAATTGATGTTGCTTTTGCCTCAAACTGTCATTGTATACTCTAATATATGCCAAAGACAGAAATGGAAGTGGTCAAATCAATTCTTTCCACAGATTGAGAAAGCTAGAGAGAATGCCAACAAAGCTGTTTCTGCTTACCTCAGAGACCATAGGATGGGCTCCATCTATAACAACAATCTACGTTTTGATATGGATGACATCTACAGAAGTGATGGAGTACACTTCACAGATCAAGGAAACAGAGGGGCATATTAGCAAGACCAGCGATAAAATTATCGCCGTTTTAGAGGCAGGAAACTGCCACTAAAACGGTGATAATGGGCTTGCTAATATGCGTTATAGAATTCCAATAGAAGCCCAGGTTAGATGTGCAGGACATCTAACCTGGGCTTCTATTGGAATTCTATAACGCATATTAGCAAGCTCCATAATCGCCGTTTTAGCAGCAGTTTCCTGCCGCTAAAACGGCGATAATTTTATCGCCGGTCTTGCTAATATGCCCCAGAGTCTCTCTCAACAATCTAAAGCTGTGCATCTGCACTTACATGCGTAAACAAAGCCCCGGGGAGGTGGTGGTCGCAACGGAACCCCAGCTTCTTTTAATTAGTGTCCCGGGGCGTGTGGGGGGGCTCGAGCTCCCCCACACTACTTTATTTTTAGCACAGCCCCGGGGAGGTGGCGGACCCAGGGCTGGGGGTAGGCCACGTGCCCCCCCACATTTGTGAATTAAAGCCCGGGGGGGTGGCGGTCCCCGAGGCTACGGGGGGCCGCGAAGCCCCCCCACATTTGAATAATTATCGCCCGGGGAGGTGGCGGTCCCCAGGGCTGCGGGGGCTTCTGGAGGGCCCCCGCATAAATATTCACAAATGCCCCCAGGACCTGGCCCACCTGGGGGCTCATTAAAACAAAGCACGGGAGACCGCGCTTCGTTTTTTAAAAATTTTCTCGGCGGGATTCGCGCACCCAGTGCGACTTCTGCTGAAAAAAATTATTTAAAAAAATGCTTTTTTTGGCCCTGGGGGGTCAGGGGGTTTCTACCCTGCCCCCTTTCCTTCATTTTTAACCTTTTTTTTTAACCTTTTTCTTGTTACTCGACAAAATGGCTGCCAACACATTTTGGTTTGGAGTGTTGGCAGCCAATCAGAATGAAGCTTGTGCTCGGGAGGGTTTGTGAATCCTCCTCAGCTACCAGATATCGATTTACGACCTACCTTTTTGCCAAATTTGGTGTAATTCCGTTCAGCAGTTCGGGCTGTAGCTTTGTCTAAAGTTTCCTATGGAAATTAACATGGAGAAAACGTGTTTTGGGACCCCCCTTTTTTCTCGGCCCCCGCTTGACGAATCACCCCGAAACTTTCAAGACAGGAGCTGACCCGAGTAAACCATTAGTTTTTAAAATGTCACAAAGATTCGTCAAAGGGCGCCAAAGATATTGGCAAAAGAAAAAACGCTTTTTGAATAGAAACGAGGTCCTTACTATAACTACCTATTGACGTCCGCCAGTAGGTAATATGTTCACTGAAAAAAACAGAGGTTACAGGGATGTTATAGTTCAAATTCTGCTTATACAACACCCTGAAATTTAGAAGTTATAGTTACCTGAGCTAACTAGAACTCACGCCCCCACAGTGCACTGCTAATGACCTCACATATTACATCACTCATGACATGGTCAATGAAATCACTTATGTAATCTTTTGATGACATTGTTAAATTCTATTTCCTAACTATAACATCCCTGTAACCTTTGTTTTTTCCAGTGAATTTCTGTGTTTTTTTTCATTTTTAATCCTAATTGTAACCTGTCACCTTTGAGAGGGGCTGAGTGAGTGTCTGTGTTGGTCTGTGAGTGCCTGTGTGAGTGTGTGTGTGCGTGTCTGTGTGGGTCTGTGAGTCGGTGTGTAAGTACCTGTGTGAGTGGGTTTATGAGTGCCTGTGTGGGTCTGTGACTGCCTATATGAGTGTCTGAGTGGGTGTGTGCCTGTGTGGGTTTGTGAGTGCCTGTGTGGGTCTGTAAGTGGGTGTGTGAATGCCTGTGTATGTCTGTGAGTGGGTGTGTGAGTGGTGCTATGCATTTTGGGCATTTGCATACTTAGGGTATTTAAAAGGGAGAACTATGGATTCTAACCTCACCAGGAGACAACAAGAAAGAAACGATTCATGACAGTCACTAGACATCAGATTGTGTTCCAATAGATCAACTATGAATTCACCTCCATTATGGATTTCATATCATTTTTCAATGTGGAATAGAAAAGGAAACACACTTGCTTTGCTTTTGCAAAGCCCAGGAAGTTAGGATAATTTGTGCTTTACTGAAATGGAGCTTCAGCTGGAGCACCTGCTATATTTAGATTTGTAAGTGCTTCCTGTTGAGGTTTGATTTCAGTGAAATCAGCACAAGGGCCAGAATCAAACCTCGTTTTTTCCAAGAAGAGTCTCCAGTCTGGCGAAAACGTCTACCCAACTGGAGAAATTTCATTTGGGTAATTAGTAAGTGCTATCTCATTGGGTAAATGTCTGTGCATATTCTACACTACAGCTGCATAAAGGACCACATGGTGTGCATGTAATTTCAGCAATGTGATTGTTCCTTGAGCGGCTTCATTCAGAAATCTGTGATAACGTGAATCCTCATCAACGGCCATATTATGAGTCTGGTGGACCACCAGACTCACGGTGGTGGTCTCCCGACCACCCTATTATGACTAAGACTGTTGGGTCTCCCTGGGACCACTGCCTCCTCCAGGGAAACGCCGTTCTCTTGTGGTTGCGCGGCAGTCCTGAAGCTGTAATATGCTTGGAGGGGCCGCTGCGGCCCTGCCAAGTATATTACGAGTTTCCTCACCGCCACACTTTTCATGGCGGTGCGACCGCCCTGAAAAGTGTGGTGGTGAGGAAACAAAGGTGCCTCACACCATGTGGATGCACACAGGGGGGCACAACATGTGCTCCCTGTGTGCATGCACATCAGTACCTGCAAGGCATGGACTGCCTAGGATGTTCCCATTGTGGTGCCTATTTTATAGGCACCACACTGGGAACGCCAAAGAATCGCCTGCCAGACAGGAGAAAACTCCTGATCTGGCGGGCGGTTCCTACATGGGTTTGACAGTGCGGGAGTGGGGCAGTCCCACTCCCGCACAGCCAAACTCTCAATAAGGCCCCAAAGAGAAGATGACGAGACTCCAAAGATGTGAATCTCAACCAAGCAGGGGTATTTTGCCTTAACTAAATGAAGTAAGTTCTTGTTTGTTTGGTGGAGATGTCCTCATATTCCTCTGCATCAATAACACGTCACCAAAACTGGCTGGAAATGCACTTGAGGGCCTTTCGTTAAGCTGTCCATCAACGTGGAAAAAGAGGGAAGACCTTTACATACTACTAAGGAAAACAGGAAGGAGGGGCCACGCAACCCCCTTCCCAGGCTGATTTCGGCCCCAGGTACCCCATTCCCTGGAACCTAGCCACGTCTCCCTGGGTGCCCTGGCCCCATCCAGTGTGCATGTTGCCCCCACGGACTGAGCAGGCTACCTGTCTCCTGCGAGATCCGGCATTGCTTTCGCACACAGGCAGCTGCTAGAAATGCAGCTTCCTGTGTGCGAGAGCAATACTGTCATCTCTTTCCCTGCCTGTATGTCTGCGGGCACGGAAAGAGATGGAACCTCTGCTTCCAGCAAGCTGGAGCATTTTGACAGCTCCTGCTAACTGGAAGCAGAGTTAGTGTTTGCTTTTGCTTGGTTGGAGCTGTCACAGCTCCTGCCAAGCAAAAGCAAACAGCTATCTCCCGAAGGTGGGCACCTCAGGAGAAAGCAGGAGACGGCCCTGGGGGGTGGAGATCCCCAGGCCATATATGGCTCCAGGAGGATGCGGCTGATGAGGGCTGTGAGCCCGAAACCGGTCCCAGGATGCTTGTTTCCGGTCCATGGAAGACATGGCTTGGCAGTTCGGGCTGGACTGTTCCCATGAGGCACAGGGTCAGACTGATTTGCATATAGCCATGTCTGAACTGGGGTGGCGGAGTGAGCTAAAGATTGATGATGGATTAAATCCAGATCAGTTGACTGGGGGTGAGTGCTTGCAATGTTCAACACTCCGTCCATCATCCCCTTTGGTTTTGCTTTGTTCGCCCTAAGTTGGCAGGGTATGCCCAGACGTGGGTCCCTTGCTCACTTTGCCACTGGATTCAAGATTGCCTGGCTGATGAGGGCTGTGAGCCCAAAACCGGTCCCAGGATGCTTGTTTCCGGTCCATGGAAGACATGGCTTGGCAGTTCGGGCTGGACTGTTCCCATGAGGCACAGGGTCAGACTGATTTGTATATAGCCATGTCTGAACTGGGGTGGCGGAGTGAGCTAAAGAATGATGATGGATTCAACCCAGATCAGTTGACTGGGGGTGAGTGCTTGCAATGTTCAACACTCCGTCCATCATCCCCTTTGGTTTTGCTCCAGGAGGAGGGGGCCATGTGGCCCCTTCCTTTGTTCTGAATGGGTCAGCCAGGGGGAGGTTGTGGGCTCTGGGGCTAGGGGTCCATGCAGCCCCCCATATAATTTTTTATTTATAGCCCCTGGGAGGTGGTGGTCCCCGGGGCCCAAGGGGTCCGTGCGGCCCCCCCACTCAATATTTAAATTAGCCCAGGGGAGGTAGCAGTCCCTGGGGCATTATTAAGCCCTTGGAGTGGGGCCCTGTGCGTGCCCCTCTTATTTTTTAATTAAACTCTGCATGCCTCCAGGACCTGGCCCACCCAGGGGCTACAATTATAACAAGTGTGGGAGACCACATTTCTTTTTTTTTAAATCACGGCAATATTCGCAAATTTCGCTGTGAATTTAAAAAATATGCCTTTTTGCCCTGGCGGGGTCCCTGTGGGACCCCAGTACCAAGGCTAGGGAGTTAGGGTATTCATACCCCGCCCCCTTTCCTTTTTCTTTGCATGTTTTTTTGGGACTCAGCTGAAGCCAAGTTCCAAAATGGCTGCCAACACTTCCTGGTTGAAGTGTTTGCAGCCAATCAGAGCTCTGCAGATCTCTGCACGAGCTCATCATTATTAGCGAATTAGTCGCAACCACAGATATGCAAATTTGGATTTCCTATAATATCTCGAAAACTACTAAACGGATTTACACAAAATAACAAAAAGCATGCTTTCTGGACTAAAATCTAACTTTTTTATAATTTTGATTAAATTCCGTCTAGCGGTTTGTGCCTAAAGTCTCCATGGGAATTAACATGGGAAACTCACTTTTTACCCTCCCCTTTTTCTCGCCCCTCACTTCATAGATCACCCTGAAACTTTCCATGCGCAACTAGAATCACTGGCATACTTTTTCGGGAAAATTTTGTGAAGATTTGTCAAATAGCACCAAAGATGTAGGCAAGTCAAAAAAAGCTTTTCTTATGGAAACGTCCTAACTTTAAAGGGTTTTTGTTGTAAAGCCTTATTTGTAGAGGCATCACGTTGTTTAGCCTTCATTGTAAAGGCTGTTTCCCATTCTGGGTACGGCGGGACCTGGCATTGCTCCCACCCCACTGGGGCAGTTTTCTTTCTAAGCGATGTACTGATTATGACCTCACATATTACATCACTCATGAGATGGTCTGCGACAAATTATAGTTACTTTAGGGCATGAGTTTTAGTTACTTGAGATAACTATAAATAGTGTATTTCAGTTGTTTTTTTTCCGTTTAAAATGGTGTTTATTAGAAATTGGGTTTTTGGTTGGCAGAGGTATGCACCCTGTTCAAGCAGGAACCACAATCCAGGTCATGGTAAGTCAGATGCACACTATAAATTGACCTGTGCTCACCCTCTGGTAGCTTGCCACAGAGCAGTCAGGCTTAACTTAAGAGGCAATGTGTAAAGTATTTGTGCAACTCTTCAAATAGTAACACAGTGAAAACACCACAAAAAGACGCCACACCAGTTTAGAAAAATAGATTAACATTTTATGAATAAACCAAGACTGAAACGACAAAATCCAAAAAGTAGAATTCAAGAAATGAATTTTTAAAGATTAAAAGTGGAAAATAGCGCTTAGAAGCAATATGCAGCTGTTGTTATGTTATGTTATGTTAGCTGGATTTGTAGAGCGCATTACTACCCAAAGGTGTCTAAGCACTGTCAGTTCCGGCTGCAAGTATCAGAGGACTGTGAAAAAGTTACCAGGATCTGAATAGCCAAGTCTTCACAGCTTTTCTAAAGGTGAAAAGACTAGGTGCTGTTTTATGCAGAGGGGCAATATATTCCATGTTTTGGATGCTTTAAGTACAATGCTTTTTCCACCCCATCGTACTTGTTTAAATCTAGGTAGTACTAATAGTTTTGCATTTGCTGAGCGAAGATTTCAAGTAGGGAGATACTGTTTAAAGCTCTGATTCAAAAAGTCAGGACCAAGATCATAAAATGCCTTGTAAGCTAGACAAAGCACCTTAAAGATGATTCTTTGTCTGATAGGAAGCCAATGCAGATTTTTTAATTCCTGAGACACTGAGCTAAATTTAGGAATTTTCAACAATAGTCTAGCCGCAGCGTTTTGGAGGGCCTGAAGTTTATTTATATTGTATTTGTGAGTAGTCAGAAGCAGACTTTTACAATAGTCTATTTTGGACAAGATCAATGAAGTGATTAACGTCTTCTGCAGAATAGCAGGTATAAAAGGCAGAACTTTCTTAATTATTCTCAAAGTGTTAAAAATGGATAAGATCAATTTATTTACATGATCAGTAAAGTTGAGTTTATTGTCAATGATCATCCCCAGGTTACGAGCCTTTTCCACTGGAAGGGGGATAGGGCCCATGATAACTGGCCAGGCTGATGTGCTCCAAAAGGACAGTTGTGGTCCAAAGAGTAAGACTTCTGTTTTTACGGCATTTAGCTTAAGGCAATTATTGTCCATCCATCCATTCCATGGACAGCTAGCATGCAATCATGAAATCTAATTTCTGTGTCTACATTATTTTTTTCTATGTAGACAACAATTTGAGTATCATCAGCATAGGGTGTAAGGGAGAAACCAAAGCTCCTTATTAGATCAGCTAGTGGGGAGACATAAATGTTAAAAAGAGTAGGGCTTATTGAGGATCCCTGCGGGACTCCACATGGAAGAGAAAAAGGACGGGAAGCAAAGTTCTCCAGTTTTACTACTTGCTCCCGATTTGTTAGATAGGATTTTATCAAGCTCCAAGCCTTGCCTGTGACCCCACATGTTCCTAACCGGTTTAATAGTAGTTCATGATTAACAGTATCAAAGCTGCCGAGCGATCAAGCAGGATGAGGCCTGCCCCTTTTCCTTGATCCAGGACCAGCCTGATCTCTTCGGTTGCCTTGAGTAGAGCTGGCTCCGTACTATGGCCCGTCCGGAAGCCAAATTGGGTTGTGTCTAAGAGTTTGTTGGATTCAATAAAGGTGACCAGCTGGTCATTCAAAAACTTTTCAGCTACTTTAGCTGGTAGTGGGAGGCAAGAAATTGGTCGATAGTTGCTTGGTTCATTTTCCTCCAGTGATTTTTTTTAAAAGAGGGTTCAAAGCTGCTTTTTTTCAAATATTTGGAAAAATGCCTGTTTCGCATAAGGCTTGATAAATAGGTGTTAGTTTAGATGCAATGACTTCTGCTGCTAATTTAGTTATTCTAGGCGGGCAGGGGTCGTATGGTGAACCCGAAGTAGCAGCTTCCAACAGCTTTCTAATGTTTTCAATTGATGGAGCAATAAAATCTGTCATTACTTTTAGTTACATTGGGGGCTAGATTGCTTATATTGGTAGATATTATAGTAGATGATGATTTGAATTTGAAATTTACCCCTATGGGGTATCTGGTCACGCTGGATCGGGGCAAAGTCAAGAGTTCAGGCCGACTGCCATGGAGCGCGGCCCGGATACAGGAGCCACACAAGGCCCGCTGAACAAAAGTACCTTGATCCTGGTAGCAATAGCGACATGCATGTTAGCACTGGCTGGCACTGATAAAGTTCTCAGAGTCCTAAGGCCATCAAAAAGAATACATCAAAATTGGGAAAAAGCAGGAAAAAAGCTTGGGGAAGACCACTCTAAGGCTGTGAAGTCTAACAGTGTATTAACTGACATTTTCACCTAACTACAGCGTCCCTTTAACTGCTGTTTTTTTCAGTGAATACATACACACACACACACAAACACAAATAGAGTTAAATTCGTCTGTCTCCCAAAATGACCTGTAATATCACAGAAAATATAAATAAGGTTGTAATAGATGTGCTGTTTGGACAGCTACAAAATAACTGGAAATACCTTTGCAATAGGTATAGTGATAAAAATAGCTTTAAAGACAGTGGGCTTCATTTATGAGGATTTGGCGTAGGGCAGCGCAACAAGTCACCTTGCTGCACTGTCTTGTGTCAAAGTGAAAGGGTAGGAATGCACAGTATTTATCCAATACAGTGCATTCCTCTCCTTTCCCCCTGCACTGGCACCGTTTTAGCAGCCTAGCGCCAGGGCAGACACCCTCAAACCATGGCACAAGGGTGCCTGTGTTGTCAGCAGGGTTGTTTTTGTGTAGGAAGGGTTCCTAAACAATCCTGGGAGGCTTTTTCCTCTTTCCATGTGTACTGCAGCACACATGGAAAGAGGAAAAAAACTAGGAGAAATAAAGTTATTTCTCCTTGTTGAATCTCCCCTGGGGAGGCGTAAGGTTTTGGCGCATCCCCAGGTTTACATGGTTTTGTAAATCTAAGGAAGTGTCAAAATCCATGGGTGTTGTGTGGGAACACCCACTGCAATGCCCATGGAACGCCTCCCTAGCGCAGACTAAGGCAATGCAGCAATTTGTACTGACTTGTCTTAATCCATATCTAAAAGGCAGTTCAAAGCCACGCAAAGTAAAATATGATTTTGTAGTTTGAGCCACCGGAGCGTCACAAAAAGTGACGCTACGGCAGCGCAAGGGGCTCATAAATATGCCCCAATGTTTGCAAGCCAAAATGACATAATGCAAAAATAATTTTAAAAATGTGTTGCATAGATAGCGTTGACTGTACTGATCTGTTTCATTAGTATAAGATTTATTCTGCTGCAAGAATATCATCAGACATTTATAACAAGAGATGCACAAAACATTCACGTTTATCCAGAACTCAGCACTGAGCAGAACCTTATGTTTTACAATTCCTGTCACACGCTCACGTTATTTATATTGGGCAATTTGCAATGCGTCATTGGAAAAAAAACACAAACTACCCAGCTCTTTGAAGAATGGCAAGCCTTATATTACAGTTCAGCATTCTCATTTAATATGTATGAAAGGTTAGTGTATGATGGCTCTAATAATTTTGTGAGTGTCGTCCTTACTTGGTGGCACACGGGACATAAACATTTAACTCGCTTTTTAGGTCTCGCACCTAGTGTTGCAGTGCGAAGCACTGCTCGCGCAGCGCGAGACTTATTGTTAGGGGGTTTCAAAAGCTGACCAGACGCTCGTGCGTCATGGCCTTTTTCCTGCGGGTTACGCGCGCAGGGGCCGACATCTGTTTCCCATTATCGTGCCCAGACGCGGGCGCGATAATTGGAAACACATGCCTGCCGTGCGTGCAAAGGCCATGACGCACGAGCGTCTGGTCAGCTGAGCAGGCTGCCGCGCTCGCTCGCCCCCGCTCCTCTCTTTTGGTGTGCCGGGACGATTTCTAATCCCAATCCAACCCTGTTTAACCCTGCTTGAAATCACCACTCACACTTACAATCCGGACAATGCTCCCCTTCGTTTCATTGTTCGAAGTTTGGAAACTCCTCCCGTGACCTTCAGCAGAAAGTTGAGAAAATGATTTGCCTTTTTGACAGTCAGAACAACATCTAAGAAACTCCCCGCCTGGGCGCAGAAATCATGATCCGGAGGCGGCCTGAGCCTCTCAAACTGCAAATTGAAAACTGTAAATTGAAAGGGAGCTCCGAGATTGTAAAGGGGGCGCGGGGCGCTTGTGTCACATAAACAATTGACCTCCCTGGACGAAGTTAATGCTTGGAACGTCTCTAAATTTGTTTTGCGTCTGCTGTGGTTGTGCTGTGCGCGTGAACCCTTGGCTCTTGCCTGCAGACGCGGTGCCTGTGTTGTCATACTGTGTGTAGTCTGAAGCGGGCTTGAAGCAGTCAGGGTACCTTGTCTTGTTCCTGTGTGCTGTCAATGTGGGATCTTCTTCAGATTTGTAATTTTGTTTGTATAATTCAATCAGGGTCCAGTTCTTGACACTTTCTCTACCTCTCCTCAATCCTTTCTTCCTTTATCCTTTTCGTTTTCTGTACCATTTCTAGTTTTTCCATGATATTTTTCTCCATTTCTCTCTTTAACCATATCTGTTTTTCTCTTCCTCCCTCTCACTCGCCGCCGCCGCCCCTCCTCCCCTCTCTCTTGCTTTCGTTGCCTCTCCTTTTCACCTTTAGTTTCTAGCTCGAGGGAAATCTTAAAATTATTGGGTGGCGGGGATGCGTGATTGACATTCTCCATTGATGGTCCAATTATACACAATTATGACTTAAAAGTCATTGTTAGATTTGCAGCACGTCGAGCCAGGAGGGTTGCTTCGAGGCGGGAGCACCTCGGGAGACGGTGCGTAAAGCCAGATGAGTTGAATTCTTAAAGTGGCTGCGCCTCGAACATTTTCCACTTGATGACATCTTGAAAGGAACTGGTCGGACTGCTCTTCCAAAACAACACACCCACTGCGTGAGGTTCCTGCGAAGTTTTTGATTAAACCTATGAATCCTTCAGCTCTTATCAGCAGAGCTGGTTTATTCCACTGTGTCATACCCCACGGAAGAGCTTAATTTGTGCCGGGGGAGGGTGCTGGGAGTCGGCACTACTTTCTGGGAACCGAGATTTATTTTCATCCACAGACTTTTGACCTAGAGCAAGAGAGAAACAAGCATTTGCAATGCAATAGAAGAAGAAGAAGAAGATACTTTATTTGGTTTTTTACAACCGTAAAATAAGACACTTAAAATTACTAAAATGTGAAGTTAAAACAAATTCATGATAAAATGCATCATTATGTCAAAATATGTACAAACATTTCCCTTCTTTCTTTCCATCCAACTCATTATTAGCCCAATTACGACTATGTATCTGCAGAATTTTCCAACTCATTAATAGCCAAGTTCATATGTTCAAGATCCGCTCTTCTTAACAATGTGTCAATCAAAGTTAAAAACTTTACCCCTCGACAAATTAGAATATTCGATGACCCCCCGCCCAGCGAATAATAGTCTGTCTACAAGTACGAATGTTAAGAACTTTTAAAATTGGTTTTAGAAATGTTCTTCTTGCTTCGCTGACGGTGGGGCAGACACACATCACGTGGCATAATGATTCATTGTGATATCCACATAATCTACAAGTTGTGTTAAGATATTTCCCTTTCCAACTTGGTTGCAAATCCTTGGTTTCATATACTCCAAACCGATACAGCATGTACTTCTTCTTTAAAAATAATCTGAAGTGTGCTGATAGATAATCCTGAGGTTTTAGTTTTACATATGAATTTATTACTGTCCAAGAATGTCGTCTTTTGCCACTGTGTTTTTGTCGTCTAAGAAAGATAATTTTTTTGCTGCGCCATTACACACTCTATTAAACGCCATCCTCTCCATCTTACTCTCCCATGCCTCTTGAATGTCCAAATCCACCAGGGCTGATCTTAGATGTTCACCCCATGAATCCAGATGTTTTTGTTCAAACTGGGCCCTTATTTCAGTCCAACAAAGATTGTTCATGGTGCCGGGTTCCGAGGAGCGAAGTTTCCAACATAGTTTCACAAAAACCGATTGTCTCTGGAATTTCTGATTTTGTAGCCCAAATTCCAGACGGATCTGTGCTGGTGATACTACTCTAGGGAGGTTAAAAACTGCTTTATACACTTTTGTTTGTAAATCATTTAAAATTCCAAATTCCCGACCGTGCCATATTTCCAAACCATATGCCAATGCTGGAAGTAATTGTGCTGCCATTGTTTTTAAAAGATGGCTGTAAGACAGGCAACTTAATTTCATTTGTAGCTGTTTGTATGCAAAAATTAAAGTTTGTGCCTTTGCTCTTATTGCACTTTTTGATCAGTAAAGGACATACGTCGCTCTAAATTAATGCCCAAATACTTGTAGGTGCCAACTTCCTCTATTTCTTTACCCTTGGCTAGCCACTTGAATTTTTTTTTTTTAAACTTGATCCTACTAGTGGCACCACCTTTGTTTTTTTCATATTTATCTCCAGCCCCTGACAATCAAAATAGTTGGTTAAGTAGTCAATGACTCTTTGTAAGCCAATGGGGGTTTGGCTAAGGACCACTATGTCATCTGCGTATTGCAGATACTGAATGTGGTCCTCTGCCAATTTCGGAGGATGACCGTTTACTTTTGACAAGTGGGTATGCAGATCAGCAAGGTACAAGTTAAAAAGGCTTGGGGCCAAAACACACCCCTGTTTCAGGCCATTTTTTGTATCGATCTTTGATGATGCTATACTACCATCCCCCAGCTTTACCCGGGCCCAGGTTTCACTATGGAGGGCAACTATGGAGTTGATTAGTTGTTGTGGTATACCCCAACCTTTCAATTTTGTCCATAGTCGTTCACGTGGGACTTTGTCAAAAGCCAATTTTAAATCGATATAACATACGAATAAACCTGATTTCTTTAAAATTCTTTTTCCGTAAGGAGTGCAATTACTGCCAGGTTTGTGCTAGTACCCATTCCTTGTCTAAAACCGGTTTGATATTTGGGAATTATACCTTTCTCTTCCATCCATCCCTGTAAATGTAATAATAAACAGGAAGCATATAGTTTGCATCAACATCCATCAGGGCTATAAGCCTGTAATTACGCGAGTTTGAGCTATTGACATTGCAAATAACAATGCCTTTTATTTTTGTTTTTAAAACATAAATAAAAGGCATTGTCATTTACAATGCCAATAGCTTAAACTCGCGTAAATGCGAGACCTATTGCATTGCAAATGCTTGTTTTCCTTGCAGTTCATTGGTGTTTTTAATACCGAGGAGGGAACCGCGGCAGCTCCAGTGACATGATTAGTCATCCCCTTAGATGATAAAGTGTCAGAAAGAGTGGAAAAATACACAGAGCACTTCCATGCCATCCATCACTTTTGAATGTCACTTTGTCAGGGCAGCCAGAGACAGCTAACACTTTATATATCTTTGACATTTACTGGGGGTTGTACGATGGATAACTATGAAGATTTTAATAGTCTGGTAGAAAATGTCAATGCTAGTAGACCGAGCTTGCATAATTCTCATTGTATTTCATGCAGCACATCAACAGATGACACTCCTCACAGAGTTAGCAGAAATTTTGGTCAACCCATTTTTTAGTTTAAATAATATTTGCTTAGTAACATGAACATTTTGCAATTGAAATGATAATGCTGTGATGTACAGAAGTATATTTCCTGACATAGGCCAAACTAGACCTTAATTAGGCCGCAACTCCATTTTGGATTTAGAGTAGCCATGTTTTCATTTCTCATTGACACCACACACAGCAATGGCGTTTTTATAATGCAGTATTTTGATTTGTTAATATGTGATATATTTGCTCAGCTTCTGCCGACTGTGTGATATACACTGGTTTCTATTGTGAATTTTCCTACAAAAAGATGTGTCTAGATGTGATCTAGGTCTCTTTCCTGAGCCTCTAGGGATGCTGCCCGATTTTCTATTGATTTGATGCACACTATGGACTTAAACTACTTTCAGGATTTTACCCATGCTGCATGTATGCTGATAGCATTTATGGCAAATTATGCTATTTTTCTATGAATGAAATATTAAGCATTTATTTTGAATATGAGACTGGCTATATTTTTGCCTTCTGTAATGCACTTTAATATTTGTAATAAATGTTCATGGTTACTAACTTCCTCCTCGCAAGTCTTTATGAGACAAGGCTATTTTAATTGATTGTTATTTGAAATGCTGTTTTGAATCTTATCTTTAGGGACACATTTCCTCATCTACTCTTGAGAACAACACCATCCCCAACCTTGCATTAGGCGCTTTATTTCTAACATGATTATCTGAAATAGCGCCAACACTTGCATAGTTCCTGTGGTCAACATATTTTAGTAACATACATATGCCTCTCCTCCCATAGCATCCTTTCCAGAGTCAATGGTAAGTCTTATTTAGACCATGCCGTACCCTCACACACATGTTTAACACCAAACCTTAATAGTTGGCAATGGGATGCCTCTTAACAACACAACTAGGGGTGTGTGTGAAATTTGCAATATATGCTTGCACGTAATTAGGCAAAATCTTGGCAACATTTCAGTAAAATTACGAGAAATGCAAATCCATCATTCCACGCTATATTTTGGTATAAAATGCATCCACATGTCAACATTTGGTGCAAGGGCACATTTAAAGAAAATCATAATGAACAATAGATGCTCACGTTCAATTGTTCCTGCATGGTTGCAATATAATTTTATTGTGAATAGCATATAATTACGGGAAGTAGCCTAATGGCGTATTTTCGGGAAATTCACTTAACAAGAATACGCCAATTTCCTGAAATTACGCAAATTATGCCAGTGGAATGTAATAACCAGGTCTAAACACAGCTTGACACATCTGGATGGGTAATGGACAATTCTTCTTAATGGAGTGGCCATTGCCAACTGGGGGGTGAGCAAGAGGGAGGGTGGAGATGAAAACGTGGGTGGCGGATGACGATGCAGGTGGAACTGTAGCAGTCTGGTCCACCACCACTAGGGGCTGGTCATCAGTAGAGGCCTCCGAAGATGATGTGGAGTTGGTCGTGCTCTCTGCACCAGTCCTCTCACCCTCCGGGCCACTAGATCCCTCGTGTCAGTGGAGTCTGAACCAGGACCACAGTAGCCAGCTTCTTCCCTGCCAATGTGGCCGCTGTCACCTTCGCCTTGCCCAGATGATGCTGTAGACAGATTGAACCATTTGAGCGTATCTGGGCAAAGAGAGTTGAACATGAAGTTTGCTCACAAACCATTTACTAAGTCTACATAGTAAACCATCTTCAAGGCTCTCAAACTTGCCTTCATAATCATCAATATTTCATGCCTGTAGGGAAGTTTTCCAAAAACCATTTGCTCACAGTCTAGAAAATCTCCATGTTAGCTCCCATATCATGTATGGCTAAACCACTTCAGTACAGAACACAAACATTTCCACATATCCAAAAGAGACATGTTTTGGCCCTGATATTGACTTATCAAACTGGGATACTCCAACATCTATGTGATGGAACCTTCCATCTGAAATGTCCTATTAAGTTTCACTTTTCTCACCATCATTGCTTGCTCATCTAGACATAACTAAGGACACCTAAATGTCATTTGGGGTACGTGTAACTCTGTCACCAATGTGGACACATTCCTGTCTGTTTCAATCAATACAGTCTGGCATGAAAATTCATGTTGGTTGACACAGACTGGATTACATACACTTTAGGGAAGGACTGAGGCTTCATGACAATCTGCTATTGTCTACATGAAATGATTTGAAGTTAGCTAGTGAAACATATTTCTCATAAGGAATGACGCCATTGTACACATGCTTCCAGTCCTTCTGGTACAGATGCTCATGATCATATTTTCATTGTACCAACTTATCAATGTAAAGTCTGAAACATGAACTGTCTCTTACATGCTGACTATACCATGTCAGCAGGAATAGGGCCTATATTACAAACTCACATGTGTGATGGAGCATCACACCTGATCCAAACCTCAAATGGGGCATGTTGGATACAAATGTCCCTCATAACATGTGTCTGCTCAAAGCAGTACTTGACTTGTGATGAGGAATCTAGTGACGAACCTTTGCACAAAATAATACACCAGACACGGCATAAGACACTGTCTGAAAAACTTACACCTCCAGAAATCGTCATTTGCGTTGGACGTGTGTCAACCGTCATGTTGATGCCAAACAACATTGCTGTAAATTGGAAAGGTTAAACAACAAAATTAGCTACATACAATGACTCACTCCCTTGATGCTGCTGTTGGGCCCTCAACTGCCCATCAAGCTCCGGGTAGGCCACCACAAGGATGCGGCCCATTAGGGGGGTCAGGCTGCGGTGCATGCGATTGCCTTGTTGGGAGGCCTGGCCGACCTGGACTACTGCTATCTTCCTGGTACAACTTGGAGGTCCTCCCACCTCTTCCTGCAATGTAGGCTGCACCGCTCAAAGACACTGAGGGTCTGCACTGTCTTTGTGATGGCCTTTCACAAATCCTGCTTCTGATGGGAGTTGACCTGCATGGATGAGAACAAAATACTACAAAAGATGTTTTGAGTGGTTTTGTTTGTCTGTAATGCAGTGACACAATTTGTTGCCATCCCTCACATGCATTCCCAGAACAGTCAGTACAGATTATTTACTAACATGTCAAAGGTCCTAGGAAACACTAAATAGCAGTGATCTGTGGAGTAGCCTCTTTCTTTCTTTCCCATCATGTTACCAATCCAACCCACAAACATCATTTAAGTCAGGGATAGGAAAGTTTTCATGTTGTGAGATCTACTCCTGATTAGTCCAACCCATTGTGAGCTACTAAAGCCTAAACAACCTGTGCATTTTTTGGCCATAACTCTTAGAAGATCTTAGAACATCTTTGATGTTTTGCACCACATACAGTGACTAAGGGCAGTATGGGAGGGCTGCCCTATGTCTATGAGAGTATGGTTTTGGGTGATGTATGAACAAGTGTGTGTAGTAATGGGACATACTTGTCTGACTGATGAAGAGCTTGGGTCATTTAGACTGGCAGCACACGAAATACCTTTCCCCATATGTGACACCATGACATGTTTAACACATGAAGATACTCATATTCCAAAATACGGGCTGTACAGACACTTGACAGGACAGCATCAGACAACTCCATAACTTTAGAACTACTACTTGGACTTTACATTTTTCTCAAAACAACCTGGGCTGTATGTTTCCTCTTAAACTAGTGGCACAGTGCCTACAAGCCACTGCAAGTAAGGTACCTGCAGTTTGTCTAATAGAACCTCGAATTGTCAGTAACATGCACTGAAAACACAGTTAATACTTTCAAGTGAATTTTCATTTTAAAACACAGACATTTCTAAGATCCTCAAAAAACACCCTGTACCTAGCTAAATCATTCAGTTCAGTACACTCCAATCTCAACACTCTACTCATGAACAAAAAGGGAGCAAATAGCCTGATGGCAAAAAGGAAACAAGTCCATTTGGCAAACATTTCCCAATCAAATATGTACCTGTTCCTCTGGGGTCCCATACAGCTGACTGTACTAGAAGAGGACCTCCCTGGTGAGGAGAAGGCACGGGCCCTCTCACCAGCTTTGCCCAACAGCCTGGCTCCCAGAGGTCAATAACGGCAGCAAAAACTACGAGGAGGTCTTGTAGGCTGCAGTGTTAGGAGGCAAGTGAGCTTTTTTTCAAAACGCAACGCACAAGTACACGGTGTATGCAATCCAAGACGGACACAGGCATTGGTTTTCATGCATAGCCGTCAGACACGTTAGACTATGGCTGGGCCTGTGGTGGAGTATACTGCCCATTACGCAGTCAACTTCTGCTGCGGACGTCTGCTTCCAAATGTACTATTGGCGAGGTCAGGCAGCCGCCATTTTAGATGTTCAAAAGAGTGTTTGCGACTGTTAAGTGCATCACCACCATTCAAAATGGGGGCTAGTTTATTTACATAGTTAAACTTCGATGGACACTCATTTTTTGTATAGTAACATTTACATGTAGTGCATTACTGTGCTGAAATGTAATATTTGCGCGGTTTACTGTACACCTCCCGTGACGGTATATTTTGGAGGGAACATTCAAAAACTTTTAAATGTCTAAATAATACATTTGAAATGTATGATTTACACATTTCATCAAATTGCTATTCATGTTAGGCTTTTAAGGTAATGTGGAATAATAAAGGACAACAAGCAAATGTTTGATTTAAAATTGTAGTCACAACATCTACATTTTGTAGGAGTACATGACTTTACAGTTAAATATCAAATATGGTGCAGTGGAAAATCTTGCTAATGTGCAATACTTGTTTCCCATACAGTCATAGGAACCGAGGGAGAATGATGAGACAACAACCTCAGGTGTTCCGGCCATTTCCAGACCTTGCCACCATGGAGGAAAGGCACATTATAAAAATGTTCAGATTGAACAGGCCAACAATATTGGATTTATGTCATCAGCTGGAGCCAGATCGTCTGCCTCATAACAGAAATGTCACATCTATTACACCAATTGTCAAGCTCATGGCAGTACTTCATTTTGTGGCCACAGGATCATTCCAATACACTGTGTCAGTATATGGTGGAATGTCACAACCAACTTTCAGTTGTGTTCTACAAGAAGTACTTTCTTCAGTGATGAAACATACCAACAGCTTCATCCAGGTCCCATGGCAACAGGATTTAGCCAATGTGAAGGCGGACTTCTACGGTTTTGGTCGCCTACCACATGTGGTTGGAGCAATTGATGGCACACATATTGTCTTAGTGCCACCACATGCCAGGGAACATGTCTACTGTAATCGGAAACACTTCCATTCAATCAATGTTCAAGTTATCTGCTTACCGGATTTGTACATCACAAGCGATTGTGCATGTTTCCCTGGCTCTGCCCATAATTCCTTTGTACTACGGAACAGCACCATCCCCCTGCAAATGTTACAACTTAGACCTGAGAGGGCCTGGCTTATTCGTCTGTACAATCTTTCATGATCTTGTTTGTGGAACTTCTAGTTGGACAATATGAAAATGTGTTACATAATTTTGCACTTTTTTGTCTTCCATCTAGGAGACTCAGCTTATCCCAACCAACCAGGGTTTTTGGCACCTCTGAGGAATCCAACAACACCAGGGGAAGTCTGCTTCAATGAGGCCCATGGAAGAGCACGGCGGCCAGTGGAGCCGGCTTTCGGGCTCCTAAACACCAGACTTCGCTGTCTGGACAAAACTGGTGAAGCCCTCTTCTACTCACCCACTAAGGTGTGCCAAATCACTGTGGTCTGCTGCGTGCTCCACAACATCACCCTGCGATGGAACATCCCTTACATCACAGAGGATGGAGAACATGAAGAGCCACTGGGTGAGGATCCTGAAATGCCAAATGAAGATGATAATTGTGAAGAGGAAGGAGTTGACTTACATCAAAATGTCATTGACAACTTCTTCTCATGAGTGTAAGTACATCTGTACATATTATCACTTTCACCATTCAACTAACTATCCATTTGATTATGAGAGTAGTATTTGTTGGGCAAATGCTAGGAAGGGCAAGTTAAGGCAAATGCAGGCCAAAGTTTAAACACATTGACAATTATGTTCATGTACATTGTGTCTCTCACATTGTTATGTGGAACTGTATCCTCCAAAAGTTGCCTTTGTTATGTTCTCCATTATGTTATGTTTGATTGTTAATCTGTTGGTTTTGAACTCTTTTTAGATTCCTTCACCATGTCATCTTCATTTGGATATTTCAGAGTTCCAATAGAACTGTATAAAGCAAACGCGTCCACGATTGCTCCATATCTTATAAGAATGTACGACGAAAGCGTGACTACGGGTATTCTGCCCAAAACACAGAGAATGGCCAATATCATAGTTATACTCAAAGCAGGTAAACCCCCCGAGAGGTGCGGGTCATATAGGCCAATTTCCCTCCTAGACCCAGAAGTCAAGATACTCGCTAAGATTTTGCAATGCGTATGTCTCCCCTGCTAAGCAAGCTGATCCACCCGGATCAATCCGGTTTTATGCCCGGCAGGAACACTGCCCTTAACTTAAGGCGCCTTCATGGTGTCATGGGTAGGGCAGTGACGATCAGGGAAGACGCAGTGATCATGTCTTTGGATGCAAAGATGGCATTCAACATGATTGAATGGCCTTTTTTATTTGCGGTACTTGAACAATTTGGGTTTGGTATGAAATTTCTATTCTGGGTAGTGCTCCTTTACTCGGAACCCCTGGCCCGAATCATAGTGAATGGTGGGAGATCGAAAACATTTACGTTGCAAAAGGGAACCAGGCAGGGCTGTCCACTTTCTCCCTTAATTTTCGCTCTTACCCTCGAGCCCCTGGCAATCTGGATCAGGGGGGACCCCCTCATCAGGGGCCTGAACTGGACGTCAGAGTGGGAGGATAGAATCTCCCTCTATGCAGACGATATTTTGCTTTATTTGGCCAGACCTTACTTTTCCATACATCGAACGTTACACATTTTCACTCTTTTCCAAAAGTACTCAGGATACACCATTAATTGGGACAAGTCCCTGGTGTATGACCTATGTGGGAACTGCCCCACCTTGCCTAGAGGCTGTCCGGCCAAAACCGTCATGGAGGGTTTTCGATACCTGGGGAAATATATCACGGCTAGTCCCACTTTATTTTACAAGAGTAACTTGGCTCCCCCTCTGCGCCACTTTCGGGAAGACGTGCAACATTGGAAGACCCTGCCCCTCACGCTACTGGGCAGGGCCGCCTTATATAAAATGATGGCACTTCCCCGCTTTGTTTATGCTTTGCAGAACACACCTCATTTGGTTCCAGCCCATTACTTCCACTCAATTGAGTCGGAAGTGCGCTCCTTACTCTGGAATAGTGGTGCTCCTCGTATTGCATTGACCAAACTAATGAAGAGCTGGTATGATGGAGGCATAGCCCTGCCGGCACTTAAAAGTTACTATTGGGCCTCTCAATTAATGGTCACCAATCACTGGGTACATCGGCCCGGAACGGATCCAGCTTACAGGATCGATAGGTACAATATGACCCCTGGCGATTACCGCAGAGCAATTTACGGGGGAATAAAGAACACACCTCAGTACACCCCAACTTCCACTACCATCACCCTATGGCACATGGCTACGTCTGCCCTGGGGTGGAAAAACAAGATCACACAAGTCACCCCATTGCTGGAAACAGACCGATTGGGGTTATTGGCAAAACACCCAGGGTTCGACAAATGGGACCTGATAGGACTCTCGACAGTCGGAGATATGTGGGTGGGAGGGAGGGTGAGACCTTTTGGCGACCTTCAACGGGACTACAAACTGAATGCGGGGGAAACCTTTAGATACCTTCAGGCCAGAAATGCACTACAGAGGGCGATACCCAGGGGCTCTGATCTACCTGTCTCCTCACCCCTAGAAGATAGACTGCTGGACAACTACCTCCATGACAAGGCAATCTCCCTGATGTACAGAAAAATACTTAATAACATCCCAGATGCAATGGGGAAAACACGAGCAAAATGGGCAGAGGACGTGGGTGATATCAGTGACGAGGACTGGCAGGAGGCACTAGCGTCACCCTGAGAGGTGGCGATCCGATCCCGATTCAGGTTTATCCAACTCAAACTCCTGCATAGAGCATACTATACAAGCTCAGCGTTGGTCAAAATGGGTGCCCTGGACTCCCCGACGTGTCCTAGGGGCTGTGGGCAGACAGGAACGTACATGCACCAGCGGTGGGAATGCCCGCTCCTCCAGACATATTGTGGGAAGGTAACATCGGCGCTGCTTTTAACATGTCAGAAAACAATGGAGGTCTCTCACCGATGGTGCCTTCTTAACATGTGGGATGCTACGGACCTCTCTAGGGCTGAGAGAATATGGGTCTCCCTGGGGTGCATGATAGCAAAACGCAATATAGCGAGATCCTGGAAGGGAACCACTAGGCTCAAATTCAGAGATTGGGAGACAGACATGGACTGGTGCATGCTGGCGGAGCGGGCGATATACGAGGGAAGAGTGTGCCCCCAAAAATGGACCAGAATCTGGGGAGCATGGATCGAAAGTCGGGGAATGCTATGTACACAGTTCAGCGACACTTCCCAACATGCAGGGGACCACTTAGATGAATAAACTGTATAAGATGGAGTATGTCATCAGATTCGATGTAATGGAACTGGTCTCAGGTAGCATATTGATGGAAATTGTACTGATGCACTTGGCTGGGACGAAGACAATGATAATGCACTGTACTTTGTTTTTGTTTTTCCTTGTTTGTTTGATAAAAAGATTTAAAAAAAAAAAAAGTATTGGATTAAGAGAATGCTGACATTAAGTTTGTCTAAATGATCAAGGGAAAAAAAGCATTGGCACACATCCCCAAAACAACTGTTTGATAGCATTTCAGTGGCCCTATGCATGGTGTGAAGTGGCACCATGGGTTGCACAAAAAAAGGTACATTTACATGAAACAATAATTAACTACACAAAACAAGCTCATTTTAACCACCCTCCCAAAATGAATAAATAAATAGGACCTTTAGCCTACATGCAAGTGGAAGTGACATTGCAATACTGTTAGAAATCGGATATTTAGTTGACAGAGATATGCACCCTGTCCAAGTAGAGTCACAATCCTAGTGCAAGGTAAGTCACAATCCCAAATTATCCTGTGCTCACCCCCTGGTAGCTTGGCACATAGCAGGCAGGCTTAACTTAGAAGGCAATGTGTAAAGTATTTGTACAATAACTCATGCAACAACACAGTAAATACACCACTAAAAGACTTAACATTAGTTTAGAAAAATAGAGACGATTTATCTAAGTAAAATAAGACCAAACTGACCAAAATCTATCAAGCGGAAGCCAAGATTTTGAAGGTTGCAGGAATAAATGCAATAAAGTGATTAGAAGCAAGTAGCGCTAACAAGGTTACTTCAGGTCGCAAGGGTCTGGTGCAAATCCAAAGTTCAGGCTGACCGCAATGGAGCATGAGCCGGTTACAGAGACCCACCTGGGCCCACTGAACACAGTACCTTGGATCCTGGGACGCAGTCTGCAGGGGGAGGCTGGGCGTTGTCCGGCGTTGGTTCCAAGAGGCTGTGCAGCAAGGTTATGCGGGGCTTCGAGCTGCTTCACGTCGGACTTGGCAGAAACTCAGCTCCAGAACCCACTTCTGAGGCCCAGAACTTGGATGGGGCACCTCAGTCAAGGGTAGAAATCACAGAAAGCAGAGTCCTGCAGCACCAGCAGAACTGCAGGAAGTCTTTTGTGTCCCTGAGACTTCAGAAACAGGAGGCAAGCTAACACGCCCTAGAAGATCACTTTGGAGGGCAGACAGAGTTCAGCTGTTCTTCAGCAGTGTCAGAGAACCACAGGCCACAGGGCAACTATCAGGCAGCAGTCCTCCGAGGAAAGCAATCCAGTTGAGTCCTTTGAGCAACACCGTAGTTCTTCTGACAGAGATATGGTGTAGGTCGAGAAGTGTCTGATTTGGGAGTGTCAGAGAACTAGTACTTATACCCAAATGTGCCTTTGATGTGGGGGAAATTTCAAAGAGTGATTTGGAAGTGCACGGGTACCCCTTTCAAAACAGTCCTGTCTGCTGGGTTATCTACGGGGATCACCTGCCATTTGTATGGGATCAGGTCATTATTTTTTGATGTCCCAGTTTGAGCCCCTTTTCCTCCCGTCTGACCAGGTCGGCCATCAGATTGCAGATTGATGCCAATGGGTGCAGTCACCCCTGACCTTCCTGTGTTTATGGCTGTATGTGAGGAATGCACGATTGAGAACTGTCGCTCCGTCCAGATGTGTATTGGAAACAGGCTGGGGCACAGAGAACAAAGTTAGGAGCAGAAAAATGCCCATTCCTAACCCACACTAGCATTTTCCACTGTGTCCATCAACACTGGGTGGTGGAGAACAAGGAACCCCCAGATATGAACTACTTCGCGCACTTCACACAATAGGTCATGGGAGCCATTTGGTACGCTGGCTATGTCGGGGCCTAAGGGGGCATCCCATGATATCACTGCTCCCCTTGAAACAGAAATGGGAAACTGACTTGGCGAAAGGCCTGTCTGAGAAGGAATGGGCCACCATTATTGAATACATGAAACAGATTTCCCGTAATACCCGGTTTAAGTTCATACAGCTTTCAATATAACATAGAGCATATTTAACACGACACAAATTGCATACAATGTACCCGGCGGCCTCTTCAGAGTGCCCACATTGTCATACATCTAACGCAGACTTTATCCATATGATTTGGTCATGCCTATCCCTGTCCATTTTCTGACGCGAAGTTTCAGAGGGCCTCACACATCTGTCTGGGATAACCCCTTGGTCATCAGTAGACTCCTGTATCTTGGGACTGACCCCATTGCCCAAAACAGCTAAAATGCTCCGACGCTTTACTGACCTTTCCTTTCTATTGGCGAAAAGAACAGTGGAAGTCCCAAAGGGCTCTTAGAGAGGGGGACTGGGGGGAGGAGGTTCTGCGTTGGGCCAATGCGGAGGCAAGAGGAATAAAGAGGGCTTCATAAGAAGCCAATCTGGTTGGATTGGGTTCACCTGTTGGAGAAATTCCGGGCACACATATCCGATGCCTGACAGGTGTAGAGGAACGTTTACTCTCCCCATCTAACTGTCAAGCACATTAGGCACATGTCAACGCACTGCGACACTGAGGCCCTTTACACGCCCCCCACTGCTTACACCCACAACCAAAATAGACCACTCAAGCTAGTTGTGGGAGGGAGAGGGGGGGGGTGTTTAATCTTCTTGTTTGAGAATGCTTTCTCTCGTTGTAATAATGCGTACTTGCGTATATGGATGGCCTACTGTCTTAACCCTGTAAATAGATTGGTCTTATCGAAGAATAATGTATACATAGCATACATATCTGAAATGGGATTTGTAATAAGACTATAATAACTTCATGTAATGCCTGTAACTTGAAAATCAATAAAGTGTGTTAAAGAAAAAAGCGCAGGAAAATGCCCACTCTCTAAAAGCGGCATTTCTACACTAGTAGTGTTAAATCCAACCTTACCAGCAAAGTGCATTTATCACTACTATTCCACTCATACCAAACACGATAAACCTACTCCCCCGCGATCACAAATGATCACTTAGAAGCATGTAAGGGAATTCCCAATGCTTAGTCTGAAAGGGGAGTAGGCCTCACAGTAGTGAAAACAAAATAGGCTTCTTTTCACTACCAGGGCATGTCAAACATAAAAGTACAGGTCCTACCTTTTACTTACATAGCACCTTGCGCTTTGGGTTAACAAGGGCCTTCCATAGGGGTTACTTATATGTAATAAAATGAAAGTTTAGGGCTTGGTAAGTAGTTTTAAATGCCAAGTCAAAGTGGCAGTATACTGCATACCCAGGCATTGCAGTGGCAGGCCTGAGACATGGTTAAAGGGCTTCTTATGTGGGTGGCACAAGCAGTGCTGCAGACCAACTAGTAGCATTTAATTTACAGGCACGGGGCACATCTAGTACACTTTAATAGGGACTTACAAGTAAATTAAAAATGCCAATTGGGTATGTGCCAATGTTACCATGTTTTAGGGAGAGAGCATATGCACTTTGGCACTAGATAGCAGTGGTATAATGTGCAGAGTCCTAAAGTAAGCTAAATCAAGGTCTCAAAAAAAGGAGGAAGAAGGCAAAAGGTTTGGGGTGACCCTTCAGTGAGGGCCATTTTCCAACAATTACTGAACAATAGCTGCTTGAAAATATGAATAAGGCACAGCTCTGCTAGCAAAGACATCAACATTGTATATTGAAACATTATATGCAGCAGCAGATGTTTAGACCGAATATTGCAAAAAAATATTGTGATGCGAAAATATAGTTCCAGGAATATAATAATTTCAAAGATATTGTGGACATAAATATCGAAGGTAAGTATATAATTTTTAGGGCCTTATTATGAGTTTGGTGGTCTGTGAAGTGCCATACACGCAGTCGCGGTCCGAACGCTGCAAGCTCGGCTGTCCAACCGCCATATTACGAGTTGGGTGGATTGCGACTGTAAAGACAGCAGCTGAACCTCCGATACCACCAGCGCATCATTGACCGCTGGGGTTGCGGTTGGGGAAAAGGAGCTGCCATAGAGCGGTACAGGGCAGTTTCACCGTCGTCTGTATTATGAGTTGGCTTTTCTACGAGCTGACCACGGCAGTGAGACTGCCAGCTTCAAGTCAGCAGAAACGAAGTACTTGGGGTGCGTATTTACCCCGTTCCTGTTATTTTGGTCAGAGTTCGACATGGATCCCTTTCTTCAGGTCCCCCCTTCACAGCAACATCTTCACCCCGAGGATTACGACCCTGTTTGTGGCGATGTACAGGTGAGTTATTTTTGTACCATATACCCATTGCCTGGACTGCCCGCATATGGGCCCAACTTCGGCAATGGATAGGTGGTATTATTTCACATGTATCATGCATATATGTGCGTCTGCCACATATACATTTGAAATGCTCACACAGGCATCAAAACATATGGAAAAATAATCACCACCACTGCAAAATATCTGCAGCCAAACCGCGGGCACTGCGGGCACCACAGTAAACTCGTAATACGGTGGTCATAAGACCGCTGGCGCTGCAGTCTCCTGGCGGCCTCAGCTGCTGAGATTGGGCGGTAGGACCGCCAAACTTGAAAAAAGGCCCTTAGTCTTGTTTTTGGTATAATTGTAAAATATATTGTTTGCTAAAATATTGTTGTATATAAAGTTGATTTTTACAAATTGTTTGTTAAATAGATGGGGTAGCTATGAAATTCTAAAACATTTGATGAGGTGCTGATTTATTTAAAAAAGTTTATTGTAGTGTTTATTGTATTTCATTTTTATGTGTTTATTGTAAAATTTAAAATAAAAATATATGTTTAATAAAACTTTCAGCAGTGGTATGTTAATTTTATAGGGGAAAGTGTGGGGAGATTTTAAAGTATATTTTTGAAAATATATTTTGTTTGCATCTTTATGTTTTTAATTTTTAATTTAGTAATTTTTTATTTTTGAAAATTAACTTTTTAAATATCTGTATTTAAAGTTAACAATTGTTGTTGCTTTTTTTGTAATGTTTTCATTTGAAAGGTTTATTTGAATTAGGCTATAAGTTTATGTTTTACATTTTTTTATTTCAAAATGTTTTTAAATGTAGCTATTATTTATTTAATTTTCTGTTTATGTTACATTATTTTATGTATATTTTGTTTTTGATGATTAGAATGGAAATTTATTAAAAATGTAATGAAGTATTATTTAAATTTTTGAATAAGTTTTATTTCAAATTATAAATTCATTTATTTGTTTTTATAAATACATGAATTTACATTTATATATAAAAATGTGCATTTAATATAATAGTTCAAACAAATTTATTTAATGTGTTTTAATTTTTTCAACGTTAAGGAAAATTATCAGAATGTAAGGCAAACCTGCTGGCTTTACTTGGTCATTTTGCTTTAAGCACTCAATGGGAGCAAATAGCTTTTCTCACTCTCTCCCCATGTGCTTCTTACTGCCTTCTCCCACTCCTTCATCCATTGCTCCCCATGTCTCCCTGCTTCACAGCTTTTTAAAATAAAATATTCCTCTACATTGCTTCTGCCAAAGCAAAGCAGCTGCCTATAACCTCCGGACCACTCGCTTCCCTGCTTTTCCAATGTTCCTCTGCCCATTCTTTGCTTTCCCACCCCAACCCATTACCACCTCCTTCTTTATATTTTTTACATTTTGTAAAATAATTTTTGCAAGGGCCAAGTAGCTACACAGTGTTATTGGCTGCTCACTTCCTTTAGTTTCTGCAGCAACTTGTGCAAGCTTATCTATTTATTTTACCTTTCTGAATTGGTTGTAATTCATATTGGAATAGATAATTAAAGTTACATAAAATCCAAAATGGCCACCGGTGCATTATAAACAAATGAATAGAAGAAGCACCTGTTCATGCATTCTGATGCAGCAGCAACCATTTTGGAATTTATTTCACGCAACACAAGCAAGCATTTGCAAAGGTAATAGTCAGGCCCACTGGAATTATGCGATTCAGCAACTGCAGTATTATGCGAATAATTATAGATTTGCCACACTTTCCACATATTCTATCATATCGTTTCAATATTCTTTATCCCGTCGTAACATCGATCATCAAAACACAGATTTAAAAATACATTTCAAGCGATCAATATGCTTTAGGAAACAAGAGGATTTTGTGCCATTCTCACAGAACTATTAGACATCTATAAAACATAGAAGCAAAAATTAACATATCATAAAGTATGACATTTTTCTCAATTTAATATCAGCAAAATATGGTTAGAAACAACTAGCAGGGTTGACATATCATAAAACATATCTCTTCTCAAGTTAATAGCCACACGATATTACTGGAAACAGTGAACATGTTATGGCGGGGACTGGATTTTTTTTAAAGAGAATCATCCCTTCTAAATAAAAACAAAGTTCTCATGCTTTTACGATACAACATAAAATTACTTTACAAACAGATAAAGGGTTTAAATGCCATAAGAAAAAAACAATCCCAGAAGCTAAAAAAGCCATCATTCATATATAAAAACCCACATAAAACTTATTATAAAGCATATCTCTTTCTCAATTTGATGGCAGCAGAAACATAGTTAAGAACAGCAAAGCAGATTACAGGCGAAGTTAAGCATTTTAGAAAATTCATCCTTTCTTGATAAGATGTAAGGTGCTCGTAGTTTAAGATTGGACATAAAAAAGCAAACTCTCAAGGTGGTATGTAAAGTGCAAAAAAGCATGAAATGCACTGTCGATTGGGATGTAGTGCCATTACATGGGTAGCTTGGCAGGGATATGAACCAAGATCCTGAGAGGAGAAAGGTCACTAAAAATGAATCTAATTCAGGCCCTGATTATGAGGTTGGTGGTCCGTAAACCGCAGTACCCATGGTCCGACCGCCTCAAGCTTGGCGGTCCGACCGCAGTATTACAAGATGGTGGACTGCCTTTGCAAAGACTGCGGCTGAACTGCCGACACTGCCCCCCAACTCCGACCGCGGCGTCCACGGAATGGGCCAATGAGGCAATGTGAGGCTCGGACATCAGTGAAACTGCCGGCCCAATTGCAAGTTGCTAAACAGGCGGCGTGATCGTGGTGGTTCAACCACCACATCTGAAACCTCAGAAAGAGAAGGATAAAAGGGCGAATCTCACCTCTACTCACCTCTACACGTCTTCTGCCATCATGGAGCCCAACGTACACGTCCTGCTACTGTACCTGCTCGATTGCGTCCAAAACCCACTCCATTGTGGATGAAATCGGCTGTAAGTCATACAACTACCAGTTTCCATAGACTCCTCAGCAAAACGATGCCCTGCCATGGACCAGGCAAGAGAGTTGGGGTTTCTAAGTAATTTACACATTTACAGGGACCCTGTCTGGGATTGTTTCAAGTGAATATAAAAAAGACATCTGTAGGGTGCCCTCCTAAGCCAAAACACTGAAGCTGCACAGGCACACTGTACACCAATTGACATAGGTGTGTCTGTGGAGGGCTCTGTGCGTGTTGCTGTGTTGTCTGTGGGTACAGGTGTGTCTGTGGAGTGCTATCTGTGTGTTGCTGTGTTGTCTGCCGGAATAGGTATGTCTTTTGAGGGGTCAGTGTGTGTTGCTGTGTTGTATGCGGGTATGCTGGGGGTGGTGGGCTGGAAAGGGGGGTGAGTGTCTGCTATGCGCAAGCATGTTTGTCTTTTTCAATGTTTTGTGTTTCTGTGTGGTGCTTGTGTCTGATAAAGTGTGAGCATGCTTAGGTGTGCAGGTGCTTGGGATAGGAATGGGAAGAGGGAATGTGGATGGGAAAGGGGCAGGAGGTGGGGTGGAAGGTTGGGATGGGTGGAGGGCTGCTGTGAGGGAGGAGGCCAGAGCCTGAAAAGATCTCTTCAGGGAAGACATTGCAGTGTGAATGCCTTCCAGGTAGGCCACAATGTGGGTCAGCTGGTTTCCTTGCCCCTGGATGGCATTCAGGACTGCAGTCTGACCCACAGAGAGGCTCTTCAGGAGGTCAATAGCCTCCTCACTCAGGGCAGTGAGGCTAACATGGGCCCCGGCTGAGGTGCCTGGAGCGAATGAGATCGCTCTCCTAATAGGGGAGAAGGAACGGCCAACTTGTTTGTTGACAACAGGGAGGGTGGCGATGGAACTGGGAGTAGTGGACAAGGATGAAGGTGGTAATGATCCTGTGGGTCCACCACCAATCGGGAGTGTCCACCGGAGGATGACTCAGAAGATAATGAGCTTGAGCTGCTGTCCTCCAATGCACTCCCCACACCCACCTGGTCACTGGGTCCCTCCGTGTCTGACATCTCAAATCCGGAACTACTGCGACCAGCTGTGTCGCCACTGGCATTGGCCCCTTCTCCTCCGCTTCCCCTGGATGTATCTGAAATGACATGTAACATAGGTTTATTGCAACTGCGTTGCCACACCTGCCCATCACAAATCAAAGAAAACATTTAAGAAGTCCACATATCACACCAGCTTCATGGTTCACTCTAGAGGCTTCAAATTTAGCATTAGCACATGCATGCATGCTACATAACCTGCAAAGTGCTGGGGCCACTCATGTCATAAACCCAGACAGACCCCAATGCATTGATGCAGCGGTCTACACTCCATCCTTATGTCCATACTAGGATAGTTGATCACCTTGCATACTTTGCACTTGCAATATGCCATTGTAAAATGATGTAGCCAAATAGGAAGGGTACAAGTGTGAGATTTACACAATGCCCACACAAGGCCCAGAGTGAAACAAATCTAACTATTACTCATAACACATCAGGATGTGCTGAAGGTTAAGTTCAACACCAATGTACTACCTGCCAATTAGGGTTATGGCAGACATCATGTCACATACAGTTGCTCATTGCACACTGATGTAACTTTGCACTCTAAATTACATCATATGTCCGCTACCTGAAACGTCAAATGAAAGCTGTTCACATGTAGTTTTGCTATGTATCACATTTAGCATATAAAGTTCCCAGAAAGAATTGACACCCAAACATTTATGAGACAGATTCTCTGAATTCACACAGTACAAGATTCCATATCGCCATATACACATCCCCAATCCTGCTTGGTACAGGTGATGAAGCCAGTCATAGATTGTATATCCACAAGCCAATGCACCTTTGAAGGTTTTGGATGTCCCTGAGTATCTATGACATGGAGATGTGGGTTTCATAGAGTCCCAATGGGCAGGCAAATAACACCACTTTCGGAGCTTTATAGGGCGCGAACTTGACCCGAAGGTATCAGAGCGCTTTACACAAGCATCAGTTGTATTACAAGAGGACACATTCATTTTTGTTAGGCATGGGGAGATTAAGTGATTTGCACAGAATCACAGGATGTTACGCGTCCTTGATGAGACTCAAACCCCGTTCCCCAGATTTGAGGTCGACCGCCCTAGCCGTTAGGCCACATCCTCTTGCATACTCACATTGCCTTGTAAGAATCAGTGTACACACTCACATATGATCCCTACAGTTCTACACTTCCTCATTGTTAGACTTGGCTTTTTCAGCGAGTTTACCCACAGACTTTTTGCTTTTTGACCTCCTGTTTCTAACCTATTTTTCATTGGTTTTAGGACTCTGGGCCCTTTACAACTGCTATTCAGTGCTAAGTGCATATGCTCTCCATGTAAATTGTATTATGATTTGTTTTCCATGATTGGGAAATTTGATTTGCTAGCAAGTCCGTAATACAGTGCACTGTGTGCCCAGGCCATGTAAACCAAATGCTACTCATGGGCTTGCAGCCCTGGTTGTGCCATCCACACAAGTAGCCTTTCAAAGGTGTCTCAGACCTGCCACTGCAGTGTCTGCGCGCAGTTTTTACTGTCATGTCGACCTGGAAAGTGCACCCACTTGCCAGGCCCAAACCTTCCTTTTTCTCACATATAAGACACCCCTAAGGTAGGCCCAAGACACCCCTGTGGGCAGGCTACAGTGTGAGGGAAAGGTAGGACATGTACTGGTGTTTGTTACATGTCCTGATGGTGAGATACTGTGCATTTTGTTTTCACTGTTACAGTGGCGGCCGCTATTTACCGGGGTGGTGGGCGGGGGGATTGGGAGGGTTCTAAATGAAAAAAGAATAACACTTACCTTCAGGCCGGCCTCCCGGCCAGCCGCCACCTCTCGGTCCGTCGCCGCCACAACCTCCTCTCGCTCCTGGAAGCAGGAACAGGAAGCATCCAGGCTCCTGACTCCCCTAGCCAATCACGGCTCTGCAATGCAGCTCTGTGATTAGTCTGAGTGCCGTGGATTGGCGCTCAGGCAGTGAATGGGAGCCTGGGGCATGTTCTGCACCCAGGCTGTAATGCAGCCTGTGTGCAGAACATGGAAAGTGCGCATGACGGTTTGACCGGCCCAAGAGGGCAGGTCAAAGCGTCATTGCGCACTTTGGAGTGGGCAAACCACTCCTCCCCTGGCAGCCCAGTCCCATCCCGCCCGCACCAGGAAAGGAAAACTGCAATGATAATAACGCTAGTTATTATCATTCTAGATTTTTTTAACTACTGCTCACAGAGCAGTGGGGCGACGCTCCTCCGCCACTGCACTGTTGAAAAGCTATCTCTCCCATAGATTAACATAGGACCTGCTTTGTAACACTTTTACAAATGTAGCTTACCAGGGTAAGCTGATAGAAAAGTCGAGTTTAGTATGTTTGAACTCAGGATTTAAAAATACATCTTTTAGTAAAGATGATTTCTATATGGTGTGTTTCAAAATACCACTCGTCTAACCATCTATGTGCCTCTGCCGGTTTGTGTATTCGCTATCTGGGTTTTAGACTGACAGGGGTTGATTTGTGCATTCACATTAGACAGGGACACAAAGGGGGTTGAGGTGTGTGCTGCCTTTCCTGGGTGACTCATAGCTTGGCTGATGGGTCTGTCCTGCATCTAGAGTGGTGGGAGGAGTTGCCACATGCACCTGAATGTACTGTGTCTGCCTTCCACAATCCTGTCTCCACCTCCTGTAGTGAACCTGTCCTGAGCCAGGCAGGACTGGTTTATTTGTGCCAGAGGAACTTTGTTTGTACTAACTTCAAAGGAAAATGTGGTATAAATATTAGGGCCCTGACCCCAGAACGTTAGATTACTGTAGGACTAAGGAACCTGCCAGAAGAAGAGCTGGAAGAGCTGACAGGTAGAGTAATGCCCCTTTGCTGGTGTTGTTTTGTTGAGTTGGCCTGCTTCTGTCTTGGACAAGGAAAGGACTGGACTGTTCTTCCTGCATCCAAAGTATCTCCAATTGCTTGATGTAGAGCTTGCTGTCTGTTGGAAGTCTCAGGGAAATTAAAGACTTCAACATCCTCTGGGTATCGGCTTCTGGAACTGGATGTTTCAGCTGCCACAGAGGAGAAAGGCAACCCGACGCCGTCAAAGACACCACTACCGGCTTCATGACCTGAAGGCACTGCCGCACTTCGCACTGCAACCCTGGACTCACTGCCGCCACCGAGTCGCTGCTTACACTGTGACCTGTGGCCACTGCACTCCGCACTGCCACACTTTACACTGCCACCCTGGTATCCCTGATGCAACGCTGTCACCGACGCCGCTGCCTGCACCATGACCTGTGGACACCACTTGTGGAGAATACGAAGCACCGGCCCACTTCGCACCGCAGGCCTGGTCTCACCGACGACGACTCTCCAAGCTGACATCGACGCCACTGCTTGGACCATGGTTTGGGGGCACCGCTCGTAAGTTACATGACGCACTGCCCCATCCCACACCGCAGCCTTGGCCCACCGAAGCCAGTGCCATCAACTCCAGTTTGTCAACGGCTGCCACTGCCTGCACCATGACCTGTGGGCCCCGCACACCGCATTGCCCTGTCTTGCACCGCAGCCTTGGGTCTACCGACGACAGTGCTTCAGCAATGACAACGCTGCTGCCTGCACCGTGACCTGTCAGCACAGCAACGAGCACCGCCCCACTTCGCATCGCAGCCCTGGTCTCACCGACACCACTAGATGACCATCACCAAGCCGCTGCCTGCACCGCGACCTGAGGGCACCACACGTCGCACTGCTCCGCTTCACACCGTAGCCGATACCTGCCGACGCTCCTGACTTCAAGATCACGGAGTTCGACCTGCAATGTGTGTGACTTCATGGGCCCAACGACTCCTGCACCGACTTCCGGAACCGACGCCTGCCGACGCCACTCATCCAGAGCTCACCGCAAGGTTCGACGCCCTGCATCTCCAAAGGTACTGTGATACGGGTCTCCCCGACACCATAGCTGGCCCGCGACGCGACGACCGGATGGAACTTTTGGATTTGTTTGTTCACGACACTGTGATAGCCCCAAAAGAAGCTATCAACTTCAAGGAACTGTATATAAAGTATATTTCTGCTTTATTGATATTGTGGATTACTGTATGTTTGATTTTTATTGTTTTGGTCTTGTTTTACACAGATAAATATTGGATATTTTTCTAAAACTGGTGTGGTGTCCTTTTTTAGTGGTTTCACTGTATTACTGTTTGTTACGTGCAAATACTTTACACATTGCCTCTTAGATAAGCCTGACTGCTCGTGCCAAGCTATCACGGGGGTGAGCAGGTGTTATTTTAGACGTGTAATCCCCTTATCCTGACTAGAATGGTGGATTTTGCATGGCTTAGGTGCATACCCTAGCCAGCAAGAAAACCCATTTCTAACACTCATGCCTGTCACCAATCAGTGAATGAGTCTTTTGAAACACTATTGCAGATGAACCACAACTGGCAAATGCACATTGGCCAACATGTAGGCACTAATGGTGTCAACAACAGTGATGTTTGCACTCTCATTTCACTGTATAACCAGTACTTACCAATGGGAACTGTGGTACAGTCACTGCATGTACTCTGCACACTATGTCATGTCACATGTAATAGGGCCACCAGCACATGAGAGACAGTAGTGAGGGAACATCACTCCTCACACAAGCAAGACAAGTTGCCTGTGCGGTACAATTGTCACCCAGATTCACTGAGAACATGAGATGATTACTCAATTCACTCAGCCAAGTGTCTGCTCAAAAGGAGAAAAATGGATGTCGACAGGAGTCTGCTGTGTTACAGGTCAGAAAGAGAATAGTCACAGCATAGCAGCATGCACCTACTACCAGACCTACACTAACAATGACTCATCTTTTGTGTGGCACATGTGCAACCACCAATATGGTTGGGGAAATGCCTGTCTGTAACACTCAAAGTTGGCAACATAGCATGTATGACTCTGGGCAGAACTCACCCCTGTGTAGCTGCTGTTGGGCCCTCAACTTCCCATCAAGCTCTAGGTAGGCCACCACCAGTATGTGGGCCATCAGGGGTCAGGGTCCGGCACGCGCCCCTTCCACGTTGGGTGGACAGCCAGCGGGACCTCCACGATCTTCTGGGTCCCGCGCCGCAGGTCCCCCCACCGCTTTCTCCAGTGGACGCTACGCCGGTTATAGACCCCCAGGGTATGCACCTTCTAGGCGATGGATCTCAAATGGCCTTCTTCTGATGGGCATTTACCTGTATGATTGCAATAGATGTAGAAACAGAATGTAACTGGAAGTTTAAGGATAACTGTAGGGTTGATACACATTTTGTTGACATCTAGCACAGGCATTCATCAAGAGTCAACATAAGATATGTGTCCATGTCACATGCTAAGCACAGCTAAATCATGGATGCAGACTTTTGTGGTCATCTGATGACTAATCTCAACCCTGGTCATGACCTACACTGATTGTGGCAGTCTACTAACATTATAAAGGTCATGGCCATCCTACATGGGATGTGATGTGAGGTACCATGACACACAGTACACCATTTGGACATTCTGAAGTGTATACTACCTGTGCATGACTGTTCGGACACCTTTCCTGGCAGGCCCATTGCATTGATGCATATGGTCCATAGAGACAAGTACCATAGTATGCACAACATCCTAAGACTAAGGTCACAATGTAAGGGCTGGTATGAGTGTCACTTCGAGTTACATCTCTGGGGGATGTTTGTACATGTGGACTATTTATTGGGATATCATAGTGTGTCAGAATATGTTTGTGTGGCATGTCCACCATCACAACACACACCTTTTGCCATATGTGGCACTGTCACTGGGATGACAATCAACATACCATTGTATGTGTTGTGTGATAGGACATTTTTTAAACAAGCAGATGAACCATATTTCTAAATCTATTCAGATGTAACCCACTATCTACACTTTCCATGTCTCAGATGTACAGTGGAAGCATAACTATTGGGAAAGTGTCAATAGGCCTGTGTGAGTATGGGGACTGTCATTGGTGACAGACACACATTGACACTATGAGTCAATGAAAAGAAGTATCAGGTCAGGGCATCCCCTCAGTCACCATTCCTGATATTATCCATGTAACATCTATCAGGGCTACTAGTGATACAGATAACTCTTGCTAGGAACAGCCATGGATCAGCAGGTCTACAGGGACATACCTCTGTGCATCAGGTCCCCTGCCACTGTAACTCTGGTCCAGGCTGGGCCATGGCCCAGACTGCCCACATATCAATGTCAGGCCTTGCTTTCTGCAGGCTGAGACTACTTATCCCACATGAACGTCACATTTCCACAATTTCAGTAGATAAAAGTGAATCTTCTGCCCATCTCATATGTGAGCATACGGTTGTGTGGCACTCTGAATGGGTCTGTGAGGTACAGCTACCTCCGAGAGAACTGTATTACAAAGTCTGATGTGGGCTAAGTGATCTTTGGGATGGTACACATGGCGAACATCATCCTCAAATGCTTGTAACAGTATTTCAGACATGGTTAATGGTGTACAGCCTACACACAACTATGCACATACACCATGATGTGATTTGAAAACTAGTTGTTGCTACTATGTACTTGAGCCCTGCATAGATATATGCATGTAGCACAAGTAGAAATCAACCTTATCACACATTACAATGGTGGCCTTCTCTCCACAAAGTACAGGGCCCCATAATCCATTACATGTGAGTCCTATCACATTTTAGCCTATGGGAATAGAAAGGAAGCAGTTAAATTGATTCAAATATGTATGTGACATAATTACTTGTTCCTCTGGTGAGCCATAGAGTTGAGCATAAAGGGGAAGTACCTCATCCACTAGGGTATCCAGCTCCTCTGGAGTGAAGAGATGGGCCCTCTTCCCTGCAGTGCATGCCATGATTGCTCCCAGAGGTAGCAAACAGCAGCTAAAATGGAGGAGGTGCAGCAGTGTCAGGAGGGAAGTGAGTTATTTTTCGAACCATGGCATACATGTACGCCACGTACGCGGTCATCAGCATCGGCACACACAGCCATTGGATCGTGACCGTCACTATCACCGACATTAGCCTAAGGCTGTGTCTGCAGTGCGTGCAACCGCCAACCATGAGGTCGACTTCCGCCGGCGGCAGACGCTCGAAATGTCCTATTAGCGAGGTCAGGCATCCGCCATGTTAGGGGTTGGGAAAACAGTATTGGTGACAGTTAAGTGCATCACCACCACTACAAATGAGGGCACACATGTTTACTTTTGAAACTCTGTTCCCATGTCATGTCCAGTACATAATATCATCTGTGTAGTGCATCACTCCGCACATTGGCAAAGTGTGCACAGTGCACTGTACACCCCGTTTGCGGTATTTCACATGACATCTAATGATACCCTCACTATAGTGCAAATTTACAATTTCTGATTTGATGATGTGCACAGTTCTGTTACAGACATGTGAAGGCCCCATTGGGGATGACTGGTGGATGTTCAACATTTGGCAATGATAATGTGAAATGTGTAATGCTTCATGAAGCATTTAGCTTTTTGTCACATTACTTTTGCCTTACTATTCACATATTTTACTGTGCACACTGTGACCAATATCCATTTTTGTGTTACTCCTCAAATAGGTACCCTGGGAGAGGGAGGAGACACCAGGCTCCAGTGTACTGCCCATTTTCAGACCTTCAGACCATGGAAGAGCGACATGTCATACAGAAATTTTGTTTGAATCGTCATACTGACTGGACTTATGTCATCAGTTGGAGCCTGACCTCCTACCTCAGATTACTTATCCTACATCAATTCCATCACTTGTGAAGATTATGTCTGTATTTAAATTTTTTCAATTTGATGTTGCTATTTCAGGTGGAATGTCACAACCTTTTTTCAGTCGGGTAGTCCCAGAGGTGCTAGCAGTACTTTTGAGACAAGTGACAGCTACATCCAGTTCCCCAGACGTCAGGATTTAGCCACTGTGAAGGCGGATTTCTATGCTTTTGGTCACATCCCACATGTGATCGGATCAATTGATAGCACAAATTGTTCCTGTTGCGGAACAAATGTACCGCAACAGGAAGCACTTCCATTCTATCAATGTGCAAGTTGTCTACTTACCGGATTTGTACATCTCAAATGTCTGTGCCCGGTTCCTAGTATCTGCACGATTCCTTCATACTGCGCACCAGCACAATACCCCAGCTGATGTCACAATTACTAACGGAGAGGGCCTGGCTTGTAGGTAAGTGTGATCTGTCCTAACTTTGCATGGGTGATGTCAGATAGTATAACCTGAAAGTGTGTAACTCACTGTTGCACTTCTGGCTATCTTCCATCTAGGAGACTCAGCGTTTCCCAATGGGCCATGGTTGTTGGCACCAGTGAAAAATCCTACTATGCCAGGGGAAGTCCGCTTCAATGAGGCCCATGGAAGAACATGGCAGCCTATGGAGCGCGCTTTGGGCTCCTGAAAGCCAGATTCAGATGTCTGGACAAGACTGGGGAGCCCTCCTCTACTCACCCGGGAAGGTATGTAAGATCACCGTTGCCTGCTGCATGATCCACAACATAGGCTTGTGACAGAACATCCCTTACATCGCAGATGATGCAGGCCATGAAGAGACACCGGGTGAGGAACCTGAAATGCTAAATTATGATGATGATAGTGTTGAAGAAGAAGGAATGGACTTGCGTCAAGATCTCATCCGAAACTACTTCTCCTGAGTGTAAGTATGGTGTGAGATGTGATGACTTTGACTATTATTACAACTCTTGTTGTGATGTTTTGAGGAAGATGCTAATGCAACATACAAGGAATATATGAGTCTGGCAACATTTGGGGAAAGGTGTTTGTTTGTTAAGCATAGCTTTGTTGAGCTGTAAATGTTGTCTGAGACTGTGTTCTCTAGGAGTTGACAATGTAATGTGTGCCATTTTTATGGTTGCTTAGCTAATCCCTCTCTGTGTTGGTCTGTTTTAGATTTTTTCACCATGGCATCTTCATTTGGACATTTCAGAGTTGCGACATTAGTAGGTATATTATGCTGTTCAGATGAACAAAGTGGACATGGATTGGACCTGAGAATGTCTGTCACAGAGTTTTGGTGTACAAAGCTGGTACCAAAACAGCTTGCACAGTGATAGGATGGAAGTTACCTGGCTTCCATTGGACTTGTTCCTTGTGGTGTATTGGTCCTAATGCAATATGTCTGCCATCATGTGAGCCAACACAATGTTGTGTTAGGCCAAATTCATGCTATCCTGCCTTCATATTGGCTAATTCCTCATTGGGTTTGAACTGTATGTAGCTGTTGATGTGTCTCCTTATTGTAGGCCAAAGTGCTAGTGGCACATCACTGACATTTGTTTGTGACAGTCCAGCGAATGCAAGCAACACTGGATTGAAATATCCTTGTAGTCAGAAACTGTTGTACTGATGTGTCTGTTTATTTGTTTATTTGATGGAGGATTCCTTTTGTGATGTAGGCAATATCTCTAGCAGATGATGTAGACCTCATTTATTGTTGCCTATTGTGTAGGATATTGTCAGATGTATCCCCTCCTTCCATGTTGTGAAAGTCTGCAAGTGATTATGTGATCACTGACACAGAATAGCTAAGTCATGTCTTATTTGCTATGTTTCTGACATCATGTCAGCCTATTATTTGAACAATGGAATAAAGATGTTATCAGCCCAGACACTTGTATGTATGTGTTGTTGTGACATGGTCGTGATCCTAAATTCCTAAATTGAACAATTCGAAAATATACACTTGGAGCAGCGGCGGACTATATCAAAAGCACCTTGTTCAAAGAGGATAGAAAGTCAATAGAGTTCCGTACACTGCTCATCCGGTAGCTGCCGCTGTTAGATACCACTGGCCAGCAGTATATAAAGATGATCGCAAATGGAGAGGTGCACCGGTGTAAATCCAATAACGAGTCTAATTTGGATAATCAAATACAAATTGTTTATTATATCTTCTTAAGTTCAATAATATAACAAGATCCAGCCAACACGTTTCGTTCCAAACAACTTTAGAACTTCATCAGGGCTGAAAATGACACACAAAAAGAAGGACAATAAACACAAACCAAACATATATACAAAAAGTCAAACACAATAGAAGACTTATTGAATAACAAATTAAAATAACGATAACAAATAAAGCAACACACAAAAAAGACAGTATGGGATGACGCTTAACACTTTCAAGATTAACCACACATATATGTGTATTTTTTTTAAAGCACAAGACACATGCCACAAAACATCTAAGCTAATAGCAGTCAGACAAAGAATAATGAAAAATCTGTCACATGGTGAATTGGTATTTTATACACCTGGTATATCGCAAGGTTCCTATAAGTCACATATACATATTTAGATATAACGCAACATAGTACAAACCTTTAGTCACTAGAAATACAGATAATAATTATGTATTGGCCTATTTTTAAGTATAAGTGGCTTCATCTGTATTCAAAAAGGATCCATTCTAAGAATCCTCATATATTCACCAAAGTGCCTCCTTAGCATAATGATATATTAGGTATTTAGACATGAATTATTTAATTAAAAATAATAATACACAGGCAGGAAGAGGAAAGGGGAGAAAGGGGAAGACGGCCATACTTATAAGAGCTACTATTAAATGATACTATTACATTTTAATATACAAATTCTCTCATAAAGAAAAAGGTATATATATACATCAAGTAGAGCAGCAATAATTCTCACATCAATAATGTTGAATACTAATGTATCAAGATATAAGTGAAATGAGTAAAATAGTTCCATTCAATGTCAAACGATATGTCAAAAAGACCAGTATGTGCTGAGTCAACAGTCTCCGTAGTCACACGGTTGTAATATATATATCAATGTAAATTCGCCACAGGCCCCTGTATATATTTAGAAGTGGTCCATGAAGAACAGAAACAAAAAAATGTATATAACATTATGTAAAATCCACCGACAAGAGGACAAGGTTGCACGAGAATAGATACAGAAGAACCTTTACTAGTAACATCGAACAATTCCAATGTAGACACCGAAATATGTGACCGATGTGTCTGTATAATGTGAATCGAGTGGATGTGAGACCCATAACGACATCAAACCATATCTCCCACCATGCGTGAGATAAGTACGATCCCATTTGTGCCATACCGTGAAAGCGCATCTGTGATGAGCAGCAAAAAATGGGAGCCGGTAGTCTTCCAAATAAACACACTTTAAAAAACAAAAACGGATCACCAAAGTGTATATGTGATCGGAGCGAAGTGAATGACCGGAGTACACTTGAAAAACGATAAGGCTCCGTACCGTGTTAATCACGAACAGCCACATAAGCCCCAGTTAAGATTGGTTATTTTTCTAAACTGGTGTGGTGTCCATTTGTAGTGTTTTCACTCTGTTACAGTCTGTTTTATGTACAAATGCTTTACACACTGTCTCTGAGATAGGCCTGACTGCTCATGCTTAGCTACCAAGGGTGTGAGCAGGGATTATCTTGGATGTGTAACTCTCTTACCCTGACTAGAAGGAAGGGTCCCTACTTGGACAGGATGCCAACCACTGCCAATTAGAGACCCCCATTTCTAACACTGATGGTCAGCGGTGAGGATAGGACTTGTGTTTGTACTTAACATACAGTGATTGGTGTACACTGCTTCATAGCGCAGACCACTACGCAACCACATGCTGCTTTTGGAATTTTTCTGTTCTTTACAACTCTTGAATTTTTGGTCTACCAATCATGTCTCAGTCTGGTGAGCCAGCAGTTGAAGTTGCAGAGGTTGTGTTTGAGATAGAGAGGCTGGGATCCTATATGGTGCCTCAACTTAAACAGATCTGCAAGGATGTCAAATGCCCTGTTAAAAGCTCTGCTAGGAAAGAGGAACTTCAAAAGGCGCTGAGGGCCTGGTGGACAGCAAGAGAAGCTAGGGAGGCTGAGAATGAGGATGTGGCAGAACAGAGCTAGCAAGGTGATTTTGGAGCTCACGATCTGCCTGTGGGGGAAGCGCCCTCCAGGACTGGCAGCAGTGTGTCATCTAGAGGTTTGTCCCCAGCGGAGCTGGAGGACAGGTGACTGGCCAGAGAGCATGAGCTGGAGCTTGAGGAGCTCAAAAGGGAACAGGAGAAGCTCAAATGGGAAATGGAAAACAAGATATTTGAAATGGAGCATAAGCAACAGGAGAAGGAGAAGGCCTTTGCTCTGGAGAAAAGAAAAGGAAATTGTTTTGGCTCATGAGTTGAGTATGAAGGAGCTGTACATCAAGGCCAAGCAGGCAGAGTCCAGCACAAATGATGTCAGCATACGTCCAGTGAAATCTGAGGGGAGGGTGTACATTTCCAAGAATATAGTAAAAGACTACAGAAGGGAGGATGACATACACAGCTCGTTTTTGGGGTATGAGTCAGCTCTCCACATGTACCAGGTCCCTGACCTACACTGGGGCGGATCTTTGGAAGCACTTTGCGGTAGAGGGGAGGGACACTTTGACAGCCCTAGGGCCAGCACAGAATATCACCTACTCTGCCATGCAGGATGCCCTGATCACTAGGTGTAGTTTCACCCCAGAGCAGTATAAGGTAAAGTTTAGGACATATAAGAAGTCTAATTCCGAAACTTGGCTTGAATGTGTCGATTCTTTTGAAGATCACTGAATGATTGGGTGAAGGGCAGCCAGGTAACATAATATGAGGGGCTGTATAATTCAATTGCATGGGAGCACTTGTATAGGCTTTGTTTTCCAGAGCTGCACCAGCATCTGATTGACGGCAAACAGACGGATACCAGAAAGCTTGGTCAGGAGATGGACCTCTGGATAAGTACCAGGGTCCACAAGAGGACAAGAGGTATGAGGGAGACCCCCCCAAAGGTAAACAGGGTCCCCAGCAGAAGAGTGGTGGGGACAAGGGTGAACAAAGGGGGTTCTCTAAAGGGCCCCAATCTAGTTCCCAGGGTAAGGATTCCCACCTCCCACCCCAGGTCATAAGAAACCATGGATCTCCACAGGGAAGCCAGCAGAGATGGGACCCTGAAGGTGTTATGCATGGGATCAGGAGGGTCACAAGAAGGGGGATCCCAGGTGTCCCAAGCGGGCACCCCCGCACCCACTGTTGACCAGTCATGGGGGTTGGCCAGTGTAGCACTTGTGGAGGAATTGGTTCCAGGAGAAGGGTGGGAGCCAGCTGAGATGACCCTTGTCTTACTAGGGGATAGTGAGATGGTCCAGAGGACCCTCGTGCATGAGAACACTAAGGGGCCGATTCCGATCTCGGCCGGTAGGGCACCGAATCGGATTTGGCTTAACCGGATCCGATTCGGAGCCCTTTTTTCCCGACCGAGTCGTACGTGCGTCCGGGTGAGCGAGTACGATGCGTGCGCTCGCGAAATCTCCGACCGACTCGTTCGCAGGACCCGACCGCTCCGACCGACTCGCACGGGGACGACGCGCACCTCGCAATGGAGACGTTCCCCGGCCGGGTAAGTACGATGCGCACCTCGACCGCTCCGACCGACTCGCGCAGTCCGGCTCCAAGGAGCTGTCGGAGCCGCACTTTGGGGGTCCGTGTCGGACCCCCCTGGAAGCGTAGGCGTGCGAGTCGCACACAGGGGGGACCCACGTGCATGTACGGTGCGACCCGCATCGATGCGAACACGCTGTAGGGGGCGCCCTTGTTCGCGTCGTGCCCATTGAGTCAATGGGAGCCCGTGTACGCGTCGTACGACTGGCTCCCATTGACTTCAATGGGAGTCCGACCGAATCGAGTCCGATAGCATACGTGCGCATCGTACTCGTTCGGTCGGACTGCTAGGGTCCGATTCGGTCGGAAATCTCTCCGGTTCCGGCTCGGTCGGAGAGATTTCCGGCCTGAATCGGAATCGGCCCCTAAGAAGTACAGGCAGTGGGTGACCATCAATGGTCAGAGGGAGGAGGCTAAGAGAGACACAGGAGCCAGTGTGTCTACTGTCAGGTGTCACTTGGTGTCTGAAGAGCAGGTGGTCCCTAATGTGTTTCACCAAGTAGTTGCTGTGGACAACTCTGAGCACCAGTATAAGGTGGCGCAGGTTCTCTTTGAATGAGAGGGGTCTCAGGTTCCTTGAGGGTAGCTGTGAGTCCATCCATGCCTGTTGTTTGTCTGCTAGGTAACGACCTAGAGGATTCCCATAGGAGTGAGTTTGAACACAAAGATAACACTTGGAGATGGTGGGTTTGCCTGAATGGGCATGCATGACCACTCGGTCCATGGCAGCCAGTAAGGGTGATCAGGACGACCTGGAGCCTAAAAGAATGGCCAGGGTACCAAGCCAGAAAGAGGAGGGGCAGGGGACATGGGAAAACTGCCCCCGAAATTCCCACAGTCCGGGAGAAGGCTTACCTTGAGGAGGATGCCCAGGAACCTACAGGGGAGCAAGTTGCTGAACTGGGAGACTTGATTGAGCTGACAAATTGGCAGCAAGAAAGGGATCCCACCAGGGAGGAATTCTGCAAGGAGCAGCAGGAGAGCCCTTCTCTTGAGAGTTTGCAGTTAATGGCTGCAGACCTGGCAGCTGGCAAGGAGTCTGGATTAGGGGTGGGCGTAGTGGGCGTCGCGGGGCTACGCCGAGTGCCACGGAGACGGAACCAATCTCCGCACACTCCACGTAGCTCCGCTACGTGCCGCCCGCCTCCCGCCCGCACTATTAAAACGTTAAAAAAGAACAATTTAAAACACCTTACCTTATCGGCGGCGTCCCCGGGCTTCCCTCTTCCTCCATTGCGCCTTCTTCTTGAAAACTGCGCATGCGCAGGCACCTGCACATGCGCATTCCTCGCGAGAAATGCGCATGCGCGGGCGCCCGCGCAGTTTTCAAGAAGAAGTCGCGATGGAGGAAGAGGGAAGCCCGGGGCCGCCGCCGATAAGGTAAGGTGTTTTAAATTGTTCTTTTTTAACGTTTTAATAGTGCGGGCGGGAAGCGGGTGGGAGGCCAACTCCGCTCCGTTGCGAGTGTGCGGAGATTTGCCTCCTCCGCCTACTTCGCGGAATGCGGAACAGGCAAAATTCCGCACATTCCGTGGGCGGATTGGAGTTGTCCGCCCACCCCTAGTCTGGATCACATTGGATCTATTGGTAGAATGACCTTCTGTATAGTGAGCCAAAAATCGCTGAGCCGGTGCAGCACGTGGGCTGGTGGTACCCCAGCGCCTCAGAGCCTTCCTACTTGGGTCTAGCTCATGATGTGCCTTTGGCAGGACATTTTTGGGCAGGACAAGACCTTTGAAAGGCTTGTCACCCGCTTCGTGGCCCCAAATACGAAGGCACTCTGATGCGCATTGCAGGTCTTGCCAAACTTGCCAGGCAAGTGGCAAGAGTGGAGCGAGATGTAAGGCTCCACTCCAACCTTTCCCTGTTATAAGCACCCCTTTCGAGCGAATGGATGTCGACATTGTGGGGCCTTTGGACTCCAAGTCAGCCCTGGGCAACAGGTACATCCTGGTCTTGGTGGACCATGCCACCCAGTACCCGGAGGCTATCCTTCTGAGGACAGTGATGGCACCACCTGTAGTGGGTTGTGCACTGATGGGGATTTTTTCATGCACAGGTTTCCCCAAGGAGGTGGTATCTGACCGGTATACAAACTTCATGTCCCAATAGGTGATGGCCATGTAGGAGGAGTGTGGGGCTACAAATTCACCAATCCTTACCACCCCCAAGGTAATGGGTTGTTTGAAAGGTGCAACCGTACCAGGAAGGACATGATTGGGGGTCTGTCAGACTCCATGAGGCGTAAGTGGGATCTCCTCTTACCATGCCTTCTCTTTGCTTACAAGAAGATACCGCAGAAGGGGGTTGACTTTAGCCCCTTTGAGCTGCAGTACAGGCACCCTGTGAGGGGATCTCTTAGTCTGGTGAAGAAAGGCTTGGACAAAACTCCCAGGAAGCCCCCCAAGGATGCATTCAGTTACATGCTGGCCTTCAGAAACCAGACAGCGCACTTCAGGAAACTCGGTCAGGAGAACCTATAAGCAAGCCAGGAGGACATGAAATGCTGGTTTGACCAGAATACCACTCTGGTTGAGTTTCAGCCTGGCCAGAATGTGTGGGTCATTGCCCTAGTGGAGTACTTCGCTCTTCAGGAAAGTGGTCCAGGCCTTTTGAGGTGAAGGAGAGCAAGAGAGAAGTCACCTACCTGGTGGACTTGCAGACTCCAAGGAACTCTTCAAAGGGTCCTACGTCTGAACCACCTCAAACCACACTTTTAAGAGGTCCGAATTGACCATGCTCTTGGCTACAGATGGTGGGGTAGAAGAGGAGAGTAAACTTCTTCCTAACCTCCTGTTTGCCAAGGAGCAGGATGGGTCCATGGAGGGTGTGAACCTCTCACCTACAGTGACCCTGGAACACCAGAATGACTGTCACAAGTTGCTGGGACAGTTTGCCTCTCTGTTCTCCTTGACCCCAGGAGTCACCCAGTGGTGTATTCACGATGTGACTACTGAGGATAGTCCACCTGTGAAACACAAAATCTACAGGTTGCCTGACAAAGTCAAAGCCAGCATCAAGGAAGAGGTTTCCAAGATGCTAGCCTTAAGGGTGAAATAGCCCTCCAGCAGTCCTTGGGCCAGCCCAGTGGTCTTGGTCCCAAAGGCTGCTACGCCCGGTGCCATGCGTGAACTGCAGTTTTGTGTGGACCACTGTGGGCTCAATGCCATCACCAAGACTGACGCACACCCCATCCCCAGAGCTGATGAGCTCATAGATTGGCTGGGAGCTGCCAAGTTCTTCAGAATGTTTGACTTAAAGTCTGGGTACTGGCAGACTGCCTTGAACGATGAGGCCAAAGAGATATCAGCGTTCTCAACGCCGGAAAGGAAACCTTTCGGGTTGAAGAACACCCCTGCCACCTTTCAGAGGTTAGTAAACCAGGTTTTGGCTGGGCTGGAGGATTTCAGTGCCGCCTACCTGGATGACATTGCAGTGTTTAGCTCCAGCTTGGAGTGTCACTTGCACCACCTCTTGGAAGTAAAGTAGGCCCTGCAAAAGGCAGGCCAGTAAGTGCCAGCTAGGGCAGGGGTCTGTGGTGTACTTGAGACACCAGGTAGGAAGTGGCCACATGGCACCCCTACAACCCAAGATTAACACCATTCTGGCTTGGGAGGGCCCACAAGACCCAGACAGAGGTGAGATCCTTTTTAGGTCTCACCGGGAATTACAGGAGATTTGTCAAGGGCTATGGCAACATTGTTGCCCCCTTGACTTAGCTGACTTCCAGGAAGCAGCCCAGGAAAGTGATCTGGACTGAGGCTTGCCAGACCGCTTTTGATTCCGTGAAGACAGTCATGTGAACGGTGCCAGCGCTAAAGGCACTGACTTCTACAAAACATTTGTTGTGCAAACAGATGCTTAGGAGCATGGTGTGGGGGCGGTGCTCTCACAGCTGAATGAAGAGGGCCTGGATCAACCAGTAGCCTTCATTAGCAGGGCCTGTAAATCAAATGCTGATAGTGGGCCTGCAGCACTGATTCTGCCACCCACATGAGTAGCACTGCAACCATGTCTCAGACCTGCCACTGCAGTGTCTGGGTGGGCAGTTTTAAACTGCCTTATCGACCTGGCAAGTGCACCCACTTGCCAGGTCCCAGCCTTCCCTTTTTCCACATGTAAATCACTCCTAAGGTAGGCCCAAGGTAGCATCATGGGCAGGGTGCAGTGAATGTGAAAGGTAGGACATGTACTGGTGTGTTTTACATGTCCTGATAGTGAAATACTTCAATTTTCGTTTTTCACCATTGCAAGGACTATCTCTCCCATAGGTTATAATTTGAGCTGGCTTGTAACACCTTATAAGTGCAGCTTTCAATTGGGAAGAGATAGAGATTTGAAGTTTGGGTTCCCTGAACTCAGGATTTAAAAACACATCTTTCTGTGAAGGTGGTTTTCAAATTGTGTGGTTGAAAATGCCACTTTGAGAAAGTGGGCATTTTCTTGCTTTACAATCCTGTGCCTCTGCCTGCCTGTGGAATCCCTGTCTGTTTAGACTGACAGTTGGGCTGTTTGTGCATTCACTCTAGACAGTCACACAAAGGGAGCTGAGGTGTGCCCTGCATATCCTGATTGCCTATCAGCAGACTGATGGGCCTTCCTGAGCTAGAGTGGTGGGAGGAGTTGTCACTGACACCTGTATAGGGCTATACCTGTACTTTCACAATGCTGTCTCCACTCCCCTGGAGTGTGTTTGGAGCCAGGTCAGGGTAAGACAGGATTTTTGCACTACAAAGACTATCCTTCGAAGTTTGCCTACTTGAAAGGGGACAAGGGGTATAAGTATTAGATCTGTAATCCCACCTTTTTAGAACACTTCTGGATCAAGAGGAGATTCTGCCAAGAAGAAGAGCTGGAAAAGCAGTAGGAGGAGAATTGCCACCCTGCTTCTTGCTGTGTTGTGCTGGCCTTCTGCTTGCTGCTTCTGTCTTGGGTAGAGAAAGGACTGTACTGTACTTTCTTATCCTCCTTATCAAGGTTCTCCAAGGGCTTGTGTGCGCTTGCTTCCTGTTAGAAGTCTCAGGGACATCAAAGACTTCATCTGCAGCTCCCCTGAACTCCTCTGCTGTGAGTTCTGACATGCCAAGTGGTGCCAATTCCAGGTCTGGGCCCTTGGAAATGGTTTTGCTGCTAACAAAGACTGAAAGTCCACACATTGCCCACCAGCGCCTGTTTTTCCTGCCGCAAGCTTGCTGTGCTGTTGAAAAATCAACGCTTCACCACAATGAGGCCGAAGAATCGATGCAGCACCTGCAATGCCACTGAGAAAACGCTGTAGCCTAAGTCCTGAGCACCATGTCTCCGATGTCTGAGACCTTGCTCCCACTTCGACGCAGGCCCTGCTGTGCGACTAAAGGAATTGACGCATCACCTGTACGCAGCTGTGAAAACCGACGCAGGGCCTGTTTCGCCACTGCATCGACCCAGCATGCCTGGATTTGCCACGCAGCATACGTGTGCACCAAGTCTCCAGCAACGTCGTAAGGAGTTGAGGCTGCATGTTTGGAATTTGATCCATCGCTTCTCCTTGCAGTAAGAAATCGTCGCAACACTACCTCTGCGTGCAGCAGTATTGACGCCTCTATTCCCCTGGGACTCAAGAAGCGATGCATCGCTTGTGTTTTCTGATGCTTCCCTCCTCTGCGGCTGTTTTTTGTCTTGGATTTTGCCACATCTAAGGTACTTTGTGCTAAAATCAACGCATCCACAGAGTTCTATGGACACATTTGCTTAAACCTATAAAACGTGATAATTCTGCTTATAAGTTGGATGTTTGTTGTTTTGGTCTTGTTTGGTTTAGATAAAGATTGGTTATTTTTCTAAACTGGTGTGGTGTCCATTTGTAGTGTTTTCACTGTGTTACTGTCTGTTTTATGAACAAATGCTTTATACATTGTCTCTGTGATAGGCCTGACTGCTCGTGCTAAGCTACCAAGGGCATGAGCTGGGATTATCTTGGATGCGTAACTCCCTTACCCTGACTAGAAGGAACGTTCCCTACTTGGACAGGGTGCCAGCTACTGCCAACTAGAGACCTCCATTTCTAAAAAACAATGTAGTCATAACATGTATTTGTCTATTCCAAGGTCTGATGTTGTGTATAATACAGGCAAACACACAGCTTGGTTGCATATTTAGCATTGTTCATCATGTGAGGAGTGCAGAGTTAAGGGGTCACCTGCAACTACTAATCACCTGAGTTTAATTCATGGCTTACATATATTAGGGTATACAGTTGTTAGGGTGTCACTCATGCCATCAATAGTTTCAGATGATGAGACCAGGACACCATCAAGCAAAGTGCTGAGACATATATCTGAGGAGAGCATTGTCTGTACATTGCACAGTCCATGATGAGTGTAGATCAGTAGTGACATGGCAGACAAGTAAGAAGGGGCAAAAGGAGTCTAGCATCTTGGTTAGAGTTCCAGTCACAGGGCTTTGTGGTAGTTGTAGTCACTTCAATCTCACTTTCCCGACACTTGACAAACGATTAGTGTACCATACCTGTGGACAACATGCATTTGGGATGGGCCATACATTTACATTTTAAAACATATCATGGGTCCTGGAATGACATTTTTATGGTTATCCACTTACAGACAGCATTGCAACATGTGGCATGTCATGAAGTTGAATACATGTGCTCTTATATGCAACAATACACATTGACACAGACAAACCTACATCTCAGATACTTTGAGTACTGTTTGTTAGGAAAGTAGATAAAGAACGCAATAGTAAAAGCTGAGTTGAAAGGAAACAGGACATTGTGATATTGTGCCAGTTATTGAAGTGTCACTTACCAGACTTCACTCCCCCAGTTATTCCTTCAACACCTCAGCATGCAGGATGGCCAAGACCTTCTCCTCCCAGGGAAAGAATTGTAATGGGGCGCTAGAGGACACGGACGCGGCGTTCAGGCGGTCAGACCGCAAAACTTGTAATCAGGCCCTCAGGTTTTCCCGTTTTTCCGCCCATGTTAAGTAAGGCTCCATTCCAGAGGTTATCGAAATTGGCATGTAATTGAGTACTGAGGCTATGTCTAAAGACCTCACGATTCTGGCCTCCTCTCTGTGCAAATTTTTGTATTTTTTATTTACTATAGCCTTGGTTTGGGGCCCGATGCTATCTGGAGAATCGAAAAGTGTTCCTAAGTCCAAATCGACAAAAGTTCTTCTGACATATGCCAACCATGGGATAGAGCTTCTATTGTGCAAATTTAAACAGTCCTCCAGGACGGCCCTAGAAAAACCTGCCTCCGGGGAATTTCATATTTTGACCTACATTAAGAGAGGAGCCATTTTTACTTGGTCTTTCAAAAAGCCCATACACAATTCACAGTGGGAGACGAGGCTTGAGGTAGACTTAGGGATAGCTAAAAGCCTACAAAGAAACTTGTTTTCAATTGCCTGCAATCTCCCCGGAGCTTTATGGCTCCACACACCTGCTCCATATGTACCTACTGCGAGACTTTTGCTCTTGTAAAGATAAACCATCTCCTTAATAGGATTATGAGTCAATTTTTTTGCAGATCTAAACATCAACTCGCAGACTACCCTCATTTTTTGTATTCTTTGGTTAATTAGCCTGCCCCGTGTCAGACTGGCTTCAAACAGAATACCTAGGTAGTTGAAGTGGGAAATCATGGTAACTGGAGTTTCCCTCCCCCACAAAAAAAAAAGTCTTAGATTTAATATTTTAGAGCCACAAGTTAAAATAAACGATTTTTGGTGGTTCACTTTTAAGCTTAAGTTAGTCATAAAATCATTAAAACAATTTAAAAGGTTCTGAAGGCCATTTGCTGTTTGTGATATTAAAACCGTATCGTCCGCATATAAAAGGACTAGGACTTTCCGGGAGCCTATTCTCAGGGTATCATTCCTGCACGAACCCAGGGCTGTGTCTAAAGAATTGATATAAAATAAAAACAGAAACTGAGCCAATATACCGCCTCTTGCTACCTTTATGTGGCACGTGCACTCGCCTTGTTGTGTGTAGCGTAACTTAGTAGTTGTATCACAGTGCAGACGCCTAGTAAGATTCAGCAATGAAGGTTCCACTCCAGCTAGCTCAATCAAATTCCATAACTTTCCCCTATTAACCAGGTCAAAAGCACAGGGGAGGTCCATAAAAACTATGTGTAATGAACCTCTCATATACTATCATGTTCTGCATAGATTACACATTTTAACAAAAATGTATTGTTTTTAACCCAAACAAATCAAAAGTTACTAAAATCATTGCCACATGTTTTCCTGCACAGTAGCAGGTCACCTTTCAGTTGCTGATTCATACATGAAAGTGATACTAATTAGGCGAAACCTTTGCCTAGACAGTGTTAAAATGTGCAGTAAGTAAGCATTTACAAACCCAATATGCCTAGCCTGTGGGGCCTACTGGCGTTGCCAATGCTTTTTGGCAATGCTGAAAAAGCTACAGTGAAAAGCAATGCTTTTTGCCCATGCTATTTAATAGCGGCAAAAAAAGTGCAATGATGTGGCCGCTGTTGGCGGTCGTGTAATTCTGTAGCCACACCAATATGTCATCATGTATGTGGGCTACTACAGAACGATAAGGGTTCTAGTTTCTTTTATTTTTTTATTGACCAAGCTAAAATGGAGGGTATCACTTAAATCGGTCAATTAAAAATAGAAATGGTAACTTCCCAAAAGTGCTTTTATTGAGGTCCGGCAGCAATTTGGGCTGAAAGCCAGGTAGTTCAGTTACAGTTACAGCTCCTGGAACAGTTACAGGAGTTGAGACATCCACGTGGAGCAGTGACGACAAAGCAGCAGTCTTTTAAGACCGTTTTTGAGTGTCAGGAGCCAGACAAGTGGTACCAGGTGATGGGATTCCAAAGTTCTGGAGACAAACCCTGAGAACGCTTGTATGAGGATATAATGTTTCATATGGCCAAGAGATTCTAGGTTTAGTATTAGACCATGCAATACTCTCAAACCCCAGGAGATGGGCAATGTTTCAGTAAAGTAGTGGGGAGCACCACTATGAATAGCCTGGAGTTGCAGGCGAGCCAGGGCCGAACAGGCCTTTAATTCCGCCAGGCAATTGCCATGTGAGCTTGAGCCCTTGGAGACCAGTTTTGAAAAACCAGGGCAGGTCTTGGTGCCTCTGACACTTGGACCGTCTCCCGGAAATTAATTCCAGCAGGTACAGGGAGGCTTCAAGAAAGGGAGGGAGGGGAAAGGTAGAGAGAAAGCAATCAGAAAGGGTGTGAGAGAGAGAGATGAGAAGGCTGGAGAGAAGATGGAGGGATTAAAAGAGGGAGATAGCGCGAAGAGACAAAGGAGAGGGGCAGGTTTGAGCATGTTTGCCAGGGCTGCTTTTGGTTCCCCAGGGCGGCCCAGAGGCGAGCTGTCTTTGAGATGCATCTGCCGTTTGTGAGAGCCATTTGAGAAGGATAAGAACAGGGGTGCCATGCGGTGGCGGCTCCTCCGCTAAGGTGGAGGAGCGTCGCCCCACTGCTTTTAAGCAATGTAAATAAAGGAAACATAAAATGATAATAACAAAGTTATTATCATTTTATGTTTCCGTGCTGCTTTGAGGGCGGATAGCGCTGCTCTCAGAGCAGGGCAGGGGAGGAGTGGTTTGCCCACTCCAAATGCGCAATGACTGTTTGGCCAGCCCTCTGCGGCCAGCCAAACAGTCATGCGCACTTTGCATGTTCTCAATACAGGCTGCATTACAGCCTGTGTGGAGAACATGCCCAGGCCCCCATTCCCCGTCTGAGAGCCGAACCACGGTGCTCAGACCAATCACAACGCTGCATTGCAGCGTTGTGATTGGTGAGGGGAGCCTGGGTGCTTCCTTGTTCCTGTTCGGCGCATGCGGAGTCCTGATGTGGAGGAGAGACGCGGCGGCAATAAGGTAAGTTATTATTTCATTTATTATTTTTACATCCCCCTCCCTCGCCCCTGCCGCGCCACCCCCGATCGGTGCCAGCCGCCACTGATGCCATGGGTGGAATTGTCTAGTGCCCTGACAACAGCAGGGCAGACCTGAAGGACGCTAGTCAGATCTTGAACAAATTGTCGAGAAGGGTATTTCGACAGTGCAGTCTGAAGAGGACCAAGACTGTGGTGGTGACTTAAGCCTCTGGGATGAAGTTTTTGATACCTTGATATAGCTTGAACTGAATTTGGACATTTTTTGCTAGGTGAGACACATGTGCTGAAAGTGAAATTGTACAAATCAGTATAAACAAAACCTTAAGACGTTATATTATCAAAGATTGAAACCTAATGCTTGAAACCCAAAGCTGTTGGAACTGGATGAAGCCTATTCAAAATTCCAAAAAGGAACGGGAGGGTACAAGAGAGTTCAGAAGCTTTTTATTGGTTAACCCTGCCTCATGTCTGCTTCGTTGTCCTGCATTACTGTTCAATGCAACAGGCGTGGGAAGCATGCTTTTGTTAGACTCCGTAAAAATCTGACTGGTCTGGATTTCCAGCTTTGCCTTTACAGTGATTAATATGCATGCACTGTTTTCAATAATGCTCTCAGAACCTGATTTACTGCGCCCGAGGCCATTTGCAAACAAAGCGTTCTTGATTAACTGGAAAAACTAAAGAATGAAACAACCGCGGCGAATGTATTCCCCATTTTAATGACTTGTGCCCCGGGCGAATGGAGTGAGCGCGTGCTGTTCTATGGGAGAAAGTAGCAAGCAGATTTAAATCCCACATGATATGACAGTTTCTGTTTGCTAAACATCTGCGTAAAGTCACGTGGGAAGAAGCCATGTAACAAGCTGAAGGTAAAGAGAGGGGGGGAGGGTATTTCAGAGGGATGTCGTTTTTGTACTCAGACACAAGAGAAGAAATACTTCTCATGAGGCGTCAGTGTTGCATATGGACTCTTTTCTTGATAGGAAAACAGTGAAAGTTCGTAGCAGACTAGCAGGTGGAAGAAACATTCTCAAAATTCAGAACGATAACAGACATATATTGAACTCATCTCCGAGTAAGAGTAAACAGGCAGTCAGTCGTACACGTTATTTACTCCTAACCGTAAGTTCAATTGCAGCCGCAAAAGGCGTCATTTAAACCCAGTTTATATCTAGGGCCTCGGTACGAGTGGTCTGTTCATCCTGATGGGGCCAATAACTGGGGTCGCCAGGCTGTTCTGAATTATGAGGTCTGTGGAAACACCACAAGCCTGCCTCGTTTCGCCTACAGCTTCCAGAGGTTTATAACGCTGTAAACTCTGAGCTAGTTATGGGGAAGAGTGGGGAGTTACCTGATGAACACAACCCATAATTACAGAGTCGTCCCTGGTTTCCCATAGTGAATTTGCAGCAACTTTGCAAGCAGTTTTACCTGCAGCACTGTGGTTAGTATAGGCAAGTACTACCAGGTTTGATAGGAGTGAGCACTGTTTGAAATCATCTTTTTGAGGGACACTATTGTAAAAATAAATGCAAACCCAAGAAAATGGTTCTAAATGATACCGGAAGTGTGCATCTGAGAGGGAAATAGTCAGACAAGATGGGTCTGTAGAGGTCTTACCTGCTGTCAGGCAGTAACTATGAAATTCATACTGCCTTACCAAAACAAAGTTGTAGTCATAACACTTGTAGGTTGGAGACATCCAGTTAACAGTCTCATTACAGTTATTACCTGTATTGGAACCTCGGTAGCTCAGTAGCTCTCATGAAGTGCTGTGAGATGTATGGCTGAGCTGGGCCAGGTGAACTGAGAATCTAAATATCGGGGTATCAATTTGGTGCCTCACTATCACATCACCAGTCCCCCACACGTGAGGATTGCTGGAAAACAAGGGTAATGTTAGGTTATACCCCAGAAATGATGTGTTTGCATTGCTGAACAAGGTTTGGCCTCCGCGCCCAACCCAGTCTGGAAGAAAAGTGACATTTTCACAGCATTACCAAAGGTGACTATGATTGTGTAATGCAACGTTATTGCTGTGTGTTTAAAGGGCTGCTTATCAGCACCAGGACACTTTCTTCTGCCTCATTTGACACAATATTCTCCTAGAAGCAGGCAGTGCTGCTGGGTAGACCATGGCGGGAGAGTCTGTCTGTCTAGTGGCGATCTGTATGTTTGGAGGCTGCAGGAATGAGACGTCACTGAAACAGGAGGAGCTGAGCTCCTCGACGAGTCACCAGGCTGTTTCTGACAGGAACAAACGACTACAGTAGATTCAAAGTGCCTATGCGAAGACTGTTTGACCTGCACAGGTCATTGACTGGCGCAAAGTGCCCTCTTATGCTTCTGGAGGTATGTTATCAACGCCCCTGAATAAGGCAAGACTATGGTGCATCTCTACTACTGTTTAACTGAAGCTATCAGCACTACTTCTCTTACATGTGTCCCCTACTACTCTGTATGGTGACCTGTGACTGATTGACCCTGGACTCTGCCTAGCAATATGCCAAAGAAAATACATAAGCTTGTCCTGCACCAGGTTCTGGTTTAAAATTGCACAATAATCTGTGGCCTGCCTAAATTTCCACTTGAAAACAGCCACAAACCAAAAATTTTTTTGGGCTTTTTTTTTTTTTTTTTTTTACCATACAACTGAATTGTGAATGCTGCACGGGTTTCCTCCTGGAAAATTATTGTTGCTGTGTATGGCTCTCACAGAGAGCCTCTATCTTTTATTTTAGTTTCTAAATCGGATAACACACTGCTATGACACTGCTATGATGCAGCAAGAGTTGATAACAAACTCGTTATCTACTGTTGCTAGGTCATGAAGGCCTTTGAGGCCGGCTGACTGGGCTCTCTAAGAGCCTCTCAGCACAGCACTGCTTCTCTTCTTTGAATGGAAGCAGAAGGCACAGCTGCAGGAGGGGGAGAGAAGGTAGGGAAGCAGCTAAGGCTTGATCATGGGTGGCTGGTAAGGTATTTATATTGTTTTTGCCTTTAGGACAGTGATACATAACAGAGGCCATGCTATGTATGGCTCCCCCATTACTCCTCTGCCACTGTGTAGTATCTGAAAGCAGTCCTCCTCACAAATAGATTGCAGATGCGTGGGGAACAGAAATATCACAAATACCCAAAAATTCCCTAAATTTAAAGTGCAAATGCAGATACATTATTAACATAAATTGTCAATTCCTGAAAAAATGTCAAACTAATATCACTTTCCTACTGCTTCAAGTTTCTTTTCTACAAGTGTCATGAACTTTGCAAAACTTGCATCTAGCTGCATATTATATCCATTTAAACATTGAATAAAGGTCTGCTGAAAAGTGCGGACTCTGAAAGATTAAATAAAGCACAAAGTAAACTTTTCAGTTCATCTGCAAGCCATACTTCATTTGCAAAAGAATAACTGCGGGCCTAAATGTTTTATTAAAAGCTCATGGCCAGTGTTAGCGAAAGTAAGGGACCTGAATGCCAAGGCTTTGCAGTCTTGATTCCAGCTCATGCCTCTTTATCCCACCACCTAACACTCCCTTCCTCTTTATCTCACTCTTGCAGATGCGTTTTTAATCCTACTTTCCCCTTTCTCTCCGTTTTCTGTCTTTTTCTTCCTCCTTTCACACTTTTGTGTTTTTTTCTCTTGTGCTGGTGAAGCAAAATAAGTGCCAGTCCCCGAAAATGAGTGCTGGTGGGCCCCACCTGCAGCTACCAACTCAAATTAAGCACTGTCCGCAAAGGCAGTACATGTGCACAGTTTATGCCGGATCATTTCATCCTTGTATTTTTACAACCTGCCTTCGTTATCAAGTAGAGCTATCTAAGATGGATTTGGGTCACCACTTAGACAGCTCCCGAATCTGTAGAGTATCGGTTTGTAGTTAAGGTACTTTGAAAATTATTTACAGAAACACGACTGCCAGTGGTTAGTGTTGTAAGTGTTAGTGATCAGTTTCAGATTGGTAAGGCAGGCTCTCGGGCAATGGGCCGGTATCTGAGTTGCAGCTGTGGGACGCTTTTCTGGGCAGCATGGAGGCCGATTTTGGCTGTGGCTGCGCTGGTCAGATGCCGCCAACGGCCTAGTGGGGGCCTGAGCAGCCTTACCGAAGGCAGATGGACCTCTATTACCTCCCTTTTACCAATGGGGCGGAGATGTAATTCCCAGTCTCTCGCTGGGCAGGCTCATTAATGTATGCAGATTGAGTAGGGGTGGGGGCTGACCAGAAGCGGCCTCACTTATATTCAGGTGTGGCTCACCAGTGTGAACTAATCCGTACACAAAGCGGCATATTAGCAAGGAAGTGGCGATGAGAAGCGTTAGCCTCCTTGGCTTAACGCCTCATCGCCCCTTCGGAAGCGCCAGGCTGCACCAAACCTAAAATGCCATTTTGTAACTTACATGTGTGCTGCTTCATGCAGCACACATGTAAGTTACAAAATGGCATTTTTAAAACAGGTTTGTTTATGTACAAGAAGGGACACCTTCCTGTACATAAACAAACCTTGGCATTTGCTTTTTCCATGTGTGCTGCACAAGGCAGCACACATGGAAAGAAAACGAGGAGAAATAAAGCATTTCTCCTCGTTTCGCCACCTTAAGACCAGGATTTTTCTGGTTTTAATTTCGGCGCTGCCACCTATTATCGCCTCTCTTGATAATAGGTGGAAGCGTCGAAGTGAATGGGTGTTGCGGTGGAACGCCCACCGCAACACCCACGGCACGCCCCTTTCAGGCTAATTTTAGCGTGAAAGGGGCCCTATCACCAAGGCAGCGTTAAGCCACTTAACGTGGCTTTTAGCCAAGTTATGTGGTTTAACGCTGCCTTGGTAATAGGGCGCTGACCCTATCGCCACCACAACGTCACAAAAAGTGACGTTGTGGTGGCAATAGGGGCTTGATAATATGCCCCTTAGAGTCCTGGCAGCATTTGCATTTTTTTAAATCTCAGTGGAGTTAAGAAAACATGCCTCTTTTAGACAAACCTCCCCCTTCTTTTCATAATACTTAAAACACTGAAGCAGTGTTTTGCGAAAAGGCGCAATCTTCAAATGTGGGCCACTTTTTTTACGGTGCCCAACCTATTTTACATCCCAATACAACCCTATAAGTGATCATCCAAGCATATGACCCTTTACGAAAATCCATTTTGTCTTGGACACGTGAAGCAATTTTGGAACATTTATTCAAAGATTTCTTCAACTGAGTCAAACTTACTGGCAGAGCCCAAAGTTCCTTCAGTTGTAAACTGTGCAGCGCTGTTTCAAAATCATTATTCCAAGGGTTTCTCCTTTTTTAAATTTGTTATTTCTATCGAGATAGGTGGTTTAACATTTGTGGTTGTGCAATCCTCAGCGTATGACATGATTTTAAAAAAGCAGCTGTGCTATGGATTGTTTCATGAGCCTAAATGATTCCAAATTAAACAATTAATATGTACACTTATTAGTGTATATGGTCTGTTCTGTCTGTTATGATATGTTTATGACTTAGGTGTACACCAGGAAGCCACAGCAGCAATCAGGTATGGTTCACAGTGGCGGCTCCTCCGCTAAGGCGGAGGAGCATCTCCCCACTGCTATTTGAGCAGTGCAAAAAAATAAAATTTTATTTTTCTGTGAGGGATTGGAGCCAGCTCGGGGTGGGGCTGAGCACAGTGAGGAGTGGTTTTTGCACTCCCAAAGTGCGCATGATTGTTTGGCCGGCCCTCTTGGGCCGGCCAAACAATCATGCGCACTTAGCATGTTCTCCACCTGGCTGTGTTGCACAGCCCGGTGGAGAACATGCCCAGGCTCCCAGGCACTGCCTGGCAGGCCACTCAGACCAATCACTACGCTGCTCATGCAGAGTCGTGATTGGCGGGGAGAGGTTGGGAGCCTGGATGCTTCCGGTGCTGCAGAGTAAGGACAGAGGAGGGGCGTGCGGTGAAGAAGGTACGTTTAAAAAAAGCCCTCCCAATTCCCCCCCACCCCACCGCCCTGTTCCGTTCCGAAGCAGCAGCCAATGACGGTTCAGGCCCAGGACTATGGTTCCAGAAATTGGTTTTACTCGAAGACCTATGAACTTTAACATACCATCTTACAGTACTGAATGATTTAGTATGCCCCACTACACTCTGTGGAGCATTCTGTAATACATTATACCTTTTTAGCTAATATAATGATATAATATTTAAAATGCACATTTTTGTCCAATTATTTAAAAAACAGATACATATTTGCTGCCTGTCAATCACACATTTGACTTGTGACAATGAGTTCCATGGGCTTCAAAGTAGGGTCCCAGTCTAGGCACTCTACTCACCCCTCCTCTCCCCCTCTGTCCCTGCGGTCTTAGGGTTCTTGTGACATACAGGGCATAGCTACCATTGGTACAGTAGGTGCAGTGGCACATGGGGTCCAGGGCCCTGAGGGGCCTATTGAACCCTGACAATGCTTTATTTTACTACCCGAACAGTAGTCAAAGGGTCCATTTTCCTTGCTTGCACCAGGGCCAATAGCATTCTTGATATGCTACTGGTGACAGAGAGATTTAGTCTTTCAGTTTGAGTGCATCAGTATTGTGATCCCAGGACACCAATGGTAAATAAGAGTAACCCTACAAGGTAATGCGCCGTATTTAACATTATACAGCGCATACCTGCCCTCTGCCTGCACCGGTGCACAAACTGCTGCCTAGCGCCAATGCAGGAACCCTTGCACCATGGTACAAGGGTGCCTGCGCTGTAGGCAGGATTGTTTTTGTGCAGGAAGAATCACCTTTCTGCACAAAAAACAATCCTCAGAGGCATTTTCCTCCTTTTAAGTGTGCTGCAGAATGCACACACAGAAAGAGGAAACAACGAGGAGAAATAAAGGTATTTCTCCTCATTGTGCCTCTAGTGGGGAGGTGTACAATTCTGACGCATTGCCAGGCCTACAAGTGCTGGTAAATCTGGGAATGTGTCTGAATGCATGGGCGAATGCCTGGGAACACCCACACTCCACCCATGGCACTCCTTCCTGCCACACATTAATGCAAGGCAGTGATTTGCGCTGCCTTACCTTACTCTAAATTTATCAAGCCATGCAGGGCCATGCAAGGTGGCCTTGTGTGGCTTAATAAATCTCATTTAGGTTATGCGTCGCCCTTCTGCCCCCTTAAGGGCACTCAAGGGTAACTCAAAACCTTGATAAATATGGGCCAAAGTTTGATATAACTCCTTACCAATTAGTGAATACATATGTGTTAGAAATGGGGGTCTCTAGTTGGCAATGGCTGGCCACTGTCCTAGTAGGGACCCTTCTTCCTAAGTCAGAGTAAGAGGGCTACCCTCCTTGATACCCCTGCTCAACCCTGTGGTAACGTAGCACGAGCAGGTAGGCTTATCTCAGAGGCAGGGTGTGAAGCATTTATGACCATACACAGTAACACAGTGAGGAACACTACAGAGGGACACCACACAAGTAGTTATAAAAAATAAGTATCTTTATATAAAGGCAGATTTATCACAAGACCAATAACTGTAAAAGCCACAATACTGTCAAAAATAGGATAGCTGTTGAAGGGCTGTCAAAGATAGTTCAAAGGTTGCAAGAATAAGGTTCAAATTCAAGGCAGGGGTCTCTGCGCCCTTTCTCGTTCAGAGGTTGCAAAAATAAGGTTCAAATTCAAGGCAGTGGTCTCTGCGACCCTTTCTCTCATAAGACTGTCAAAAATAGGATGGCTGTTGAAGGACTGTCAAAAAATAGTTCAAAGGTTGCAAAAATAAGGTTCAAATTCAAAGCAGTGGTCTCTGCGACCCTTTCTCTCACAAAGTACCTGGGTTTAGTAGCAAAACCAACAAAATGTCGCAAAGAAGTAGCGATGATTCTCGGCACGCGAGGCCGGCGATGCGTTGAAATCCTTGCCGCAAGGGAGGATGATGCGCCGATCTGCGTGATGCGTGCGGAGACACTGCGACCAACTTCTGCACGCTAGGCCGCCAATGCGATGACTTTCTTGCCGCGAGGGAGAAGTCGATGCGACGATCCTGTTGCGCTGTGCGATTGTGTTGCGATGCGAAGAGAGGACGCTCTGCGAGGGAGCGACGAAATCCGGTGCGATGCGATGAAAATGGCGGACGCACGGCGTCCGCAAAGGGATGTCTTGAAGCGATGATTTCTTTAGGGGTTGCGAGCACTCGGCGACAGCAGCGCGATGATTTTTCCAGCGCGTCTCAGCTGCAGCGGCTCGCAAAGGGGCGTTAGCGATGGTTTCGTGTTGCGAGCACCCAGCGGCAGCAGCGCGATGATTTTTCCAGCGCTCTCGGCTGCAGCGGCTCGCAAACGTGCGTTAGCGACGATTTCCAGCACTCTTTTCTCTGAAGCAAAACTAGAGGCCCTGGAACTCACAGGAGCCTCATCAGCAGATAGCAATCCTTGCAGGGAGGAAGCAGGAGGTTGGTGGTGGAGTCAGATGTGCCTGAGACTCCAGCAGGAGGCTAGCTCTTTTCCTAGCCCTTGGGTAATTGCTGTAACAAAAATAAAAAAGTTCTCTCAAAAGTTCCTTTTCCTCTTCTTCAAGGTCCAGTGGTCACTGCTGCAGGCCAGTGCAAGAAATAACACACAAGCACAAGGATAGTCACTTCCTGCAGATTCCTCCAGTGGCACGGACAGAGTTTCCTCTCCAGATCCAAAAGCAATACAAATTGTAGGGGTTTGAGCACAGATATTTATACCCCAAAAGTCTTTGTTCTCAGAAGCTACAAGTCACTGAACCTAGCCAGAACCAGTTCTGCTCAGGCCTGGAGCACTTTGTTTACCAGGCTGCATCCTTCCTTTCAGAAAGAGGGGGTCTGCTAGCAGACACACAGTAGGAGGTGGAGCCAGCATTCACCTTGTCAGGCACAGCCCTATTCAGGTCAAGGAGCCACCCCTCCCCATACTCTAAATGCAGATCTCTCTATTCAACCCAGGTCTGACTCAGCCTGCCCTGCCCCTCCAAAACCAGACAACCAATACACATAACAGCAGAGCACACTGGAGGGCTTAGGCAAGAAAATACCTACTTTCTAAAAGTGGTATTTTCAAACACAGAATATAAAAATAAACTTCACTAAAAGATGTATTTTAATATTCTGAGCTCAGGCATACTAAATTCGTTTTTCTACCATGTTCCTGGGGCCAGTTAGGACTATAGAATGTAATAGTCAAACTGCCCATTCTAGCCTATGAGGAACAGGTAGCCTTACAGTAGTGAAAAACGAAATGGGGTGTAATTCACTACCAGGACATGCTACACACACCAAGGCATGTCCTACCTTACACATACAATGCACCCTACCCTAGGGGCGACTTACAGGATGCCAAGGGAAGGTTCAGGGGCTGGGAAGTGGGTGCACTTCACAGCCAAGATGGCAGTTCTGGACTGCACACAGACACTGCAGTGGCAGGTCTGAGACACACTTTACAAGCTGCTTCTGTGGGTGGCGCAAACCAGCGCTGCATGCCCACCAGCAGCATTTGGTTTACCAGCCCTGGGCACACACAGGCCACACTACTAGGGACTAACAGGTAAACCAAAAAAGCCAATCAGGGATATACCAATTCACATAGACATATTTACCAAGGGAGAGCATATGCACTTTAGCACTGAACAGCAGTGGTAAAGTGCCCAGAGTCATAAAACCAACAGAAACAGGTCAGCAAAAATACAGGAGGCAGGCAAAAAGTTTAGGGGTGACCCTGCAAAAAGGGCCATTTCCAACACAACCCCTTCCAGCCAAAACGCAGGGTAGACCAATCACTACTTTGATGGGCTTCCCTGCTTCGGGCGATAGAACACGGAACTGGCCCGCAACTGCAGGGGCATATGCCAGCTCTACTCCAATCTGAACCCTGGTGGATCCCTCTGTCCACACTCCCAGGGCCCACTAAGATAACCAATGGGGAACTCTGCCCCTCACCTGTGGACACCACCTGTGCAGCACCTAACCTTAACTGGCCCCCAGGTGTGTCCCAACAGATAAACAATAAGCCACAGTAGCCACTGACAGTTGTCAGGGATGAGACCCAGGCCTTATACCTCTCAGGGCTCACTAAGACAACCAATGGGGAACTCTTCCCCTTACCTGTGGACACCACCTGTGCAGCACCAAACCTTAACTGGCCCCCAGGTGTGTCCCAACAGATAAACAACAAGTCCCAGTAGCCACTGACAGTAGTCAGTGATGAAATCCAAGCCCTATACCTCTCAGGGCTCTCAAACTTTTGTGGCATCAGAGAGTGAGGGGCAGTAACCCCAGGTGTCTGGCACCTTTTGTCCACTCTCCCTCCTGTCAGGTCAGGTGACGCACCCTGACACTGATCCACCAGCCCTGGGCCTGTTCCCAGCGGCGGGGCCAGAGACTGGGGTGGGCTCCCCACACCCGGTCCCTCTCTTTGGGGCTCGGTACCCTCCCACTTGGAGCGGTACCCCCTCCAGAATTGTCAGGGCACCTGAGGCAGGTGTCCTGCATAATTCACCCACCAGTTCAGGGGTTCTATCCTGCAACTGGTATCCCAGCATAGGGTCTGTACCCTTAGACTGGGCGGAGGTCAGGGGTGAGGCTGCCCTCTCCCCGTCCCCTTTACTGGGGCCCAGCACCCTCCCACCTGGAGAGGTGCCTCCATAACACAAACCGGGAGGGGCACTGTTAGCAGTTGCCCCTTTCTCCAGATCAGGGGGGACACCCTGAACCTGGCCCCCCAACCTAGGGTCTGTACCCTTAGGCTGGGCCTGTGCCTGGCAACCCAGGACTTCTGGGGGAGTACACCAATTCCCCCCAAGGAAAATACACTCTTCCACTAGTTCAGGGCCTTGTCCCTGCAACTGATCCATCAACCTGGAAAAACCCTCAGGTGGTACTGGGGTCAGAGGCGAGGACTCCCTCCCTCTGCACCCCCTTCCAGCATACTGCACCCTCCCACCTGGAGTGGTGCTTTTAGGGAAAAAAATGGTCGGGACACTGCTTACAGTTGTCCCTTCCTCCAAGTCAGACAACACCTGGACCTGACTTACCATCCCAGGGACCAACCCCTGTGGTTGAACAACCGCCTGGCCACCCAGGACTTCCTGGGGAGCACACAGGCTCCCCTCAAGGGAAACACACCCCTCCACCAGTTCAGGGCCTGGACCCTGCAACTGACCTACCAACCTGAAAAACCCTCAGGGTGCACCGGGATCAGAGGCGAGGACTCCCTCCCTCTGCACCCCCTTCCAGCATACTGCACCCTCCCACCTGGAGTGGTGCTCTTGGAAAAAATGGTCGGGACACTGCTTACAGTTGTCCCTCCCTCCAGGTCAGACAACTCCTGGACCTGACTTACCAACCCAGGGACCAACCCCTGCGGCTGAACAACTGCCTGGCCAACCAGGACTTCCTGAGGGTGACACATACCTAGCGTGTTGCGTGACAGTCTGCCTGGCACAGAGCTCACGACCTCCTGTCCCTCTGACAGTGCGTGAAGATGCCCCAGGACAGAAGTGGCGTCACCATGGTCAATCCTATGAGGCTCAGCCCTTCTGGCTGGCCCCTGACCCACTGGTTCTTCCACTGGGGACTCTTTCCCCCTTTCATCCCTCAGACTGGACTTCTGTACCCTCCCCTAGGAGTGGCACTGCCAGGCACAAGAACTGATGGAGGCCTGACTACAGGCACTCCCAGCTCACCTAACACTGGGGTACCCCCACAATGGACGGTCCATCCAGACAGACTAGGCTCCCCACCTGGTGTTCCCTCATGGAACCATCCAGTCCTGGGGACTGAGGCTGGGGCACTTCGGGACCTATCCCAGTCTCACTCCTGCTCCCACGAGACAGGATGTGAGGCCCTACAACCTCCTCACAACAAGGGGACCCAGCTGTAACACTCCTAACCTTTCCCAGCACTCTGGGTTGGAAAACTTCTGAACCACTTCTCTTAGGGTCATTCCCTAATGCCTCTACAGAGCCTCTGGTACTCACCCAGAGGTCTGCCTCCTGCGCAAGTTCCCTAGGATCAGAGAACTCGCACTCTAACACATGTTGGTTTAGCTCTGGAAAATAGGAACTCACAATATGCTCTCCCACAATTGGATTACACAGTTCCACGCAGGTGCTAACCTTTACCTCACAATCCAGTGTCTCACACACGTACCCCACACCACTCTCTTGAAATGGGCGAGACATTAACTGACTGTCTCTATCACTCAACCCACACTCTTCTGGGCGGTCCTCACACTCATACACCAGGACTTCAACCACGGGGGAACCCCTCTCCCTGCACCTCTCATCCAGAGTCGGTAGAGTATCCCTCCTTTCACTAGGACTATGGGCCCCTGCGCTAGTTCCCCAATCCACCTCAGGGACACTGCATATTAATGGAGCTACCTCATATCCTTGAATCCCCTGGTGTAGATCAACCCCTCCTTCAAGTCAGGTGCTACATCTCTGGGTGGGTGTACTACACTGTCATCACTATATACTTCAATTTTGCTGCCACCACTGGACCCCACCCTCTCTGGGGAATCCAGACAATTAAAACTGCGCTCCAGGGGTAACCTACCCTCTTGAGCTAACTTCTCCTTTTCTGCTATCTGCGCTAGGTGCGCCTCCAGCTGGGCAATCTCTATTTGGAGCCTCTCCAATTCCAGCTGGTACTCCCTCTCCCTCTGTCGGCCCAACTCCTCTGGGGACCATGAAGGGGATTGGGTGCTACCCTGTGCACTAGATCCAGCAAGGGACTCCCTACCTATGGGACCTTCCCGCCTGCCCACCAACTCCTCTGGGGACCCTGAGGGGAATCTGGCACTACCATAGGCACTAGACTCATCAAGGAACTCCCCACCTATGAGATATTCCATAACACTTTCTTCCTCCTCTTCAGACCCTCCAGAGCCACCCTCAGACCAACTACCCTCTTGGTAGGTGTACTGGGACTCCAAGAATCTCCATCTGTCTTGTTGCCAAAGTCTCAGGGATGTCTGCAGGGATAGCTGAGTCTCCTTCCTACTCACTGCTAAGCCCCTCTCCTCACAGAACCCCCTTAGCTCCTCTAGACTGTAGGTCAACAGATCATCTATATAAAAGGTAGGTCTCATTTCAGCAAGACCCATTGTAGCAATATCTGGCAATATCAATAATAAAAAAATAGGCTTGCCCGTTGTAACAATCACGAGCAATATCAATACAGATAGAAGAAAACTTCTCAAGAAAATGTATGCGGGTAAAAAATCACCGGCAATATCAATCACAATATAGGATCCAAAAACTTTCAAAAATGTATGCGGGTACTATCACCGGCAATATCAATAAAAAATAGGCTTGCCCATTGTAACAATCACGGGCAATATCAATAACAATAGAGGATCCAAAAACTCTCAAAAATGTATGCGGGTACTATCACCGGCAATATCAATAAAAATAGGCTTGCCCATTGTAACAATCACGGGCAATATCAATAAAAGATAGAAGAAAACTTCTCAAGAAAATGTATGCTGGTAAAAAATCACCGGCAATATCAATTACAATATAGGATCCAACAATTCTCAAAAATGTATGCGGGTACTATCACCTGGCAATATCAATAAAACATAGGCTTGCCCATTGTAACAATCACGGGCAATATCAATAAAAGATAGAAGAAAACTTCTCAAGAAAATGTATGCTGGTAAAAAATCACCGGCAATATCAATTACAATATAGGATCCAACAATTCTCAAAAATGTATGCGGGTACTATCACCTGGCAATATCAATAAAACATAGGCTTGCCCATTGTAACAATCACGGGCAATATCAATCAAAGATAGAACCAAAAAAAAAAACTTCAAAAATGTATGTGGTACGTTATGGTCTGCACTCACTAGTAGCGTACACTATAATTACTGTATGCGATCATAAATGCAAGTCCAGATCCTCACCGCTGACCACCAATGTTAGAAATGGGGGTCTCTAGTTGGCAATGGCTGGCCACTGTCCAAGAAGGGACCCTTCTTCCTAAGTCAGAGTAAGAGGGCTACTCTCCTTGATACCCCTGCTCAACCCTGTGGTAACGTAGCACGAGCAGGTAGGCTTATCTCAGAGGCAGGGTGTGAAGCATTTATGACCATACACAGTAACACAGTGAGGAACACTACAGAGGGACACCATACAAGTAGTTATAAAAAATAAGTATCTTTATATAAAGGCAGATTTATCACAAGACCAATAACTGTAAAAGCCACAATACTGTCAAAAATAGGATAGCTGTTGAAGGGCTGTCAAAGATAGTTCAAAGGTTGCAAGAATAAGGTTCAAATTCAAGGCAGGGGTCTCTGCGCCCCTTTCTCGTTCAGAGGTTGCAAAAATAAGGTTCAAATTCAAGGCAGTGGTCTCTGCGACCCTTTCTCTCATAAGACTGTCAAAAATAGGATGGCTGTTGAAGGACTGTCAAAAAATAGTTCAAAGGTTGCAAAAATAAGGTTCAAATTCAAAGCAGTGGTCTCTGCGACCCTTTCTCTCACAAAGTACCTGGGTTTAGTAGCAAAACCAACAAAATGTCACAAAGAAGTGGTAGCGATGATTCTCGGCACGCGAGGCCGGCGATGCGTTGAAATCCTTGCCGCAAGGGAGGATGATGCGCCGATCTGCGTGATGCGTGCGGAGACACTGCGACCAACTTCTGCACGCTAGGCCGCCGATGCGATGACTTTCTTGCCATGAGGGAGAAGTCGATGCGACGATCCTGTTGCGCTGTGCGATTGTGTTGTGATGCGAAGAGATGACGCTCCGCGAGGGAGCGACGAAATCCGGTGCGATGCAATGAAAATGGCGGACGCATGGCGTCCGCAAAGCGATGTCTTGAAGCGATGATTTCTTTAGGGGTTGCAAGCACTCGGCGACAGTAGCGCGATGATTTTTCCAGCGCGTCTCAGCTGCAGCGGCTCGCAAAGGGGCGTTAGCGATGGTTTCGTGTTGCGCGCACCCAGCGGCAGCAGCGCGATGATTTTTCCAGCGCTCTCGGCTGCAGCGGCTCGCAAACATGCGTTAGCGACGATTTCCAGCACTCTTTTCTCTGAAGCAAAACTAGAGGCCCTGGAACTCACAGGAGCCTCATCAGCAGATAGCAATCCTCGCAGGGAGGAAGCAGGAGGTTGGTGGTGGAGTCAGATGTGCCTGAGACTCCAGCAGGAGGCTAGCTCTTTTCCTAGCCCTTGGGTAATTGCTGTAACAAAAATAAAAAGTTCTCTCAAAAGTTCCTTTTCCTCTTCTTCAAGGTCCAGTGGTCACTGCTGCAGGCCAGTGCAAGAAACAACACACAAGCACAAGGATAGTCACTTCCTGCAGATTCCTCCAGTGGCACGGACAGAGTTTCCTCTCCAGATCCAAAAGCAATACAAATTGTAGGGGTTTGAGCACAGATATTTATACCCCAAAAGTCTTTGTTCTCAGAAGCTACAAGTCACTGAACCTAGCCAGAACCAGTTCTGCTCAGGCCTGGAGCACTTTGTTTACCAGGCTGCATCCTTCCTTTCAGAAAGAGGGGGTCTGCTAGCAGACACACAGTAGGAGGTGGAGCCAGCATTCACCTTGCCAGGCACAGCCCTATTCAGGTCAAGGAGCCACCCCTCCCCATACTCTAAATGCAGATCTCTCTATTCAACCCAGGTCTGACTCAGCCTGCCCTGCCCCTCCAAAACCAGACAGCCAATACACATAACAGCAGAGCACACTGGAGGGCTTAGGCAAGAAAATACCTACTTTCTAAAAGTGGTATTTTCAAACACAGAATATAAAAATAAACTTCACTAAAAGATGTATTTTAATATTCTGAGCTCAGGCATACTAAATTCGTTTTTCTACCATGTTCCTGGGGCCAGTTAGGACTATAGAATGTAATAGTCAAACTGCCCATTCTAGCCTATGAGGAACAGGTAGCCTTACAGTAGTAAAAAACGAAATGGGGTGTAATTCACTACCAGGACATGCTACACACACCAAGGCATGTCCTACCTTACACATACAATGCACCCTACCCTAGGGGCGACTTACAGGATGCCAAGGGAAGGTTCAGGAGCTGGGAAGTGGGTGCACTTCACAGCCAAGATGGCAGTTCTGGACTGCACACAGACACTGCAGTGGCAGGTCTGAGACACACTTTACAAGCTGCTTCTGTGGGTGGCACAAACCAGCGCTGCATGCCCACCAGCAGCATTTGGTTTACCAGCCCTGGGCACACACAGGCCACACTACTAGGGACTAACAGGTAAACCAAATAAGCCAATCAGGGATATACCAATTCACATAGACATATTTACCAAGGGAGAGCATATGCACTTTAGCACTGAACAGCAGTGGTAAAGTGCCCAGAGTCATAAAACCAACAGAAACAAGTCAGCAAAAATACAGGAGGCAGGCAAAAAGTTTAGGGGTGACCCTGCAAAAAGGGCCATTTCCAACAATATGCAATATATGGATAGGCCCATTGGCAAGACATATCAATATTAATGCTCTTGATGTCACTAAGGTGTCCTTATGTTATTTCTTGAAGACGGAAAGTTATGTTGTCTGAGTTTACCTGGAATTTAAGTAGACAGAATCATTTTATTAACAAGCGCACAACATTATTCTTAGAAATTGTTAGGTACTTGTCATCGAAGGGGAGTGTTTTTTCTCGAAAAAATCATGTGAACGTTTTTAAACATGAATCAATAACGTGCGCTGTGCAGGGCTGTATCCCTCAACAAACAGATGGTTCGTATTTAAATAGATGTGTTGTCAGCCCACAGATGTGTGATCGAGATCTTAAAATATCATTGTGACGGAATCCTTGCGTTGTTGTGACCAGCAACTCCTTTCCTGAGTGTTCATAATAAATACATGATAAGTGTTGCATTCCAAAACATCACAATACTACTTATGTTATATTTAGCTCCTTCTCTGCCGTCAGCATGGCGTTGCAAACCTATCGGAGCTCGTGTATCTGTACAACCCGCCCTAAAAGATTCTGTCACTGACCGTGTCTAATTTCTGTTCAAATTTCTGACTTTGTGTGTTGGATAACCAGCAGCGTAGATGTGGGTAATATTCTGCTTTCATAAGTGTGTTTGTTCCTTTGACTGCTACAATGGCTATTACTTTGTGGTGTGGTGTGGTGTGGTGCAGTTTGAGAGAAGTGATATGGCAGTACACAGGTTAAAATATTAAACTGAGGAAAAGGAAAGTATTTTGTCTTGTTAGGGTCCACCGAGCCCCTTTAACTGCAGGGTTTTGGGTGGGTGTTGATTTAGTGCGTTTCTGGGCTTTCGCAGAGTGGTATATCTTTTGTGAGCAGCCACTCATACATGCCAATAGAACCGATTCAGGCGGCAGAATCCCGATTTTTGAAGGAAAAAATTGCTTTATTTTTGGTTTCTTCCGCCTAAAATTGCCATTTTTTCATTATCAGCCAATAGAGAAAATAAATTTCCTCCGATATTTTTTCCAAAAAAGACCATTTTGAAAATGTTGGCATGTATGGTCACTAAACAATACTTCTATGCTTTCATGTTACTTACAATAACACTTTGCAACAAGCAGCATATTTCCAGTGAATATCGTAAAATACAGCGAAGGAAAAGCTTTCAGTGTCTAACTAAGCACTGGCCTACTTTCAAGGACAGGCTCGTTAACTAGACAAAATGTCTGGAATAGCGGAAGATACATCAAGTGCTCTTTGACCCAATGACATTACAGGGTTGACCTATTGTCCTATCAATCGCCCTATAATAGCAGTCAATCATCTGCTGAGGGAATGAAGGATGCTGAGGGGCTAAAAAAAGGATGCACAGCTAGAAATCGTAAACAGGAGTTTCAGAGACTTGTTTACTTTCGGCTCCTCTTTATAACCACTGAGGACAAGTGTAGCAATTGCAGCATCACTGATACAAACCTGGCATCATATGTGCTACCCTATGGTACATTAGTTGAATACACTGCGTATAAAGGTGCATGAGTAATAATAATTTGAAGGTGATGCGTAATTTATGAATTAAAGGTATAAGTATTTGTTTACAATTTTACATTTCTGTGAAGTTTAAATTTGTTTGTAATAAAAGAAGAAGAAAAATTGAATAAATTGGCAGCGTTTGCGGATTTTAAGATACGTTTGTATAGAATGAATGAGTAAAGTTTTCCTAACTATAGCAAAGGTTCAACCTTTGTTTTTTTTCTTTGAATTCAATGTTTTCTAAAACATTTTAATAAAAATGTGTTCTAAATCGTAGAGTTTGCTGTCATCAACTGGAATGTCATTAAGTGGAGCGGAGAACAGTTGAGTGGTATAGCATACACTGAAGTACATTGTTATGAGGTGCAGTGGTGTGTTGTATAGTATAGTGTGTGGAGTGCACTTGAGTGGACAGAAGTAGTGGAGAGTCAAGTAAAGTGTTATAAATTGGAGTGGCCTCTTGTACAACTCAGTGGAAACGTGTGTCGTAGAGTGTTTGAAAGTGTTGTAGAGTGGAGTAGAGTGTTGTACACCGGGGTGTAAAGGCATAGAGTGGAGTAGAGAGTTGTACAGAGTAGTTTCGGGGCTCAGAGTGGAGTACAGTGTTGTATAGTGGCACACTGTGTGGTAGAGTCTAATAGAGTGGATTTGCATAGAGTGGAATACAGTGTGGTACTGTGGTGCGGTGCAGAGTGGAGTGTTGTACAGTGCCATAGAGTGGGAGAAAATGTTGTGCAGTGGAGTACAGTGGAGTGGAGTCCAGTGGAGTGGTGTAGCATAGAGTGAAGTAGTATGTTCTACAGTAGATTGGTGTGAAGTTGAGTAGCATGAATGGTGTAGAACGGAAACAGCCTTTACAATGTGGTCATTACTACGGAATACCTTTACCACGAATCCGTAATCATGCATATGCGTGCGCGGTGCGGTGTGGTGCGGTGCAGAGTGGAATGTTGTACAGTGCCATAGAGTGGGAGAAAATGTTGTGCAGTGGAGTACAGTGGAGTGGAGTCGAGTGGAGTGGTGTAGCATAGAGTGAAGTAGTATGTTCTACAGTAGATTGGTGTGAAGTTGAGTAGCATGAATGGTGTAGAACGGAAACAGCCTTTACAATGTGGTCATTACTACGGAATACCTTTACCACGAATCCGTAATCACGCATATGCCTGTACCACGGAAGCCTTTACAATGAAAATGCAAGTATTTTGCAGGTAAGTGTATAGATATTGCCTCCTGGCTGCTGCCAGTAGGTACTTCTAGTTAAGAACTAGTTTCCATAAACATAGCAATTTGTGTTTGGCTAATAACTTTGGTCCCGTTTGACAAATCTTCATGAAATTTTCAAAACTAGTTTGCCGCTCACTTCAGCTGCTGTCTGGAAAGTTTCAGGGCGATCCGTCAAGCGGTACCCGAAAAAAAGAAGGGGTCCCAAAACACTTTTTCCCCATGCAATTTCCCAAAGAGATTTTTGACATGACTACAGCCTGAACCGCTGAATGGAATTACATCAAATCTGGCAGAAAACTTGTTCTTGGCCCAGAAAATGTGCTTTTTGTAATTTAGTGTAAATCTGTTCAGTAGTTTTGAAGTTGTTAAAGAAAAAGATTTATGTATATCTAGAGACACCGATCCACAGCGGATCTACTGCGATGGATCTGCAGATCCACACTGCAACAGTAATGCCATGATTGGCTGGTCTCAACCTGAGTAAAAAGTTACGGAATCCATTTTGTGTATCGGGACATTATAAATTGGATATAAGGAGTCAGAATGGAGGTATCCTGACCCCATAGTACTGATGGAGGGGTCTGTGAGGGACCCCTCATGAGCAAGAAATTGCCCCCAAACCTTTTTATTGTGGGTGCGAAGATCCACAAATCCACTGCGACACTCAGCATAGCCCCCATGTGAATCCATGGTGGATCCAGAACCCAATTAAAAAAAAAACACCCACTCACGAATGTATGATGTTACTATGTGTGCTATTACCACGCGGTCGTTACAACGACCGCATTGTTACCACGCGTGGCTTTACATCGCAAGTCGTTTCTACGACTTGCACTAGATGGCGCGCTGGACTTAGGAATAGTATAAATTACTATTCCTACTCCAGTTAGCGCAACAGCAGGGAATGTGTTGGATTTAAAATCCAACACATTCCCTGGTGTTGTACGCCATCTAGCGCAAGTCGTAGAAATGACTTGCGATGTAAAGCCACGCATGGTAACAACGCAGTCGTTGTAACGACCGCGTTGTTACCTACCTGCGTGGTAACAGCAGCGTTGTAAACGCTGTTTCCCCCCCACTCACAGACCCATTCACACACTCTGTTACACATCCACACAACCAACCACTCACACAACCAACCACTCACACATCCATACACCCACTCAAACATCTACTCACATACCCATGCAGTTACTCACACACCCTCTTATACAGCCATACAGTCACTGATACATCCACTCAGAAGACCCACTCAAGACCCACACAGCCACTTACACAACCAATCATACACCCACCCATCACACATTCACACGCCTACTTAGACACCCACACAACCCCTCACATCCACTCACTCACACACTCATGCAGCCACTTACACACCCACTCAGACCTAGAAAACCACTAACACACCCAGTCACACACCTATACAGACACTCACACATCCAGTCATACATCCATACAGCCACTCACACACCCATACAGTCACTGATATATCCACTCAGAGAACAACTCCCACACCCACTACAGATGCACACAGGCACTCACACACCCACTCACACACTCATCCAGCCCCTCCACACAAACACACTGTATTAAATGTGTTGTTGTTTTGTATTGAATGTGTGCTTTTAGATAGGAATGGATCTGCAGATCCGTTGCCGATCTGCCTGCAGCATAGCCAGCAGACTCGTTCCCTCAAAGATCTGAGTCAGAAATGTGAAAAAAAGGATTTGAAAACAAAAAAAACAGTGTTTGGGAAAGGGGTTGGCTCTGAGAAGAACCTTTGTGTTTATGGTGTGTAGATGACAACTACACATAGAACAGGATACAGTTCTTAAGTTGTTGAGGAACACCCTGTTGCCTGTGTCTGTGAAATGAGCTCTGTATTTTGGATATATTCCGTCAATGTCGAAGCGTAAGTTGTTATGGTATATAGAGTCCATGTTGTGGTCTCGGAGAAATGCAGAAACAGCATGTTTGACATGGTTCCTGGTTTTCTCTATATGTGGACAAAAGGACCTCGGGTGGAAGATACAACGGGCTCTAAACCATTATCAAACAGTAAAGAATTTAGTAATGAAAAACAGCAGCTCGGATTAAGTCACAAATATCAAAAGGGAAGCTGGAAGGAGCCCCAGGTCCTAATGGAATACCCCCAATATTGTATAAGCACGATGCAGAATTCTGGAGCAAAACACTGGTACCAGTCTTCAAGGGCATACAGGAAACAGAAACAAGCCCGGCATCTTGGAAAGGATCGATAATTAGTCCAATTTACAAGCAGGGTGACAGGAGCATCCCTAACAATTATCGACTCATCGCCCTAATTGACATAGAGGCAAAGTATTATGCGGGGCTAGTTCTGGAGGAATTAGTATCCTGGGCTTCGTCAAAACGCATCATCCCCGCAAATCAAACAGGGTTCTGCAGAGGACAGGGTACTACGACTAACATCATGGCGCTAACTCTGCTGATAGACACGGCCAAAGCAGCAAAGAGCTGGCTATTTTTATGTTTCATAGATTATAGCACAGCATTTGACCACGTAGATCGCGCCAAACTATGGCAGAAGTTGGAAAAGTGGGGGATACCCAAGTCTCTCCTAAAACAGTTGATCCTATTACACACTGACACCTGGGTCAAATTCAAGCTGGGAGCCGGGACGCACCTCTCAAGGCGAATTAACACCTCCAAATCCCTAAAGCAAGGGTGCGTTCCAGCCTCCATGCTGTTCAACCTCTTTCTAGCAGACCTTCCAGGGGAATTGGACAACAGTACATCGCACGCCCCGCGTTTGGGAAAAATCTCGCTGTCCAACCTCCTATATGCGGATGATTCGGTTTTAATAAGCCGGACCCCAATCTGCCTTCAGCACCTGCTGGACACCACTAATAAATTCTCGCAACGCAATGCATTACACATTAACTTAAAGAAAACAAAAATTATGACAGTGGATTACAATAAGACCAAGAAAATCACGTGGTACCTGGATGGGTGCAGCCTAGACCGGGTAACCAACTACAAGTACCTCAGAGTTTTTCTTGATAGCAGAGGCTCGCACAAATCCCAATTGGAGGCCCTGCGTCGGAAGGGCACCACGAGCTACCTCACAATGAAGCCCCTGAAGAAAGTTCTACCAGATCGAACACTAGAACCCCTATTACAGGTGATTCAAGCACGATTGCAGGCAATGCTCACATATGGGAGCGAACCAATGCAAGGGAAAGATGCGATAGTCTTAGATAAAATAATTAGTAGCACATATAGAGCAATCTTTCAGCTACCAAACTATTTGTCATCCGCTCAAATACGCCTGGAATTCGGACTTCAGAAGCAAATAGTGGAAAGAAGGGGTGCTTATATAAAAAGCTGGCACAAGATCAGAGGCGCCGAGGAAAGATCTCTAAATGCTCATCTTTGGACCGAGCTGTCACATTGAGAGAAATCACCTGCCAGAGAGTACCTGGTCGAATCACTGGAAAGGCTTGAATTGACCAACCTCTGGGAATCCCCCACAGATCATAAAAGCTTTAAAAAGGTTGTAACCAAAGTAACAAAAATGATATCCATAATAGAAGACAAGGAAACTTTGGCCAAGAGGGCTCACGGATGGGTAGTGCTTAATGACTATAAAGCTCTTATGCCACAAGCTTACTTGAAAACGGGAGTCAAACAGAAGATAAAAGGAACATTTTTAAAGTTGCGCTTTGGCGTTTTACCAATTCTCCCTCACCTGCCACCTTGGAAAACGAGACCAGAAGAACAGTCCTGCCGTCTTTGTGGAACAGGAAATGAGGACCCAATACATATTATTTGCACCTGCCCTAGCTTGATGGACATAAGACGTGCCTTACTTCGACCAACATTGAATCAGAAGGGCATCAGGACCTGTAGGCAGGCTGTAAAATTGTGTTTTAACCCAGAAGAGATCCAGCTAAACTGCCGACTTACAAAGTACTTTGATATAGTGGCTGAAAGACTCAAGCCCCAGCCACAGGCGACAGCAGAATAGCAAGCAGTTGCTCTACTTTTATTGAGCACTTTAACAGCCAATCAACATGTGGGCCTGTCTCGTCGAACTCATGTTTGCACCTTGAAGCACAAGCACTTTATTCATGCTTCTACTCATTTCAAAAGGATCGAATAGGCACTCTGAAGCACAAGCACTTTGTCCATGCTTTTACCCACCTCAAAAGGACTGAATAGACAATAAAACTGAGACTCAATATGACCTCCACTTATAGCATAACATCAACAAGCTCAGTTTGGAAGACTGTATTTTAAATGTTAAAGTATAAATTGAGACAAGGATTGTTTTTTGTACTTTTAACGCTTCAATGGTTTTAAATTGTGAGTTTTAATTAACTGTACAATAAATTACTTACTTACTTACTATATATGGACAAAATTGGGTTGACCAATGTCACTTTTGTCTTTGGCAAATGTTGGAGAACACCAAGGCAGTATGTGGAAAAAAGTGTCATTAGTTTACCAAAGTTAACCTTCATTAGGATTCGAAGTCCTATCCCAGTAATTCTGCCTAAGTCATTGCCACCACAGTCACAATCATGAGGTCTGGAGGTTGGCAATCCACAATGCTTTTAACCAAAGTCAGCAATTGATGCCACGTTAACCCTCTCTGGCAAACCCTTGTAATGTCTACATTAGATAAACCTAGGTCCCTGCCAATGCACTCTTTCTAGCACTCTCTCTGGCCCAAAACATAAAATTATGGTCCACAGTCTAGTACACAGGAAAAGGCTGCAGCAGAATGAGTCAGTTTTGAAGATAAAAATCAGCTCAAATGGAGGACAGCAAGTAAAATATAAAAGAACATATTTGATTGGATGGTGGAGATGTACAGGGAACTAAAATTGAGTAGTGACTGTAACAAACAATTAACTATCTCTGTGATTGGCTTTGGAAAAATATAAAAAAGTTATGTTGTTTGGGATATGCTTGGAATTGCTAACAGTCAAAGATACCTGCTACAGTTAATGTGAAGCTAGTATGCTGTTTAGAGCAAGCCTTGTGAATTTCTCAGGTACTGGTAGGCAGAGTCTACTAGAAACATGGTTCCTATGGAAACAGAGCTTAAAGACTGTGGGGGAAGAGAGCAAAGGAGACTGCTGTGTAAAACAGAAAATCAGACTAGTGTACAAAGATTGCTCAGTAGGGAGTGTATGTCTTGTAATTGGCAATATTTTACAAAAGGAAATATAAATAAAAAGCATTAACAGTAGTCTGTTGATTGCTTTTAAGGTCTTCCATGTGGATCGCAGGTCCACCTTGAAGTTACACGGGGAGGGGCGCACTGAGCACTGCGGTGGATCCGCAAATACGCACAAAAACTTACTGAATTGGGCTTTTTTCCAGGGAACATGGAAAGTGTTAAAAAATAGTGATCATTTAGGAGTGGTGTAACAAAAAAAAAAAGATGGAAGGAAGTCCATGATTTGCTAAGTATAGGAGTATGAGTAAGAGCACAGGGGGAAGGGTATCCATTTTAGGTACTTTTCTACTGAGAGTGGAGGAGGATTGGCATAGTTCTGACTTGAGATTTGCAGTGGAAATCAGATGTTAACAGATATTGCAATAAAAGTTGGACAACAGCAAAGAGATTTTACAGATATGTTAATTAGGTTGTGCCATAAAAGAGTATATTAAAAAAAAGGCTGTGTGTGTGTATATAAGCTGAAAAAATGTGTAGCTTCTATACACTACAGTAAAAGGCAAAATAGAAGGGAGCTTAGATGAGAACATTAACTATAAATATAGCGAGCAGCAAAGGAGGAAGAGGAATTGCTAACCTGAAAATATAGTTATTTTATTAAATCAGTATGAATGAATGTTTTAGAAATTAGATGTGGGTGCTTGTTTATAGTATGTAATTTAATAGTATGTAATTTGCATCCCCAGGCACTTGCACACCCAGTTATACTCCCACAAAAACACTTATGTACCCACCACTCATATAGCCAGTGACTGACACACAAAGTCACACACCCATAAAACCATTCACACATCCATTTACTCACTTATACATCCACTTACATAGTCATTCACAAACCCATCCAGGCACTGTCACACCCACTCATTCACCTATTCAGTCATTAAGGTACCCAGCACTCAGACAGTCAGTTACACACACATTAACCCACCCATACACCCAGCTATACACTAAGTAACCCACCCATACAGCCACTTACATACCTATTTACAAAACCATAGAGCCTTTCACACACCAAGTCAGGCAGCAGCAGAAGCACTTACTCATACATTCACACACCTACCCAGCACTTATGTATCCACCACTAATACAGTCACTTGCATATACAGTTACACAACCAAATAGCCATTAACACAGCTAGTTACCAATCCATACAGCAACTTACATGCCCATTTAGACACCCATATAGTCACTAACACACTCAGTCGCACACCAACACAGCTACTTAGATATCCAGTGGCACACCCACAGAGGCACTGATACACTCACTCCCATATCCACTCAACCACTCACACCCAGTCACCCACCTGTACAGCCACTCATATGCCCATTTATACACCCATACAATCACAAAGCCTCTTACACACTGATATAACCACTTATGCAGCTACTTATTTGCATATAGTATGTAATCTAATAGTATGTAATCTCAAGTTAAATGTATTCTATAATTGCTTTTCAGATGTCTACTTGTATTTAAAAAGTAATGAAAGATGGAAGGATGAGATGAAAGAATATTAAAAGAATTATGTTTTTTGACAGCATCCATAAACTGGGCAACAGATGACACATTTAGTACTACTGGCATGTGGGGTTTGGCGCAATAAGTGACCATGTCTTGCAGTTTTGGTGAAAGAGTGGGGGTGATAAGTATCTGGTCAAGTGGTAAGGGTCCCACAGATGGTCCAAATGCTGAAGATAATGCACCACCTTCCCTCTCTCTAATCATCCTCTGATTCGTCCTTGCATGTATAGTTTTCAGGTGTTTCAAAACAGAGGACGTGCCATGTGAACACTTCTTAACAGTACCTCTTGACAGGTTTTTTGCTGCATAGATTGCATTGGGCAAATTTTGCACAAACTTTCTTTTCTCCTAAAGGGATAGAGAAATATTTTCAAACATCGGAGGAATTCTTTGGAGGTGTTTAGTGTTCTTCTTCATCCTGCTCTTTCCGTTCTATTCTATCTTCAGCAGAAGGGATCTTAACTTTGAAACGCTCTTCTTCTGAAGGAAAGGCTACAATACAATGGAGCTGTGCCTCTGAGACTGTTTCCAGAGAGATGTGAAACTAAAATAACTGATTTACGGTACGGTTTTCAATGTGGATGGGTGGACACATTCGTGGTGGCATCGCAGCGGATCCACAGATCCTTAAAATGAATAGGAAACTGAGAAAGACTGTTTTGTGTTTGGAAAAAGTTTTAAAAGTTATGTTATGTTCATTTGTTAATTGTTAGTTTTAAAATGTATAATAATAAATGTAAAAATAAAATGCATTTATAAACTTGTAAAAAAGTACATTACTAAATTGAACTTATAGATGAAAGTGAAGAAGACGTCATATAAAAAAAACGGTGAAATTCACTAAAAATCCACAGGTGACCGGGACGTTATAGTTAGGAAATAGCATTAAGGAATGCAGAAATTCAGTGAAAAGAACAAAGATTACAGGAATTTTATAGTTAGTAAATAGCATTAAAAATACTTAGAAATTCACAGAAAAATACAAAAGTTACAGGGATGTTATAGTTCGGTTCAGATTTTACTCACAAAAAACATAGAAATTCAGCATTTGTAGTTTCCTAAGCTAACTATAACGTACACCTCCGCAATGCACTGCTTATGACCTCACATATTAAATCACTCATGACATGCTCAGTGACATCACTGATGACATCCCTGATGACATCTCAAATTTAATCACTGATAACATCATCCAGCAAAGTAAACTTCAATATACTTCATAAAACACCATTTAGATTTTTTAAAGTAAGAAACAGATGAGACGTACAGCACAGACCTCACTGTAACCTTATCAACTATTGCACTCACTTATCACATAAGAGACAGTTGTCAGCGGATAGCACTGCATTTTCTAAACCACTACTGTAAACACTAATGACCAAAACAAAACGTCTATCTGTATAGGCTAGTCTTTTGCAAACCACAACATCACCATTCATGAACCTGGAAATAGGTTTTAGTGCAAATGTCAGATTTACACAAACCACTACAACATACAGCCAGTAAGGAGGTGTTAACGAGTAGGCCACTGTGTCACAATCCAGTAGTACAATGGCTATCCTGGATGAAGGTGTGAGTAGAGAGGTGAGTCTGTTGTAAATGTCTACTACACTGTGCCATCACCCTAGAGAAAGGTCTTAGAAAAACAGATGGATTTATTGTAATCTACTACTACAGTCATTCATCACAAGGAGAGAGGTCCAAGGAAACTGGTCAGTATGTCATAAAACAGAACTATACTCAGCCGTCACTGTGGCGTGAAGTCTCAATGAACAGCTTAGACCTTCGCATAGCACAACCACATACATACATGTCAGTGTAGAGGCTAGTTTACTGATAATATTACACCCGCTTTAGGAATGACACTATAGATCAGCTGACATATCTTAGAAATAGTATCACTCATTAGTAGTAAAGAAAAAAAATTTAACTTATGCAGTAGCTTAGTATATCTCTTTAATTCTCAAAACTTTTACAAAACACACTCACTGGATGATGTCATCAGAGATGTCATTTGAGATGCCATCAGTGATGTCACTGACCATGTCATGAGTGATGTAATATGTGAGGTCATAAGTAGTGCATTGCAAGGACGTAAGTTATAGTTAGCTTATGTAATTATAACTGCTGAATTTGCATGGCTTTGTGATCCTGCAACCTTTTGTTTTTTCAGTAAATTTCTAAGGTTTTTTAAATTCAATTTCCTAACTTTAACATCCCTGTAACCATACATATATATGCATTTACATATATATACACACACACACACACACACACACACACACACACACGTACACACGTTACCTACTAGTTAAAGTTAGGACCTAGTTTCCATAGGAGAATCGTTTTTTTACTTGCTTATAACTTTGTCACTGTTTGACAAATCGTCATTAATTTTTCCCAAAAAAGGTATTTTCCTGATTTTTGTTGTGCATGGGAAGTTTCGGGGTGATCGTCAAGTGGGGGCTGAGAAAAAGAGGGGTCATAAAAAGTGCATTTCCCATGTTAATTCCTATAGAGATGTTAGACACGACTACAGCCCAAACCGCTGAACGGAATTACACCAAATGTGGCAGAGAGCTAGCTCTTGGTCCAGAGAGAGACCTTTTTGTTATTTGGAGTAAATCCATTCAGTAGTTTTGGAGATATTAAAGGAAAACCAAATTCGAATTTCTAGAGGAAAGAAAGCTCTGCAAATCTTACGGATCTCATGCAGAGATCTGATTGGCTGCCAACACTTCAACCAGGAAGTGTTGGAAGCCATCTTGGGACTCAAACTCAGCAGAGTCACAAACAAAAACATAAAAAAAGACAAGGGGGCAGGGTAGAAATAGGCAGGGTAGGACTGGTGGTGGGGTCCCCAGGAACCCTGCTAGAGCCAAAAAAGCATTAAAAAAAATATTGTGCTTGGAAAATCATGGCAATTTGTGAATCCCCGTGAAAATGAAAGGAAAAAAACGAGCAAAGTCTTACGTGCTTGTTTGTATTGGAGCCCCCGGGTGGGCCAGGTCCTGCGGGCTTAATTATATGTTAAATAAGAGAGGGGGCACATGTGGCCCCCTCCCCATGGCCAATATTGGCCCTGGGAACTGCTGCCTCCCTGGGGCAGGTCGATTGTGAATTTCATTTGAGAGAGACTGTGCAGCCCCCCCTCTCAAGGTTCTTAAGAGCCCGAGGACCACCACCTCCTTAGGGGGTTTATTAAAAAATTGGGGGGCCGCGTGGACCCCCCTCCATTGCACTTAAGGGCCCCAGGGACCACTCCCTCCCCGGAGCCTGAATGAAATTTAAAGGGGGAGGGGGCTGCATGGTAGCCTCCTGGGCCAATTACTTCCCCCGGGGACCACCAACTCCCCAGGGCTTGGTTCATTTTTACAAAGAGGGGGCAACGCGGTCCTCCTCCCAGGCATTCTCGGCCCCAGGGACGACAACCTCCCCAGCGTTGGCCCCAAATAAACAAAGGAGTGGGGCTTCATGGTCCACCCTCCTGGAGCCAATAATGGCTCTGGGATCCTCCACCCCTCAGGGCCCACTACCTAAGTTCCAGGGTGCCCACCCATGGGACATAGCTGTTTGCTCTCACTTGGAGGAAACTGACAGCTTCCACTAAGCGAAATCAAACAGTAAGTCAGCTCCCAGCAGGCGGGAGCAGCATAATTGCTCCTGCCAGCTAGAAGCGGACTTCTCATCTGTTTTTTCCTCTCCGCTGTCTTGCGGACGGGCACTCAGAAAAAGTCACCGGGCTCTGGGGGATTAATAAAGAGACAAGGTGGCGATTCACTTCTTTGTAACCTCGTCATCTACTCTTGATGTGGATTCATCTTATCACAGATTTGTGGATGAAGACGAGGGGGGAGCAATCACATTGCCGAAATTACATGCACATAAGGTCACTGGAGACATAATCTCATGGTCCTTTATGCAGCTGTAGTGTAGAATATGCACTAGACATATACCCAAAAAGGTAGCACTTACTAATTAACCAGTAGAAACTACTCCATTTGGGTAGACATTTTTGGCAAAGCTGTGGACTCTTCTTGAAAAAAATGAGGTTCTGTTATGGCCCTGATGCTCATTTCACAGAAATTAAACTTCAACGGGAAGTACTTACAAATATAAACACAGCAGGTGCCCCAGATGAAGCTCCACTTCTGTAAAGCACAAATGATCCTAATTTCTTGGGTTAGCAAAGGCAAACCAAGTGTGTTTCCTCCTGTATTCTACGCTGAAAAACTATCTGAAATCCTTAATAGAGTGGAATGTGTTGTTGATCTATTGGAGGACAATCTGATCTGTAGTCACTGTGACGAGTGGTTTCTTTCGTGTCTTGAGAGCAGAGTCCATGGTTCTCCCTTTTAATTACCCTGAGTATGCAAATGCCCCAAATTATCTGCAAAGCTTACCCGTTAGGACCGCCCCGTTTTTCTTAGTACTATGCAAAGGTCTTCCCACCTTTTCCCACGTTGATGGACAGCTTAGGAAAAGGCCTCCGAGCACGTTTCCCGAAGATTTTAGTTACACGTTCTTGATGCCGAGAAATTTTGAGGATATCGCCATCAAAGAAGCCCTTACTTCATTTAGATAGGAGGAAGTACCCTTGTTTGGTGGAGATTCCCCTCTTTGCAGTCTCGTCCTGTTCTCTAGATGAGAATTCATGTTATCACAGATTTGTGGATCAAGACACTTGAGGAACAATCACATTGCCAAAATTACATTCACAGAAGGTCACTGGAGACATTTCCTCATGGTCCAATAAGCAGCTGTAGTGTAGAATATGCACTAGTGATTACCCAACGAGGTAGAACTTACTAATCAATCAGTTGAATGTACTCCAGTTGGGTGGACTTTTTCAGCAAAACTGTGGACTCTTGTAGGATAAAGGGGCAGGTGAGATTCCATTTTGGCCCAGTCACTCATGCAACTACTGACACACCCACACAGACACTCAGACACCCACTCACACACTGATTCAACTACTCTCACATATACTCACAGACCCACATAACCACTCACAGACCTATACAGACACTCACACATTCACTCACACACCCAGAAAACTACTAACATACCCACTCACACACCCATTCACAGACCCATAAAGCCAATCACACACCCACTCACAGACCCATACAGCCACTCACAAAACCGGTCACACAGCTACTTATGTACCCACTCAAAGACACATACAGCCACTCACACACCCAGTCACTGACCCATACAGCTACTCACACACCCACTCACAGACCCATACACTCACTCACACACCCACTCACATATCCATACAGCCACTCACACACCCACTCACAGACCCATACAGCCACTCATACACCCACTCACACACCTACAAAACCACTCACAAACCCACTCACAGACCCATACAGCCACTCACAAAACCGGTCACACAGCTACTCATGCACCCACTCACAGACCCATTCAGTGGCTCACACACCCAGTCACCAACCCATACAGCTACTCACACACCCACTCAAAGACCCATACACTCACTCTCACACCCACTCACAGATCCATACAGCCACTCACACACCCACTCACAGACCCATACAGCCACTCATACACCCACTCACACACCTACAAAACCACTCACAAACCCACTCACAGAACCATACAGCCACTCACACACCCACTCACCGACCTATACAGCCTTTCACACACCCATTCTCAAAGGTTACAAGTTACAGTTAGGAAATAAAATTACAAAAACCTTAGAAATTCACAAAAAAACAAAGGAAACAGGGTCATTACAGTTAAAAAATAACATTAAAAAAATGCAGAAATTTACTAAAAACAAAAACAAAGGTAACAGGGACGTTATAGTGAGGAAATAACATTACAAAACCATAAAAATTCACTGAAAAAAAAGGTTACAGGGACGTTAGAGTTAAGAAATAGGAATAGTGTATAGTGGAGTGGCATAGAGTGGGATAGCATACAGTAAGTGTTGTGCAGTGGAGTTGCATACAATGGAATAGTGTAAACAGGATTGCCGTACAGTGTAGTGGTGTAGATTGGAGTGGGATAGACTGGAGTGCCATATAGTGGAGTGGCATACAGTGGAAGGCATACAATGGAGTGATATACAGTGCAATGGTGTACAGTGGAGTATTGTAGAGTCGAGTACTGTGGAATAGCATAGAATGGGTGTGTAGAGTGGAGTGGCATAGAGTGTAGTGCTGCAAAGTGGACTCACATAGAGTAGAGTGAGGTACAGTGTAGTGGCGCACAGTTGAATAGCGTAGAGTGGAGTGGCTTAGAGTGGAGTGGTCTACAGTGGATTGGCACACAGTAGAATAGCATACACTGGAGTGGGGTAGAGTGGAGTGTCTTAGAGTGGAATAGCTTTGAGTAGAGTGGCGTACAGTGGAGAAATGTACAGTGGAGTAGCGTAGAGTGGAATGAGGAACAGTGTAGTGGTGTACAATGCAATTGCATAGACTGGAGTGGCTTAGAGTGGAGTGGCATAAAATGGTGTGGCGTTAAGTGGAGTGTTGTAGAGTGGAATACCATAGAGTAGAGTGTTACACAGTGGAGCGGGGTAGAGTGTAGTAGGGTAGAATATAGTGGCGTATAGTGTAATAGCAAACTGTGGTGTAGAGTTGAGTGTTCTAGAGTGGAGTGGCGTACAGTGGAATAGTGTACAGTGTAGTGGCATTAAGAGTAGTGGCATAGAGTAAAGTGTCATACAGTGGCGTAGCATAGAGTGGTGTAGAGTAGAAAAACATTGAATTTACTGGAGTACAGTGTAGTAACGTAAAGCTGAGTGGAATAGACTAGACTGGTGTAGAGTGGAGTGTCATACAGTAGCAACCTTAGAGTATAGTAGCGTAGAGAGTAGTGACCGAGTGCAGTGGCGTAGAGTGGAGTAGCATAGAATGTACAATCTCTTAAAACATGATGCAGATTTCTTTTGAATAGCCATTAAAAATTGTGCTAGGGCTATTGCAAAATTCATAAATCTTATTTTAACCATTTAGGTCATAGCATGATGATCATTCAAAGTGCAAATTTAATGGCAAGAGGGTTTAAAATGTGACAGGAGAAAACCAAGAACAGTCTAATAGAATATGAGATCAGGTGCATTTCAACTTATGAAGACACCAAAATAAGCCACCTGAGAAGGAAACGAATAAAGAAGATTTAAATCAATCCTGAATTTAAGTATAATTGTAAATATTCTCAAATCGGGAAGGGTGAGATATATGTAAAGAGACAGACCGATCCCAATTAGAAAATTGCTAACCTCATTGAGTGCTTTTTTCAGGGTAGAATGTATTGCTTTTTGCAGAGGCATTTAACGCTATCAGGACATTTCTCCTTTAGAGAAATGTAAGTGTGGTAGAGGTATTGTATTATCATTATTAAAGGTATCCTTATTTAATATGGTTTCTTTTCTGGTTTTCCCACCTGGTAGAAATTAGGTGTCTGGTTGATAGAGGTATGTATCCTGTCCAAACAGGAACCACTATCCTAGTCAGAGTAAGTCAGGTACACACCCTGACTTAACCTGTGCTCATGCTCTGGTAGCTTGGCACAGAGAAGTCTGGCTTAACTTGAGAGGCTATTTGTTAAGTATTTGTGCAACACTTAAAAAAGTAAAACAGTGAAAACAACATAAAAAGGCTAGGAAAAAGGTGCTTAATGTATAGTGCAAAACAAGACCAAAATGACAAAAATCCAATTAGTAGATCCTGAGAAAAGCAATTTGAAAGATTTACATGAAAATAGTGTACAAAAGTGCAAAGCACTAACTGTGGTTATCTGGTTGTGACAGACCGGATCAAAGTCACAAGTTCAGGCCAACCTTGACGGAGCGTGGGTCGGCTACAGGGACTCAGCCTTTGTCCGCTGAACACACAGTACCATAAATTATGGTGCGCAGTCTGCGCTGTGTTGCTTTGCAAGACTTTGCATCATTCTGCATCAGTTCCAAGAAAGACCACAGGCGGCAGAGCACCTTAGGCCCACTTCCAAGGATCCAGGACTGGGGTGGCACTACTTAGCAGGGTAGACGCACAGAAGGCAGAGTCCAGGTGCTGGAGCAGGTGAGTTTGAAGTCTTTTGTGCCACTGAGACTTCAGAAAACAGGAGGCAAGCCAGAAAGCCCTAGGAGTCCCTTTGGTTCTGGGGTGGAGGATGCAGGTCCAGTCCATCTCACTACCAGACAAGGAGGGCAGCAGACAGCAGGTCAGCACAGCAGAGCAGGAGTCCAGCAGAGCGACAGTCCTTTCAGCAGCACAGCAGCCCTTCTTCCTGGCTAAGTATCCACAGGTCCAGAAGTGTACTGAAGTGGTGGTGTCTGGGGGCCAGTATTTATACTTTGGTGCCCTGGTTCTGGAAGGTGGGAGAAGCTTTCAGACAGTGGCTTTGAAGTGCAGGGGATCCCCTTCCTCCCCTGCCCTGGCTCCAAGTTGGCCGGAGTGACAATACAGGATTGTTAGGCCTATTGTGTGGAGACAGGGCACAGCCTGTTCAGGTACAAGTGGGGCTGTGCTTAGCTCCACCTCCCATCAAGCCAGTTAATGGCCAATTAAGGCCCATAAGGTCACACCGAAGCTCCCATTGTGTGTGGCTGTCTAGAAGGAATGCACAAGGTCCAGCTGTCACCCACCCCAGACGTGTATTCAGACACAGGCAGAAGGCACAGAAAGGTTAAAGTAAGAAAATACCAACTTTCTAAAAGTGGCATTTTCAGACTTGCAACTTAAAATCCCACTTTACCAAGAGTTGTGATTTTAAATTGTGAGTCCAGAGACACCAAACTCAAAATGTCTATCTTTTCCCAATTGGAACTTACACTTATAAAATGTAATAAGGCAATCCCAATGTTAACCTATGGGAGAGATAGGCCTTGCAGTAGTGATAAATGAATTTAAGAGTTTTTCACTACCAGGGCATATAAAACTTAAAAGTATATGTCTAACTCTAACTTATAAAATACACTGCACCCTGCCCTTGGGGCTGTCCAGGGCCTACCTTTTCTAAGTAACTTTATTGGCATTTAGATTTCACAAAGGACAGTATTACAGCCAAGTCTCAAGACATCGATGCATTCCCTTATTCCCTTTTATCCATCATCTCATCGGTTTCAGTCCCATTGTCTGCACCATTGTAAAACATTATCTATACAAGTCATGAGGTCTGAACAGGAGGGGGTCCGAATTCCCATCCGTATCCTCTCCATGGATGTCATGTGTATTCCTGCTCACCTCTCTGTGGCTTACAACATTATGCCAATCCTAATTTGGGGATATCCTCCCCAACCCCACTCCCCCCTCCCTTCCCCTCCCCTCCCTTCCCCTCCCTTCCCAACTATAATCCCGGCTATAATAGGCTCTTGCATGGTTAATAAGCAATATTCTTTAATGTCAGTCTGGTATCGTGCTACACCCCTATCTTAACTTCCCCCATGTAGTTAAGCTCCCGTCCCGTGGGCAGACTCTTGCGTGCCCCCGTCCAGCTCCCCCTTCAGATCTTGTAGCATTTGTTACCATGCAAGGAGGTCTTCCTCTAGCTTTTCATCTCTACGCGTCATCTTCATTCGTACCCTTTTCGCTGTTGCCCATTCATACATGTCCTTCATCCATTCCCCTACCTGCGGAGGTCCGGGACGGAGCCATACTATTATGATTTGTCTTTTTGCAAGCACCAGTCCCAGGGACGGAAAACGCCTACTTAATTTTTTGTTTTTGGGAGTAGGTAGCAGGCCAAGCAGCACCTGTCGAATCTCTTTAGGGATCACCCATCCCGTGGCTTTCTGAAGGTGTGTTAGCACCACATCAAAATAGGAGCCAAGTGTCGGGCACCCCCAAATCATATGGAGGAAGTCCGCGTCCAGGGCCCACCTTAGTGGTGACTTATATGTATCAAAAAGAAAGGTTTGGGCCTGGCAAGAGGGTTAACTTGGCAGGTCAAAATGGCAGTTTAAAACTGTACATGCAGGCTCTGTAATGGCAAGCCTGAGCCATTTTTAAAGGGCTACTTGAGTGGGTGGCACAATCAGTGCTGCAGGCCCACTAGTAGCATTTAATTTACAGGCCCTGGGCACGTGTAGTGCACTTTCCTAGGGACTTATATGTAAATTAAATATTCCCAATTGTGGATATGCCAATGTTACCATGTTTTAGGGAAAGATTACACACACTTTAGCACTGGTTAACAGTGGTAAAGTGCCCAGAGTCCTAAAGCCAACAAAAGCAGATCAGCAAAAAGGGGAAGAAGGCAAAACGTTTGGGGGTGACCCTTCAAAAAAGGGCCAGGTCCAAAACAACTCCCCTCCAGCCTAAAGCCAGGGTAGACTACTCAATACCTTGATGGACTTCCCTACTTAGGCGATAGAACGTGGACAGTGGCCCATTACTGCAGGGGCACTTGTCAGTTCTGCACCTCACTGAAGTCTGTTGGATCCCTCTGTCTATACTCTCCTGAGCCACAGAACTGACCCATGGGGAACCCTTCTCCTCCCCTGTAGACCCCATCTGTGCAGCACCTAACCTTAATTTGCTCATAGATGCATTCCACTTGGCAGACAGTACCACCATGGCCAACAGAGTGATGTGGCCCATTGCACCCCTTGGGTCTGACTTCTGTCCCCAAACCAGGGAAAACTCTGTCCACAAGGAAATCAACCAGCAGAGGCCACTGACAGCAGTCAGTGTCCAGAGGCAGGCTCCAGGCCATCCAGGGTGCTCTGACCTCTGCAGTGTCTCAGAGTGGGGGGCAGTAGCCCCAGGTGCCTTGCACCCTTTTTCTACCCACCAGTTATGGGGTGGTATCCTGAAACTGGTCCTTCAACTCAGGGTATATACTCTTAGGCTGAACATGTGCCTGGCAAGACAGGACTCCCAGGGGAATACAACCCACCTAAGGGAAAGACATTCTGCACGTGTTGTTCAAGAGTCTGTCTGGAGTAGGTCCCCAGCCCGCTGTCCCTACGACAGTGCATGGAGGCCCCCCCAGGCCAGAAGTGGCCTCACCAGAGTCAATCTTCGGTGCTCTGATCTCAGAGCTGGCAACCCCTGACCCACTGGTCCTCCAACTATGGCCTGCACCCACTGCTATGAAGTGGTATCCCCAGAAAACAGAAATGGTAGGGCACTTGTGGTAGCTGCCCTCAGCCCTCCTAACACTGTGGAGCTCCCATAAGTGGGTGGTCTCCTGGTACAGACCAGGTCCCCCCTGCTGGTGCTCCCTCTGGGAACAATCCAAGCTCTGTGGCTGGAAATAAGGCACCCTGGGCCTCTGCTCACCCCCACTCCTCCTCCCACTCTGAGAAGGCACATGGGACCTCTTCCCCCTACTACATTGGGATTTGTCTGGATCACTGTGTGTCTCCCCCTCACTCTGATGGAGAAAACTAGAGCCGCTCCCCTTAGGATCACTCTCCAGTGCCTCCTCAGACACTCTGGTACTCAACCAGAGGTCTTCCTCCTTTGCAAACTCTCTGGGGTCAATGAGCCTGCAATCAACCACGTGTTGGTGTAGCCCTGAGAAACAGTAACTGAACATGTGCTCTGGCAATTAACTTGTACAACTTCTCAAAAGTGTTTACCATGCTACCCTTCACCCAACCATCCAGTGCCTTGCAAAAGTAACCCACAAAATCCCCCCAGGACTGGTGAGACAGTTTCTGACTGCCCCTGAATATCAATCTGCACTCTTCTGGGGTGAATCCATATCTCCGGATAAGGGTCTCCTTCATGGTGGGATACCTCAGCATGTATCCCTACCATCACCAGGTATATGCCTCCATAGGACAGCTCCCCAATCATCCTCGGGGATCCTGTGTGCTTCTAGAGTGAACTCATGTGCCTCAAACCACCTGTCTATGTCATCTCCCTCCTTGAAATCAGGCACTAAGTCTCTGGGTGTGTGAACTCTTACTTCAGCACTGGACATGGCACTTTCGCACCCACCATTCCTGCCAGACTCTACTAGCTGTTTGGTTTTCAAGTACAGCTCTCTCATACTCAGTTTATAAGCCAGCAAGATTTTTTTCTCTGCCACGGCCCTCTCAGCTTTACTTGCTTCCATGGCAATTTTTTCTCTGCCCAAGGCTCTCTCAGCCCCAGCCCACCTCTGTTCTATCTCAATGTTGGCCAATTCTAAATTTTACTTTCTCTCCTCTCTCCTGTCCTCCAACTCCTCTGGGAGCAGGCCTCTGGATGAGATACTTCTTCCTGCAGTGGATCCAGCAAGGGACTCCCTCTCTGTGGGCTCCCCTCTCTCTTCTGGGCCCTCTGCAAAGTCATTTTTCTTCTCCCCCTCATCCTTCTACTCTGGTGTCACAGGTACTGCATCCTGAGCTTCTAAACAGGCCCTCAGTGCCTTTTGCAGCTCCACCTTCCTAGTGAAGCCTTTGATAGAAAACCCATCCTCCTTCCAGAAATCTTTGAGCTGGACCACAGAGTAACTCTCAAGTTTGGCCGGCTCAAAATCGATTTTTGCAGGTGCAGATGTCGGACCTCCAGTTAGGGACATAATTTTAAGAAAAAGCAAAAATGCCAATCAGAGAGATTAGAAAAATAAAAGAGCCAATCAGAGAGAGTAGGAAAAAAGGCCAATGAGGAACAGAACCAATTGATTAGAATTAGTCTTATCTGTGGATGGTAATGTACACCAAATTACTGTAAAATACTGTACAAACACAAGTCCTTTCCTCACCGCTAATCACAGATGTTAGAAGTTTGGTTTCTGGTTGGTAGAGGTATGTATTTTGTCCAAGCAGGAACCACAATCCTAGTCAGGATAAGTCAGATACATACCCTAAATTGTAATAAGGTAATCCAAATGCTAACCTATGGGAGAGATAGGCCTTGCAGTAGTGAAAAATAAATTCACTTCCTGGGCATGTAAACCTTAAAAGTACATGTCCAACTTTTTAAATACACTGCACCCTGCCCTTGGTGCTGTCCAGGGCCTACGTTAGGGGTGACTTATATGTATTAAAAAGGAAACTTTGGGCCTGTCAAGAGCGTTAACTTGCCAGGTTGAAATGGCAGTTTAAAACTGCGCACACATGCTCTCCAATGGCAGGCCTGAGACATGATTAATGGGCTATTTGAGGGGGTGGCACAATCAGTGCTGCAGGCCCACTAGTAGCGTTTAATTTACAGGCCCTGGGCACATATAGTGCACTTTCCTAGGGACTTATATGTAAATTAAATATGCCAATTGAGGATAAGCCAATGTTACCATGTTTTAGGGAAAGAGCACATGCACTTCAGCACTGGTTAGCAGTGGTAAAGTGCCCAGAGTCCTAAAGCCAACAAAAGAAGATCAGCAAAAAGGGGAGGAGGAAGGCAAAAGGTTTGGGAGTGACCCTGCAGACAGGGCCCGGTCCAACATAACCCCAATTGAGTTTGTTGTAATTCAGTTCATTCCCATACAGAGTTTAAATTTTATGATGATGACATTGAGGTAAGTGATGCAGATAATAAAGGAGGATTTTTGCTACAATAAACAACCAGTAAGGAGTATAGCTCTAATCTTAATGTCCAAATCAATGGTACTTGGGGGCCGAATGAGCAGTGTTTTCCATGAACTGCCTTCCAAACACTCCCATGAAACTCTTGGGTCTAAAAGGAAAAGTTCTGCCTTATATAGAATATATAGGGCACTTTACCATTAATAGCCTTCAGAAGAGAATCAAATGATATCCCACCTAAATCTCTATTGATTTTTTTTAGCCCACTTATGGTTACACTGGCATGCATACTAGCTGGGTCTAAATGCAACGACCAGTGTAGATATGAGTGGAAAGATAGGGCAAGTGATTTATATGTATCCACCTCTTAGACATTTTGTAGGACCTAAATGCCATGTGAAAGGCCTGTGAATTTTACTTAATACTAGATCTTTGATTTTTTTCAAAATCAACAATTAAAAGAAACAATTTTAACACAGTATCCATGAAGGGATGACAGTTTGCTCTGGAGCCCTATTAGTGGTCTATCTAGGAGTACCAGATCATCTGCTTATAGAAGACAGGGAATATGGACTCCGTCTATCTTCTGAGAGAATGATGGAGCATTCCCAAGAGCAGAAGGTCTGCCAGACAATGGGGGAAAAGGTTTAGGGAAAAATACATAGCCTCGCCTAGAGCATTTTCATTGGTATTTCATCAGTTAGGGAGCCATTTGAATACATTTCAACTTGTATCCATGTTTTGATTGGGGGGCTAAAACCCTAAAGCCAATCAGCGCTCAGTAGCTCAGTGGCCTTCTCTAAATCTGCCTTCTTCTACAGAAATAAGATTATTTTCTACAATCTGGTCATTTAGTGATTGAAGTAAAATCTTGAAATGTCTTAAGTCCAGAAGTCAATTAAACTGATTAGTCTGTTACTTTTTGGGGAATGGCAGGATCATCTTTTTTAAAGATTGCAGCACGCTTTCAGGAATCAGGAACGATTCCAGGTTTTGTAATCCATTAAAAAAAGAGGATATATGGGAATAATCCACCATTTGTGTTTTAATAATGTAGCTGATTGTTTGAACCAGCTGTTATAGTGAGAGTTAATTGACTGACAGTGGTTTTTATGGCAATGTTAGAGATCAGACTGGCTAATGAGTCATCTGTAATGTACGTCGACATTATATACCAATACGTTCCTACAGGTCACCCAAATAGCTTGCCCAATCCTCTTCAGAAAATGTATTTATTAGATTGGCTTGGAGCCCAATTGGGCTTGTTCCTGCCCACAGTCCACAGGAAGTGCACAGCAAGTTCAGCTTCAGACATCATAGGAGATGCGCTGGCCACATTTTGCAACTGCTCAGTGCTCTCTGGCGGCTTTCAGGAGGTGTGGTTCGCCCACTACCTACAGGGCCCGACTCAGGCCCCAGAAAAGCTTCTTCTTCCAGCTCCTCCAATCTGCCTCCCTCTTCTCCTGACTCCAGGATCTCCGTGACCTCAAGGGAGCTTGCCGTGGTCCAGGGTCCGTCGCCCTCTCCCCCGAGAGCAAGGCGATGGTCACGGTCCTGAGATCGAGCTCCAGAGCACAGGGAGAGCGTTGGAGACTCTAATTGACCTGCCCCCCACATCTGGTACGTGGGCTTGTTGCGCCCCCATCAGTGCTTCTAGATGCAGCGAACCATGAGTCGTGCCCCCACTTTGGGGAGCTAAGGTTGGTGTGTGGCACATACAGGACCCCTGGAGAAACCACAGAAATCTCTCCCGCAGAGAAATTACAGTTAGTGGAGTACCTTGAAATTACTCTCTCCCACTCACTGAATAGGAAGGAGCAGGCTGAAAGTCTGCTAGAAACTATTATAAGCTGGAAAACACCAAATTATTGAACCTGAATTCTACTTTCCGGCTCGTGGGTGGAGCCGGCGATCAGTGGATTTTCAAGGAGAGGTGAGTTGTTTTTCTCTTAACTCAGTAATAATTCTTGAAATAATCACTGGTCCTATTAAGGCAATTTTTACAGCAGCTCCTAAGTGAACTACGAACTTGCACACTTGTGACGTTCTATTCCAATTGCTTTTGTGAACTCCGCTCCTGCATACAAACTAATCTTTGAAGGACTTAATCTATTAAATAAAGTACGAATTGGCTTGGCTCACCCCACTATCTTAAAACACGTTCTCGCGCTGAAAAAGCAAGTATTACACCTATATACAAGAGCCACCATGACAATAAAAAACTAAGAAATCTCCATAAAGAGACAAGTTAGAGCACAATTAGTGAAAGGAAGGCACAAGAAATTCCTACACATTGACTCGCTTGAAGGTCTACCAACTATCCCTGAGTTCTTTCATAAATGAACATCTTCTGAACCAGAAACTGAAAGTAAAACACCTAAGGACAATAGCATAACAACTCCTGTGCTACAAGATATTGCCCTTAAAGGAGCAAACAAGAGAGTCTCCTCATCTAAAGCTCCTAAGAATACAGTAGTGAGACATTCACCCTATTCTGCCAACATGTCCAATCACCTCAAATTTGCAGAGGTCAAATCATCCTTGTACCCCTTTGGACTCCACATTGCCTGATATACACATGAGCCTGTTAATTTGTAAAAACAGGAACAGATCGGCAAAATAAACTTTAGAGCTTTTTAACAGCACACCGAGCAATGGTTCTAAGTTAGCCGAGGATCTTTCCCCCGCACCTGATTTCCTTTTAATAACTTTCAACCATGCTTCTGGAGATTACGTTCATCTCTCTAAAGCCTTGCAGGCCCTCCAAAAAATTCTTGAATCAATCCTAATGCTCCTAGAAAAAATAACGTCCAATTCTGGTCACAATCTTGAAATTCAAACGACAATTCTAAAATCTCTAATAAAAATCCAAATGCACATCTCTGAAAATAAAGAGATGCAGCAAACCAGGAAAACAAATCGACAGCCTGTGGATGGATACAAATACTGAGCCGGAATGGAATCTGCAAAAAAGGTCAAGCGCAAATTGAACAGAAAAAATAAAATCAATTAAAAAAAATAAGGAGGGGAAAAGAACTGTTTACTCTCTACCAACTTATTTTTTGAAGTCCCTGAAGTCCAGGAGTTGCCACTTAACTCAGACGCTCTTCCTTGCATTCCAATATTTAATAAGCCCAAAGATTCAGCAATAATGGAAACCAGTCTGAAGCACAAGCCGGATTTCTGGTAATATTATTATTAATAATATTATTCAGATTTGTATAGCGCATGGTTACCCAACCCAGGGTATCCCAGAGCTACGCTACAATAGGGTAGCAAGAACAGAGAAGCAACTGCTATAGATGTCAGGTATTAAAAGAGCCAGGTTTTGAGTTTCCTGCAAAAAGCAGAGAGCGAGCAACACAATCTCAACTCCACCGGGTAAGAGAATTCCATAACTTTGGGCTTAAGAAAGAGAGGGCTTAAGAAAGAGAAGGCTCGACCTCCCGGTCAGGGACTCTTAACTCTCGTAACAACTGCAAGGTCCAAGTTGCTAGAGCGTAAAGAACGACTAGGAGTATAAGGCAACACCAAAGGTCTCAAGTAAGAGGGACCAGAGTTTGAAAGACATTTGTGCACATAACAGACTGCCTTAAATTTGATGCAACGTTTAAAAAGGAGTCAGTGCAGTTTGGGGAGCAGGTTAGAGGTGGAATAAAGCTTGGGATGATGCAGTAGAAGTCTTGCTGCTGCGGCGTACTGCGAAGATGTCTAGGCAGATTTTTCATTACTCCAAGATACTAGGTATTTCTGTAAAAGAGCCTCGAGATCACCAAGGCCTGAATGACAGTATGTTGGGCCAAATACGAAAGACACCCTAGGATTCTTTTGAGCCACCTATTAACCCCAGAGTGGCAGGAACTGCCAAATCAAGGAAAAGATACAGAAGAAGAAAAGTAAAACGCAGAATCACTAAAACATTCCCTATGTATAAAATCTGATCCAAATGCTGCAATGAATGACATGCCAGTAAGCAATTTCACTTAAGTAAACAACAATATATCCTAACATAAACCTTAACAGGGGGCTCAGACATTACCGGCTCTCCACTCTGCTGTCTCTGAAGAGCCACGTGTTGTGCTAAATCCGCACGCCCTCAAATTGAATAGCTCACATATTTTGTTCGAGGAAACATCTACCATTTGTGTTGCTCTAGCAACCAACTTAAACTATGAGCAAATGAAGGCAGATCCTATATCCAGTATCCCCCAAACCTTTTCACCAATCATAGAGATCACAGACCTTTTTTGAAAAGACAATAATCCTCTAAACAGACAGAGGATATTAGGGCTACTCCACAGTTATCCTAAATTGCAATCTCTCTCCTCGCCTGAAATGAAATTGGTTTCTTTTCCAAAAATTGCACAACCCATCAACTGAAGTCGAACTTTGGTCCGATTTGATCCTGTTGATGATTTTAAAGGAATGCAACATACTGCATAAAAATGGCTATGATGTAGTAGTATAAGTCAGAACTAATACCCAGTCTTTATCTGTCCCCAAAACTGGTGAGGTTTCTTGGTCTTGGCACTCTGGGAAACTAAATGAAAACAAATCAAACAAAGTTTTCAAACTTCCATTTCCATTTTTGGTGATAGTTTTGTGGAACTTAGCAGGGCTGCATGATGAGAAACTCAACACTCTAGCAAATTTAAACCCATCAATCACCTGCCTACAAGATACATGGTCAAATACTAAATTCACTATGGACTGTTACAATGTAATTGATGTCCTTGCACAGACAGTGAATAAAGGGCATGCCAGAGGCGGTTTTCCATCTTACTCTGTACAGACCATTACTGGGACATTGAAATCATACCTCTCCTATGTAACAATGAACAATGTAATAGAATCAAATACCAAAAGATAATTAACTCTCATGCAAATGTTCTCCTTCTGTTTAATATCTATCTCCCTCAGGTCTGCAACACAATTTTCCTCTGATCCAGACCTTCAACCAAATCAATTCTAGAGTATGATCAAAACTTTCAGATAATAATGATGGGTGACTTCAATGCAAAATATCCAATGCTGCACTTTGTGCCTCGAAAAATGTAAAAAGAAAGACTCAAAGATTTGTTTATGTTTTTTTAAAGGCTTTATTCAAAATATTTTATGACAATCACTTAATTTAAACATTGCAATGTGTTAATTTATGACATACACATTTGATTATAGTTATTAGTGACCTTTTGACAAAGACAGGATGTCTGCCTTACGTAAAATGACACCCTTTATGCCTACCTCCCCAAGGCAATACTGGCCCCTGGGACCCCGTACTTAGGGTATTTTCTTTTTTTAAGGGAAAGGGGGTGCGTGGGGGACTCCCCTGGGTACTAAGGTGGGTGCCCCAGTGTCCATCCATGCCATCCACAACATAGAATGTAGGGAGGTGTAGGGGGAGGCCCAGGGGCCTGTGGCACCACCAGCTCCTCTACATGCACCAAACCTATGTCTGTCTCCCCGGGACACTAGAACAGAGCTAGCCCCAAGGATGGTGTCCCTGGGGTCTCAGAGGTGCTGTAATTAAATATTGACCCTGGGGATGGGGTCCCCAAGGCCACTGTGAGGCTTGGGGAGGGGGGCCACACACCACTGTTTCCTTTATTTTAGAATCGACCCGGGGATCTGGTCCCCAAGGCCTCAGAGAGGTTTGGAAATGAGAGGCGTGCACACCCTCCCCTGTGAAACTGTTTGCGCCACCCCCCAGGCTCTGGCCCACCCCATAGGGGTTATTTATTTGCAGCACATGCTTTTTTAGACATGTTACTGTGGATTCGTGGATCCACCGTGAATGTGCGGTAAAATGAAAAAAACATCATTTTGGTCCTCTGGGACCCCCACACCATCCTACCCTGTCCCCTTAAATCTGTTTTTTACTTTTCTTTTCTTTAGAACAAGGGACTGAGTCCCGAGTCCTAAGATGGCTGCCAACACATTGCTGTTGGTTTGGTGGCAAGCCAGTTGGATCTGAACAGATTTGCACCAAATCACAAAAAAGCAAACTTTCTGGACCAAGATCTAGCTTTCCGTCATATTTGGTGTAAATCGGTTCACCCATTTGGGCTGTAGTTGTGTCTAAATTTCTTATGGAAAAATGAATGGAGAAAACGTGTTTTGGGCTCCCACCCCCCTTGTTCTCTGCCCCTGCTTGACCGATCACCTCAAAACTTTCCAGGAAGTAGCTAAGGTGGATGAGACTTTGTTTTGGAGAGTTTTGTGAAGATTTGACAAATGTTGCAAAAGGTATAAGCAACCTAAAAAATGCTTTTCCTATGGAAATGTGATCCTAACTATAACTACCAACTGAAGACTGCCACTGGGTAATATATATATAATGTATTTTCAATATTTTGTGTACAATGTTCTTGTATTCAACATTATTTTACTTTTTACTGTAAGTACGTTATTCCATATTTATGTCCTCCATATTTTCGGCGCAATATTTAAGCATCGCAATATCTCTAACCTCGATATTATGGCATAAAAGCTACAGGCCTTCTACTAATTACCTTTTCCTTTCCATGGGTGACATGCATAGACCCCTTACAGAGGCCTCCACTCTTTGGTGAACCTTACAAGTCTGCCACTGAGAGACCCATGTAACCCACTGCATTGTAGACAAGGCTTATCTAACAATCCCTTTTAGTAAAACAGCAATAAAACAACTGAAGTGAATCTACTGTGAGTGCCAAAACTACATAAGTGTCTTCCTTTGGAAAGCCCTGCACTCTTTGCCAGATATCAGTCTCAAGTAGGAGTTGACTGAGTTCCAGCGAGCCAAGAATCCACCCACCAACACATGTGGTCACCGGCAGCCTGCTTACACTGCTCCAGTCCGTTTTTAGAAACAATGCCGGAAAGTGAGAACTGATTGGCCTTCTGCTAGCCAACAATCTGCCCACCAACGCCTATGACTTCTGGTAGCCTAATTTCTTCTACAACAGACCACTTTCTGACACACACATAAAGAATACCTACCATCATAAATGTCTGTCACTATACAATTCTGAACCAATATTTTCAAGGCGTCTAGGGCAGGACAACAATCAATCATTCTTTGACAAAGGGAATCTTCTCCAGTGAGTGCAAACTGACACTTATTTCACTCATAGTAAAAAAAAAAAAATGAACTGATCTCACTGATACAAATAACAGCAGACCAATAGCCAATGGTTATTTATAATGCAAACTGATAAAAACAAATCTGCATCCAAACAGGTAGCAGCATTCATAGAAGATAATATATATTGGTGCACTTCTACTAGTAATTTGCAAACTATAGAGAATCGAAAATGCAGCTGGCAGGCAGCTACTCAACCGTCCAACGAGGACCCATGTAACACCTGTGCTCGTTCCCATACACTGGATCCCATTGGCTATCCAAGGAATTGGACCACCCTTTCTTCAAAAAAACTCCAAATCGACCCTCAAGCTAGATTGTTGTGAATTGTTATCACTGGCTTATGCTTTTTATTGCTGTTACTCATGGTATATGAGTAACACCAATAAAAAGCATAAGGCGGCGGGTGGAATGTACCTTCCTCCGTGCACTGCCCATGACTGAAAAAGCACAGAGCAGAGAGCCAGTGATGTTAATGACATGATGGGAATTAAATAGCGTTGGACTGTCCTACAGGGCAATCAGGCAGTGCCCAGCGCGCTGGACTGACAGGTCCAATTGAACAATTGAACAAAACAATTAAGATCTCTAACCAAATGACCCTATCTTTATATAGATCACAAATATTTTTAAAAAGAATTGTCTAGTGAATTAACTAGTCCTAAAAGCCAGATATGAAGAATAATAACAAATTTAAAAAGACGGTTTTCATTATGAAAATCTGCCATTGACTTGATACTCCTAAACCTACTTTGGATACCCCTGCATTAGTCTATAGTTTGTATTGATAGCACTATTCTTAGAAGGAAGATTCCGCGTTGGAAATGAACATGTTCTAAGTAGGACAGAAATAAATAAATTTAGATAGGTGCAGATTCTGAACAAACTTCATTGGATAATGCTGCAATTAAACAAAACCAAGCAGAACACGTACACACAATTTCATAAAATAGAAATATGCTGTCTCCTGTAAAGTGATTTTTGAAATTCAAACAAAATATAAAGAAAAAAAAACTTAATACAAAAGTGGTATTTCAGGACCTAGCACCTGAGTGTGCCTCAAATGCAAACAATGGGAAAAACACTATTCTGGTTTAAATATTTGACTGGTAAAATTGAAGCAATACTTAAAAGCAAGTGGTTTTGCAAATAAATAGGCCTATATATGTTACCTTCCTCACTCGTTTGAATCAGTACACACCCTGGGGACGATCCACAAAAGCATTTATGACTATGGTAAGTAATACTACGGGAGTACTCTTCTACATGCCTTTGTGAATCAGCTGTGAATAGTCAAATTCACTATTAGTAAAAGTGCAAAGAGCTCTTAGTCCTTTCTATTTGTACTTAAGGACATATTTATCAAAAAGTAACGCAGCGCAGCAAGTCCCCTTGCTGCGCTGTTCTACGTTACAGGTAAAGGGCAGGAATGTGCCATATTTATTACAATATGGCGCAGTCCACCCTTTTCCAGTGGTAGAGCACCATTGGCTGTCTGGCACCAGCGCAGACACCCTTGCAAGGGTGTCTGCATTGCATGCAGGATTGTTTTTGTGCAGGAAGGGACATGTTCCGGCACAAAAACAACCCCTTGAGGCCTTTCCTCTATCTATGTGTGCTTTAGAATGCAGCACACATGGAAAGAGGAAGAAACGAGGAGAAATAGATATATTTCTCCTCGTTATGCATTCCCTGGGAAGGCGTTGCATTTTGGTGCATTCCTAGGTCTACCAGTAATAGTACATATTGGAATGTGTCAAAATCCATGGGTGTTGCATGGGAACACCCACACAACACCCATGGAACGCCTTCCTGGGGCAGAGTAATGCAAAGCAGTGATTTGCGCTGCATTGTGTTGCATTACTCTGGATTTATCAAGCCACTCAGGGCTACGCAAAGTGACGTTGCTTGGTTTGATAAATCGCATTTTAGGGTTGCGTTGTGAATGCACCATGTTGCGTGGTGCAAATGCGATGCAACCCTTACATAAGTATGGCCCTTATTGTATAAAAATAGTCCCGGAATAGTCCCAATTTATTCCTATGTTACATTTTTTTCGGTCTATTCACAAAGGCATGCAAGAGTGCGTAAAAGGCTATTACAGGATTAGTACTTTAAATACTCCAAAATAGGTAGTGACTATCCTCCCTCTCTATCCATCCTAACACCGAAGCCCTCCATCAACGCCCCAGTCTGGTCATTTTTTCAGCACAGGCTGACGCTCCCCTCCGGACTCCCAGATTATCTGCCGCCCAAGCCTTTACCAAGATAAAGCGCTCCTCTCACGCGCACAAGCTCGTGGCGAGCGCCGGGTGAATGATGGGGAATGGCCGCGTGACGGCCTGCCCGTCGAGGACACTACATTAGCCTGCCAAGAATGAATCATAATCTGTCCTTTGCCTCCAGCCCACGTCATCGACGGGTTGAGATGTTGTGCTGTAATGAGGGATTCATACAGCAACTGTTAGTGTGATTCGCCAACTAAGCCGCTTTTAATGAACCCCTCTCATCAGAGTCAGAAAAATTAAGACATTATGCCCACCGCAGCAGAGACAAGTTTAGAGATTTTGTAAGTGTGTATAATGGGACAGGCACAGTCAACGTTAGGGGGTACGGTAGATTTTGGAAGTCAACACACCTGGCTGGCAGGACAGTGCTGAGTGTGAAAGGCAGTCCTGGGAAATGTTTGTGAATACTTCAGCATCTGACGCAGTACCCTGAAACAATGTTTCTGAGTAGCAGTGAATCCGATGCTTAATTTGAACAAAACATAAGTGCGCAGGCCCGTAGTTTTTTATAGTAGCCTGTCACTGCCGCAGGCTGGTGGAGGCTAAAGACCAAGGCTGCCTCATGCCTCCACCACCCTACTTCCTGTATTTTTATCTCACTCTTACAGGTTCTTTTTCATACCTATGCTTTCCCTTGTATTTTCCTACCTTTATCTCCCTCCTTCTTTGGTCCTTTTCTGACTCTTGCTCTGAGCCAAAGTCTAATAATGAAAAATAAGTTGTGGTCCCCAAAAACTGGTGCAGGCGTCCACCACCTGCAACTACCGGCCCAATTTAAGCACTAATCTCAACATATATGCCTGTAAAAATACTGTATCTTGCTCCCTCAGGGTTGATGGTTGGGCTGGATATCAGCCTATCCATTGCTGGAAGCAGCAGGAAGTCCCCCAACCTACCCCAGATTTTTCTCAAGTGTTGTATGCACATTTAGACCCCGCTCACTAGGTAATTTTGAAGGAAACAGGAGGCCCGATCTTAATAAACTCGCATTTTCCGGATGCAAATTGTGCACTTGTAAATTTGCATTTGTGTGAGTTTTGACAATTAGCAGGTGTACATATTGAGTCAGAATCCACTTTGGATACCTTGGATTAGGGAATAATGCACCAACGGTACATGTTATTCCCCATTCTAAAGTGTGCAATTAGTGCGAGTGTTCTATTTGCTCCTGCTGGTTTGGAGCAGGTGTGACCTGGTGGTGGGGGTCAACGTCTCTTAAAAGGTGCTCCGCCATTAATTAATCTACCACGTGGACATCAGGTTTTACATTCTACAAATATATACATACAAACAGACCCCGATTCATGCGGGAGACTCACGATTTCGTAAGTAAAAAATTGCTCAATTTTAGCTCTCTCCCTGCTAAAATTGCCTCTGCTTCAACAGAAGTGAATTAGATACATTCGTTGCCACGATTTGTTATCAAAATCTCCCACTTTCCTATTCTAAAATGTTGGCATGTATGCAAATAGGACCTAAAAACATATCTTGGGAGGAGCTGAACAAGGCAAAAGAGAGAATGTACCAGAAGTAGCTAGACAGTATGAAGCAGAGTGGGGGGTTCCAAACCTGCTGAGAGTCCTGAGAGGAAGATTCCTGCTGGGGTGGCCCTGGCCTGGAAAGGGCCCACTCAGAAAATAGGTCTTGAGATTTAGGGACCAAAGAAACAGAACAGTAGTAGGCTGGCATGAGGGATTGGCAGGCAGTTTCCACATTATCATGCTGCTCCAGCATCGCCTCTGCATCAAAGACATGGCTGGAGATAAAACAGTGCTACTGGAATCTGGATTCACTGGACTCTGGCGAGACAGTAAGGAGCAGATGAAGGGGGAGCCACCACGAAGGGGCCTTCACCCGAGTGGATGGGTTAAGTTACTGGTAGAGTCCCATTTCCAAGTTTAAGCGGTGTATCGACCTTGATCCTCACACACAACCTGGTACAGAATCACAGTTTCTTCACCAGGAGTACATGGACAACCTGGTACAGAATCACAGTTTTTTCACTAGGAGTACAGGCATGGCCACCTATCTAGTTTGATTGATGCGAAAGGGCCTGCAGAAGGTCTCGACCCTCACACCAGCTCTTATAGCACAACCCTTGCTGCACTGATTCATTATTTTCACAAGTGTAGGTGACAGAATCTGATAGACCACACTGTGCAAGATGAGAGAGTCGCCAGAAACTTACAATGGTGGAGGTGTACAAAGGAAATAAAACCAGGGGCCCAGATTTACAGAGAAGACACACCATGCAGAGAAGCATGTGAAGTTGCTTCCCTGCATTGATTGAATGGAAGAGAGCAGAACAGCACCATATCTACTAATATATGGTGCTGTCCTGCTTTGAGCCAAAGGGGGAGCCGCACATACCCCAATCACGCTCATTATGTGTGAAAAAGGCCGCTTTATTGAAGACAGGTGCACCTCACAATGTTAACCTTAGCCTTTGCCTTACAAAACTACACCTAACTATACATTTATTCAGCTACCTTGCCTCCTCCCCTGACCCCTAAGGTTTCCCACCCTTATCCAATCTTTGCAACTATTTAAAAACCCTTACTCGGTTATTAACTGTTGAACTTTAACCCTGTAACCTCTTACCTACTTCTTTAAACATCTACCTATCTAAGTATCTCCTATCTTAACTTCTCCTTATTGCTTGCTCCTGGAGTAACTTGTTCACAACCGTAAACTTAACCTGTAAACATGTAAAAATGAGCTACCAACCGCCACTCAGAAAAGTCCCTCCTTCTCTATTACTTTTCTGACCCCACCCCCCACCCTAGGAAGATTTAGGTACCTCCATATGTCTAATGCCCTGTCCAGCTCCTCTTTATCTGAATCAAATATAGTTCTACCCCGAAGCGAGACAAGTGTGCTCCATCTCCTCTGAAGAAATAAACCGCTGCATACTGCAGCTCAGGGTGCTCCACTCTACTCAATCTCATGTCCCTATTAATTTTCCTTCTTGCTTTGTCAATTGCAGCGGGTATTTCTGCCCCCTCCACTGTCTCCGATGGATAAATTCCGTCCCCATGGCAAAACATCAGGACCATTGCTGCCTGATCTCTAATAAATCCCTTTTCGTCTGCTTCAGCAAAACTAAGCCTCTGCAGTACTAGGTCATTGTCTCCTAAATGCACAATTAAAACATCAGGGCAAATGTGTTGTTTCAGTAAATTGTTCAAGCAGAGCAGGAGTTTGTGCCATTGCATACCACCCTTCCCGTGCCAAGAAATTTTAAATAACGAGGTGTCCAGCCCGAGGTTCAAACCTTTCCCCTTCTGAAGCCCATGTTGCTCAGCCCATTTTACGAACACATGCCCGACTATCCAAACGGGCAGCTCCAGCGTATCCGGCCCGATACTGCACCAGAAAAGGCACACACGTAAGTTCATGGAAATCTACATGTTGTAGTGCCCCTGATCCCCCAACCTGACATACGTCTTAAAACAATCAGAAGTCCAACTCCCCAAGTGCAAAATGTTGTCCATATCCCAAAACCCTGCTGTGCTGCATCTGTAGCTACCCCGATCCTGAAAGAGTGAGTGCCATAATAGCCCAGGGCTTCCCCCAGCTGTAACAAAGCTCTCCGCATCACACACAATAGCTGTGCAGCAGTCATCACTTGTCCAGAAACCCTGCAGAAAACCACCCCAAGCCCCTTGCCAGCTCTACTTCTCAGTGTACATCCCCAATGAACCGTACTCAAAGCCGGATCTGCGGTGGCCTTCATTAATACCACTTTACCTGTTACCCTTTAATCTGTCTTAGATTGTCTGAGCGGGACCGCAACTACCCCTAGCTCCCCCTCCCGAACACCTACCTCCCTCCAATCCAACCATGACACTCCTTTTCTCCCCAACAGCTCAGACACCTGGAATGCGCCAAAATACATCCATGACATCAAGGGGGAAAACAACGCTGTCCCCTCACTACCCTTGCAAATCCCTGGAAGCACCCTTAACAGCCAGGCTAAAAGTGCTTCAGACACTGACCTCCTGGCCCTCGACCTGTTCCTCATCTCCCTGGCCCATCCTTCAAGGATACGTCTGCCTAGCTCAACCGCCAAAAGGGCATAACCCCAAAAAAGCTTACTCATAAAGGCAATCCCTGCTAGCTTGCCTGCAATCGTGACTTTGGACAGACCTCCATCAATTAATGACAAAATAAACTGAACTACATCCTCCTCCCTTCCCCAAACTTCAGCCTTCTTCTGTTCAATAAACTCCTGCCAGGCTTGACTATAAGCATTCCTAGTGGATACAGCCAGAGACCCTACCACCAGTTGTAGCATCTTTTGTCTCCAATGGACCACATCCCAGCAGTTACCAGTGTCTCAATGGTGTCCGTCTCCGTGGCCCGCCCATGGAAACTGTCCCACTGTGAACGAGACAAAGCGTCCACAATTTCATTGTCCACCCCTGGCACATGTCTGGCTTGAAACACAATTTCATGTTTCAGACAACTGAGAATGAAAACTCTCAGCAACTTAAGCACCTGCTCATCCCTGGCTGATTGCTTATTGGCCACGTGTAAAACGGCCATGTTGTCCACCCTGAAAATGACCTTCTTATGTGCCAACCTCTGTGCCCATACCGTGAAAGAATTCCAAAAAGGCAATACTCCTGCCCCCATTCTTCCAGTTCCTTGGCCACTCTTCAGTGCACCTCCTACCCTGCCAGTACAGTCCAAAACCACTAGCTCCTGCCACATCTGAGTATACAATTCCTAATCATTAGCTCTTTATTTCAATTAGCATCAGCAGTCATAAAAATGCAATCAAAACATCAATAAATTCATAACCATAGCATAAAACTCAACAACATTACAATATCATGCTCAAGCGAAATGCACCCCTGATAAAAATCTAGATAAATACCAACATACTTTAATATTATCTAAAAATTGCAGACATAAAAGAGCTGGTCTTGCTTGCTGAAAATTCAAAGGCACAAGTAATGGACGAATATATTTATGTCGCAGGTCGGCTCATTTAGGGCAAATGAAAACAATGTGCAAAGTTTCTAGTACAGAGAATGCATCACATGTACAAGAGGGAGGATCTGATGGCTTGTGCCATCCCACTAGTAATTGAGGGAACATATTCAGACGAAAGTATGTTAAAAACCTTCTGTGCATAACCAGCATTTCCAGTGTTAGTTAAAGTTACATTTTTTCCATAGATTTCACCATACATAATGTGTATAGCAAAGTTTATGCTGTGAACCTAAGGTTCTAATTTCCTGAGTATGTACCTTAAATGCTCTCTTAAACCATGCTATATCTGATTTAGAAATTAGCTCTGGAGAATTAAAAAAGATGTGGTTTACCCAAATTTGTCAGTGTCGTTTTATATAACTTAACCAAGGTATGTGCAGGCTATGTTCAATATTCAAACTATCTCTCAGAATTAATCTGTTGAATTCCAACTCATTTTTGACCCATATCGAAAGCCTTAAAAGTATAGGGCACAAATGTATATAATCAGCAATAAAGCCTGCGCCTATCTCATCATGCACTATTTCTGCAGGTACAGTCTGCAGAATTCGTAACAGTTTTCTAAAAAAATTATTTTCAGCCACTTGTATAGTAACAGAAGACTTATAGCCCCAAATCTCCACAGCAAAGGATACAGTTGGAACACACTTTGCATTATAAAGGTGTAATACAGACTTTCTATGGCTATAGCCCAGTCACCTAGAGAAGGCATCAATACTGAAGGCGACCCTATTAAAAGATTGGATATGTGCTTTCAATAAGGGATCCCAGGACAATTTTTCATCCAGCAAGATGCCTAAGTAGCAGAATTTATCCGCCTTTCCTATACCATGATGCCTCATTGCATAGGTTTTGGTTTTAGTATTTCTAGGTCCCATTATCATAGTGTATGATTTAGAATAATTAATTTTTAGGCCCAGATTTTCCATGAAATCGGCACAATAAAAGTTGTAGGCCATTTGCTGTATGGGAGATAAGAACAGAATCATCCGCGTACAGCAAGGCAGGGACCATTCTGTGTCCTACCTTAGGCACATCTTTGCAGTGTTCCCTAAAAAACGGATATCATCGATTAAAGTATAAAATAAAAAGCATAGGTGCTAAAATACATCCCTGCAGGACCCACTTCCCTAACTTAAAGTGCTCAGTGCATTCCCCCAGTTGGCCATATCTTACTGAGGCTTCAAGTCCTGTGACCAAATCAAGCAAAAACGCCACTAGGGTCTCATCCACCCCCATGTCCCTCAGCACAGACCACAGTTTAGATCTCACCACTGTGTCAAAAGCTATGCTAAGGTCCATGAAGGCTAGATGTATACTATCCCTTTTGGCCACAGTGTATTTATTGACCAAAAGATATCAATTCAAGTTTTGTTCTATGGTGCCTCCACCTGGTCTAAGCCCATATTGAATTTCTGACAAGATATTCTTATTATTAGTCCAGTCTATTAATCGCTTCAGCAAGACCCTACCCAAAACATCTACTTCCACGTCTATCAGGAAGATTGGACGGTAGCACGCTGGATCGGGTCGGTTCCCTTTTTTAAAAATAGGTACTATAACCGATTGTTTCCATGATGAGGGAATATGGCCTCGTGCTACCACATTTAGATGTTAGGTAATTAATGGGGCCCACAAATCTACACATGATTTAAAAAGGTCGCCTAGAACCCCATCTGGGCCCGGAGCCTTCCCAAGTGTTAATTCCAATATGCCATCCCTCACCTCTTCCAACTCGAAATAGACAGTAGTTTCTTTAACCAGGGGGACAGTAGGAATAAAATCGCTGTCACCCACATATATGTGACCGAAATAATCTACCCACATTTGCACAAGTATAGTTAGGCACGCATCCGGTACTGTTCCCTCGTTAAATAATGGCTGGTTAACAACTTTCCAGAAGGCTGCACTGTTTCTAGAGCTGCAGGCCTCCTTAAGTTTATCCCATGTTTCTCTCTTCAGGGCACTTATTCTATTCCTGCGAGCTAACGCATATGCCCTCCTAGCCACTTTTACTGCACATTGTGACCTTGGTTTTGATGTAAGGGCTTCCTTTAGATCTTTATAAGCCCTTGTACAGTTCTTATCGAACCATCTAGGTCCTGAACTAAATGCCTTGTTATTATGTCTAGTCAGGGCTCGCTGGACCTCCATACAGATAATAAAAAATGAGTCCACAATGGTTCGATCATGCGCATCAGAATTCAGACACACCTCAAATTTCCAGCTACAGTTTTGGCCAGATTCCTCAAGAAGCCCTCCGGGATGACCTTACCCCAGCTAATGCGCCTCCCTTGTGTTTTGAGTGTAAGTGGGCCTTTATAGATGATGGGAGACTTAGCCGTAAAAACACACCAACCAAATTCTGCGTAATTGGTTTATGGTCGCGAAATATATTTCATACTAATCTAAATCCCACCAGAGACTGAATCAAGCGTGCGGATGCAAAAATATAGTCAATCGTTGTATTATTACCTCTGTCCTTAAAATTCAGGACTGGCATAGGGGTGACGTGCTCTTCTTTGGATAAAAGATTAATAAGGTTAAATTCTGAGACCAAAGGTTAAAATGATATCCCTGACCTGAGTGCCTAAAATGTATCCATTCCAAGACCTCACTATGTGCTTGATCCCTCCTTTCCTCAACACAATTCTCGCAAGCATGCAAATTAAAATCTCCAACCAGCAAGACTAATGGCGAAAAAGACTACTCTAACAGTGTTTTTTCAAAGAAACTTCTCAACTCTATGTCCAAAGCTATCTTTGCAGATGGTGAATTATAAATATTGATTACCAGAACCCTAATATTGTGGGGGAAGATAGTAACACACCCAGGATAATTCTGGAATCAAATGCTATTTGTTCTGTGCAGCAATCTAGTCCTAAGTTTATGAATGTTGCTAAGTCCCCCTTTGCTCTGCCATGCGGGGAGGCCTCTGCATTAGCCCGGAAGGCTATAAACCCATCCAGAAGCTAAATCCCCTCTACATCCCAATTTTCTTGAAAACACACTATCCCAAATGTTTTGCAACGGTCAGTCCCCTGTTCATCCTCTAATAATGAGCTTAACTCTGCAATATTCCAACTAAGTATTGTCAAATTATTTTTTGAGGTGTTCAAAAGCACTTCTTTCCCAGTCGTCCTCCCTCGCTCTATCATACACATTCACCTCCCCTCTAGGCTTAGTCTGAGAGGGGCCATTATCCTCTCTAAGAAGTCAATCTACATCTGCAAGAACATCAAGTCGGTTGTATGTAGATATACCAGGAAAACTGGACAGGCTCATTGGACCCCCGACTGATGCTGTTGAGGCTGGGAACATTAGTTGCCATAAATGGAACCCATATTGCTTGATTATTAGGTTTGTAGAAATAGCTCAAAGGCAGTAGAACAATGTTACTAGATTCCACCTGGGTGTTCTGATGCCCAAATAATAAGCTTTTGGCCAGATGTTGAGTGTTAAAATTAACAATAATACAGTCTCCTTGTAATTCCGCCCTTTCGGTACAAATCTACCTCACCCGCCTTAACATCAAGATGCTATTGGCCAATCTAGGCGGAAAACTTCTATAACGGCCCAACCAGTTCAGAGTCTTGTTGAAAAGCTGTTCATATGGCCTCCTTAGACCAGGGACACCGGCAAGGATTATCACATATGGACAAGAAGCTAAGGGCAATCCTATGACTAGTTGCACTTCCACTTCGGCTTCATCCCCATCTCCCTTATCTTCACCTCATTGGCCCTTAAGCGCCATGGAGGGGTGATTCCTCAGATCGGGTTTTGTCCTTGGGTGCTAAGGTGCCCCTCTGGATATCTTGATGTAGAAGAGTGTTAGGGCGAGTCCCGCCTATTCTGGGGGCTCCAGGAAAGAAATTTCTCATATTGGCTGGGGGACGGGATCCCCTGAGAGTAATCTTCAAACCTATCTGGCGGGGTGTTGGTACCTGCCATTCCGCTATCCGTCTTATCTCACAGAGAACATACTTGGTCCGGGTTGCCCACCAACTTCTTAATATCCAGTATAACATTATTTAAAGCATCCAATTTGGTGAATATTGGTAGTAATTCAGCCCATAGAAGTGATGTAATTCTAGCCGGACCTCCCCCTCCAGCGACCAGGTCCCTTCACGTTCTGTCCTTCCTTTCCCCCGGTTTGTTCCGGGAATAACTGAGAAAAATCGTCCTCTATTGAGACTGTAACAACTTCAAGAGGCTTTAAAGGTAAGGAACTTTGAGTGACTTTTTATTGGCCTTAGATTTAGGTATTCACTTCAAATGCTTAGCCTGCCTGCAATGGGGTGGGCTATCGGGAGAACTTTCTCTTAGTGGCATCAACATAGCACATGTTCCTTGTGCCACTGTAGCCGAAGATAATTGCTCTTGATTAATTGGTGAGGGAGCTATAGAACCGGGTGAACCCATGGTACCAATAGAATCACCAACCACAGGAGCAGTAAGGGACAACCTTCTCTCCACGTGATCAATCTCAGTATTACTTACCGTCATAGCACATTGTAGCATTCTGTCCAAAGAGGTGGGCATGGAGGGTGTTTGAGCAGTGTTCAGCCCCCCTCCCAATTTCCTCTTACCCATCATGGTACTTCTTAAGTTGTAGAATTGGTGAGCCTCCTTCATGTAAGATGAACCAGATGCCAGGACCAAGTGGGGGGTGGCCCAGCCTGGCCTCTTCTGGGCTCTGATGGGCACAGACTGGACAAGAGAGGCGCCTTTAGGGCAGCGGAAGGGCTGAGACTGCCTCCTGCACCGCGCAGAATGCTGGGGGACCGAGTCCCACCCGTGCCAGCGCCACAGGAGCAGGAAAGGTCCCAAAGGGGCCTCGGACGGCCTGATTTGCAAAGCCCTGATGAGGAGCACGGCACTGCTAGGAATGTTAGATAAGCTATGCTGTGTGATGTCACAGCCAGGTATAGCCCACTGAGCGATCCGGGAGCAAAGCAGGGCACCGCAGCTCCCAGCCTCGTAGGACACAGCGCGCCTCAGCAAGTAGGGGCAGCCAGGGATGACTGCCGCTATCCAGGATTAGGTGTCCCCCACCCCAGCAGCTTTCAGTGCAGGTCACAAACGAGGGGAGGGGGCTCTGGTGCATGGAGGGTATTGCCTCGTAGGGGTGTAGCCCAGGCCTCCGAGTGAAACTGGTGCGTCAATCAATGTAGCACTGGGAGGTGCAGGGTGAAAGGCCTTAAAACTGCGGTGTCCAGAGAAACTGTGGGCAAGTAGGGGTGTATACCAGGCCCCGCTGTGCAAGCTCACAGCTGACACATACCCCCTTCCACAATGTGGCATCGAGACTCAGTGTCTGAGAGGGAAGCCAGGAGTCCTCCTGCGTCTGAGTATATTTGGACATCTCATTCCCATTCCTTAGGAGCTGTCATGGCAATACCATTGCATTCCTCCAAAAATCTGCACCACATGCGTAAGTCTTTCTTCATCACTGCGGACAGGCGCATGTGATGGTACGGCAGCGTAAGCCCCGCCAATGACCTGCTCAGTCTCCTGCAAGATGTCTTTCCCGTCCGCAATACTAAACATGCAAAATTCAAATGCCCTTGCAGAACTTATAATTCCCTAACTGTCACTTTCTGTCTGGCCAACATGTCATCTGTCAACATCTGCATGTGCAGCTTCTTATCCATTGGTAGGCATGCCTCCATTGCCACTGAGTCCAATTCAATTCCAAGAAATGAAAACACAGTGCTTGAACTTTGTGTCTTCTCCGGTGCCAGGGGCACCTCCAGTATCCCCATGAGCTCTTGGAAACTTGTCAGCTGCTGCTGAGAGCCCGTCGAACCGGGTTGGCCCACCAGGAAGAAATCGTCAAGGTAGTGTGTCACCATCTCTTTTCCAGTTTGCCATGAGAAAACCCCTTGGAGGAAGGAACTGAAACGCTCAAACATTGCACATGAGATGGAACAGCCCATGGGTAATGCTTTGTCTGCAAAGATTTGTCTGTCAAACTGAATGCCTAACAGCTGGAAATCATCGGGGTGTACCGGCAGGAACCGAAAGGCGGACTTAATATCCCATTTTGCCATCTCTGCACCCCTGCCCACTTTCTCAAACAGTTCCCTGGCTACTTCCACTGAGGAATAAGAAACAGACTTTAGTTCCACTTATATTAAATCATTTACCGACGCTCCCTCCGGCCAAAGCCAAGTGTTGTATCAATCTAAACTGGCCTGGCTCTTTCTTTGGGACCATCCAAAAAAATGAAATAATCAGGTCCCTGATTGGCCAGCCTGTAAATGGGCCCTCCATTCACCCCTCGTTGACTTCCTTGAGCAGCTTCTCCCGCACTACTGCTTTATGTGAATTCATCAATCTCAAGTTTTCTGCCCACCTGGTGGACTGTGGCCCCTCATACCTCAGCCTAAACCCTTCCCTGAAACCGTCACTCAACAACATGGCATCCTCCCTGCGGGCATAGTGGTATAATCCGTCACTTGGTACATTCCGTCCCCCCCTCTTCCTTCCATACCCTTGGTACATCTTACCTGTTTCTGAAGATTCCACAGCTGACTCCAGCTGGCTGGACTGTGGTGGTGAATGATAATAAAACTTCTCTCAACACTTACCTTAGTGTTGTCTTTAATTACAATATTGGCGACGATTTACCGTGTGGGGACGGTTCACCACCACCCCCGACTTCTTCTCCAGTGCTGCTTCCTGAGTTCCACTCTTGTTTCCAGAGTGATGTAGCTGATCAACCATCTACTTGTGCTGTCATCCTGCTGTCCTGATCTCCACGTTGTCTGCTGCTGTCTCCGCATCCACTGTTGGATCCTTAACATGTAATCCCCTCCCTTACGAGGATTTAAGGTACTGTGTTGCGCTTGCTGCCTAGAGTTCACTGCTACTCCAAGAATTCTCCAAACGTCAAATCTTTGGGAATTTCTACACAGCTGTGTTTCTCAATGGGACAGCGCATCCTTTCTTAACACTGCCCTGTCCTGGTGTTGGTAATACTGTGGAGATTTGCCTCAGCGGAACTCTCCTTGGATCCTTGACACCGCTGGTAGCTATGTACTGAGGCACACACGCTTTCCTTTTTAGTGAAGCCGTTGACCTTATCTCTTCACCGCAGTGCCACCATTCGTTTATTGTGACAGTGGGCGCTGCGCTCGACGGAGGCTGAGTTCTTCGGCTTTCCCTGGGAGCTCTTTTGACTGAGGAAGCTTCCGGCGCCTTTCTCCTTCATGTGCAGCCCTCGGCGCACTCCTAGTGCTGCTCCTCAAATTTTCTGCAACGCGAGGGTTCCCACCGATCTTCACCTCATCGGTGTTGCTGGCAGCCCCTCCTCAACTTCCTGGGATCGGCCTCTTCCATAGGCTAGTTACCGCCCTCCGCTCCATTCCTCAAGCGGGGTGTCCGTTTGGTTGCCACCCCCTCCTGGGGAATACTGCTGTTCAGACTACACGCTGGCTGTCTCAATATTTCATTGCCTGTCTGCAATTACTTATGCTGATGGGCACAGCTTATCCAACGTTAATTTGGCATATTTTATCCTGGTTTCACTGACAAGCACTACTTGTTTTCGACTTTCAACGCCTGTCACTCCTTCAGCAAGTGGTTTTCTCTTTTCAACACTGACAGGTACAGCTTTGCTCCCCACTTTATCCCCAGCCTGTCAGTTCTTTCACTCGCTGATGGGCACAGCCTGTCTACTGTATTAATTACATCTTTATCCTTTTCGTTGACAGGCACAGCCTTGCCTCATAATTTACCTCAGCCTGTCTCTTCCTTCACTTACTGATGGGCACAGCTTATTCCATTTGAAGGGCACAAATGATTACTCTTCTCGCTGATAGGCACAGCTTGCACAGAATTTTCTGCCTGTCAAATATTTGTCGCTGATAGGCACAGCTTGTGATTTGAATTCATATCCGTGTGCATTTTTTGACATTTTTTGATGTGCACACACTGTGGTCCATAGTGTTTATCAACACCCTACTCGCTGACGGGCACAGCTTCTTGGTGGTATACCTCAACATAATCCATTCATACGTTAGTCCTTAATAATTGTTTTTCTCTTCCTTCCCCATTGCCATGGCTTCTGCAAACATGTCGCAACCACCTCCTTTTCTAAATGAGGTTGGTGAACCCCTCTTACCTTGGAAACAGTGGTTTGGCTTGTTGGAATCATATCTTATTGCCATAGGTGGAGAAAAGTCTTCTCCGTTAAGGAAATTACACACTCTACTTCACAACTTGGGGATTGAAGGTTGCAAAACGTACGATAATATTTCAGTGTCAGGTCCGGATGTTGAGGACAGCGATGAAGATGAAAACGTTTACCAAGCTGCGGTGAACAGACTAGAGACGCACTTTGGGAAGAAAATTAACGTGGTGCTAGAAAGGCACAAATTCTGCTCAAGAGCACAAGGAAAATATGAAAAAGTAAAACCATTCGTAGCTGTTCTTAAAGGACTAGCGAATACGTGTGAGTTCGAGTCACTACAAGAGTCACTTATCAGAGATCAGTTGGTCAGATGTACCAATAATCCTAAGATTCAAGAAAGACTATTGGTTGCAAATCCTGATCTAAGAGAGGCTATTGACATTGCAGTAGGAATTGAACACACAGCTGACTGCATTGTGGCGATGAAAGAGGGTGGAGACAAGCTATCTGATGTTAATGTCATCAACAAACAAGAGATAGGGAAGGACTACAAAACCAAAACCAACTCCTCCTTTTCTTCAATGGTCAAACCCAACTGCTTCAGGTGTGGCAGCCCAGCCCATTTGGCAAACAATGTAACTTGCCCAGCGAGAGCAATTGTGTGTCATAAGTGTGGAAAAAGAGGTCACTTGGCAAGAGTCTGCAGAGAACAACGCAACAGACCTGTCCTTGCCATTGAACATGAATCTCCTGCTGAGACCAAATTTGTGTTCCAACTTCTAGATAACACTGAAACCACACGTTTTCCTTCTTGCGACATCACACTTGACAAGAAACATGTGTCTGTATTTGCTGACTCTTGCTCCCCATACACATTAGTGGATGCCAAACACTTTTCTGAACTCTTTCCTACATGGCAAGACATGTTACAATCTCCTGACATTCAACCTGGGGGCTACAATGGAGGCCCCATACCTTTATTGGGGATGACTATGGTGGAAATTGGATTCAAAGGCAGGAGAACTGTTGGCAAAATTTACGTTACAGAAAAGGTTCCAGCTTACTTGGGTGGAGGCACCAAAAAGAATTGGGTATCAAATTGGACCCAAACAACCCCGACCAAGTCCTTCTGGTGGACCCATCGGTGGGAGGGACGAAGGTATGTAACGATTTCCCCAAGGTATTCAGCGAGGAATTGGGCCTGTTGAAAAACTATCAACATTCCATTAAACTCAAATCTAAGGCCAAGCCGGTTGCACATAAGGTCAGGCCCATCCCACACTTGATGCAAAACCCCTTAAGACTTGAACTGGACCACCTACAGGCTTTAGGTGTGATTGAACCCATCGAAAATTCCCAATGGTTGGCTCCTATAGTTCTTGCCACCAAAGCCTCGGGAAAAGACATTAGACTTTGTGTAGACCTCAGAGATTTGAATGAAAACATCTGGGTAGATAGACATCCTCTACCTCGCATTCATGAGGTCCTCACACTGATTAAAGGAGCAAGTTGCTTCAGCGCCCTTGACCTGTCTGCAGCCTATCACCAGGGAGAGCTCCATCCGGATTCACGCCACCTTACTTCCTTTATTACCCCCTTGGGCGCGTTCCAGTTCCTACGCATACCGTTTGGACTAGCTTCAGCTGCGGCTGGCTTTTCAGCGCATTATGCAACATGTGCTAAGGGATCTGCCTGGTACATTATGCTTCCAAGACGATATCCTCATCAATGGAAAAGATGTGGGGGAGCATAATGTCAGACTGAGAAGTGTATTATCCAATCTGGAAAAGGCTGGACTCACCCTAAAAAAAGAGAAGTGTCGTATAGGTGTGGCATCGGTGGAGTACTTGGGCCACACTATCTCACACGATGGCATCAGACCCAAGTTAGACCTAGTAGAAGCTATTCAGAACACAGAACCGCCGTCATGTGTTGAGGACCTCAAGTCCTTTCTGGGCCTATCGGAGTATTACTCCAAATTTGTTCGCAACTATGCCAGCAGTGTAGAACCATTACGGAGTCTGCTCAAGTCTAAGATCCCCTATGTTTGGAGCAGTGAGTGTAATGACGCTTTCAGGGCAGTGAAAGAAGATATTTTGGCTGCACCATCTCTAGGCAGATTTGACCCCACCAAGCCCACGACTCTATGTACTGATGCCAGCAACAAAGGGTTAGGAGCTAGCCTCACTCAATGTTTGGAGGGGAAAGAACAAGTGGTGGCATTTGCCTCCCGTGCACTCAAAGGGGCAGAAAAAATTACTCGGTGGTAGAAAAGGAGGCGCTTGCCTGCTTTTGGGCCATCAGACATTTTAAGTTCTTTCTATGGGGGAATACCATTTACCGTTAAAACAGACCACAAACCCCTTATGTTTGTTTTCACCACGAAAGGGTCAGATAGGACTACACCCAGGATAGCTAGGTGGGTTTTGGGTTTGGAAGGTTTTAACTTCAAGGTCGTATATGTGCCAGGCACGAAAAATATAGTGGCAGATTACTTATCCCGTGCACCCATTGAAGTAGAGGAGGACCTAGACAATGGGGGGTGTGAGGAAATTGTCCTAAAATTAACATGCCTTAACAGAGAGGAATGGGAAGCCAGTGTAGGAGCTGATGAGGAAATTAAATCCCTTAAGGAGTACATAAGGGAGGGCTGGCCATCAACCAAAAATGAGGTTCCTGCTTCTCTTTGCAAATATTGGGAAGTGAGACTAGAGCTCAACATACAAGAAGGGATCGTCTGTAGAGGTGAGAAAATCATCCCTCCCGAGAAATTAAGGGCAAAAAAATGTAGAATTAGCACATGTAGGCCACCTAGGACGCAGTCTCACAAAAAACAAAGTACGCTTGGACTATTGGTGGCCAGGCATGGACTCCATGACTGAGAGCATTGTAAAAGATTGTTTTGAGTGGGAAGAGTGACAAAATTCACCAGACACGTAAACCCCCACTTTCCCCCGTAGTGGTCCCCAATAGACCATGGTCCAAATTAGCTATGGACATCATTGGTCCACTCAACCTCAAAATGCTCAGAGAACGTTTCATCATAGTGTTAGTGGATTACCACACACAATAGGTGGTGTTCAAGTGTGTGCATCAAATAGACACTGAAACGGTCATTTCATTTTTGAAAGGGGCATTTTTCGATGAAGGCATCCCTGATGTGTTAGTCAGGGACAATGGGGTGCAGTTCACGTCTGACAACATGAAGGGATTTTTAAGTGACCTAGGTATTGTTCACCTTAAAACGGCTTTGTATTGTCCCCGCGCTAATGGGCTAGTAGAGCAGATGAACCGGATGTTTAAAGAGTGCTTACAAAGGGTGGAGTCCCTAGGCACATCTGCTTTAGCCGCTTTACATGACACCATTTGGGCGTATCGCTTTAGTCCCAATACCATCACAGGGATATCTCCATTTATGTCTTTAAAGGGCAGATCACCGAGAACGAGATTATCCCCTCCTAACTCGAAGATGGAAAAGAAGTGTGTGGTGGACCGCGATGAAATAAAAAAAAAAATAAGTGAACACCAGGTCAAATATAAGGGCAGATATGACCATACAAAACATGTCAAACATAGGTTGTTTCAAGAAGGTGACTTGGTTCGAGTAGACCTCCCTAACCCTCGAAGAAGGGGGGCCTCCAGATTTGCCGAACCTTTCAATATTACCAAGGTGGGCAAGAATGTGGTGCAACTCGAGAATGGCCAAACCTGGAGTATGGATAGAATTGTTCCCCTCAAAGGGGGGGAAAAGTCCGGTGTCAACCCAGATCATATGGGAGCTATGGACAGTGACAGTTCCGCTCCAGGCAAGCCTGATGGGAATTTGGCACATCAAGTTCCCAGAATTTCCCAGAGAAACAAGACTATTCCGCTGTGGGCCAAAGACTATAGCCTAACCTAAGTTCATGATAATTCTCTTGTTATACTTCCTCATTTACTTTGTTATTGGTATCCATGCTATGTCTTTCTCTTCAACTCTGATTCCTTTCTTGTTTTTCTTTTTCTTTTCTCTCTCTCCTTACTCTCTCTCCTCACTTTTCCTTTCTTCTTATACCTTGCATAAGAGATGTGTTATAATCCGTCACTTGGTACATTCCGTCCCTTCCCTCTTCCTTCCGTACCCTTGGTACATCTTACCTGTTTCTGAAGATTCCACAGCTGACTGGACTGTGGTGGTGAATGATAATAAAGCTTCTCTCAACACTTACCTTACTGTTGTCTTTAATTATAATACATAGTATGCCAACCAAGCATCCAGACACTGTTGTTTGATGGGTGTACAAGCCTTTTTCCATGTAACCTTGTGTTCCTCTCCCCCCCCCCGCTCCCTGACATCTCCTGTCCCTGCTGTCCATTGTAAGAGTTATTGTGCTGGAACCCTTGCCCAGACTGCTGCCCTTGACCATTGAAGTCTGACCACAAACATTGTACCAGAGGGTGTCGCCCTGCACATTTCGAACACTTGATTCTTTGTTGTATATCCCCCAAGGTGGGACAGCTCTGAAAGGGGTAGTAGACTAGCAGGAGCCCACTGGCTGTATATGTGGTCTTCCAAACTTAACTGACCCCATTGTCTGCTGATAGAGATCTGTATCGATCTCCCCCCAGTTTACCTCTGTGTCGCAGGCAAGCCTGCCCTGAACTCCTCATCATAGTGTGACCAAGCATATCCCCCATATGTTACCTGTGCCCTCCTGATTATATCCATGTATTTAAAAAGGGACACACACCTCTCTGGGTATTTTTCGCAATAAACGCTTGCGATTATCAGGAAGGCCGCTGTCCAATTTTTTATTGTCGTGAGCACCTTAGGCCTTTTAGACAACTCAAGTTCCTCCTCTTTCAATCCTTCCTATGCCCTCAGTTCCCTGTGGAGCAATTTCAGCATCTCCACATATTCCCCTTTCCATATCTTTTCTTTGGTTGCTAGCATGAGGTGTGCCCCCAGCGGTTTCATCACATCCATGTAAGGAAGCTTCTTGAGTTTAGCCTTGTGACTTTCTTTTGCCCCATCCCCCTGTGACCTATTGCGGTCCATCGCCCCTGCTTTGCCTTCGTCTTTGTGTATTGCAGTCTCTTGTCCTTTGTCCCCTTGACCCTCTGATGTCGAAACCTGCCCTGTTTCCCCTTCTAGTCCCTGTGCATCCGCGCCCACCCCAGTATCTTTCACATACAAACCTTTTCGTTGACAGAACTCACCATCTGCCTCCTCTCCACCCACGTCAGTCCCCACTGACAGCCTGTCATTTGGGAGAACTTGATCTGCATACCCCCAGTGACCTTACCTGGCATCAAGGGCGGCGGCCACACTGGATCCAGCCACCTAACCAGTCGTGCAGGGGGTCGAACGGCATTGGCCTGAGCAGGATATTCGTCTCTCTTCCTCTGATTCTGCAACAGACTAGGCACATCATTACTGCGGAACCCCCATTCCTCCTGCGCCCCCCTGCTTCTTCTACAGTAATCTCCCCTTCTTCTATACTATCTTCATCATAATCCAACTGTGTGGCGTCAAGCTCCTGATTTTATTTTTAAACTGCTTGATTTTTTCCCGCCTTAATCTTTGCCAGCATTGGCGGGATTCAAACCCTTGACCTGGAGGAGCCTGGGACACCAGAGACAGAAGACATTGCCACTGAGCTACAGCTCCTTGCCCACCCCAGCACCTGTCTGCCTTGCCACACTTGCCTCAGCACTTTCCTGCCTGCTGAGAATTAATTCTTCATGATCGAACACCAGGTACCGATGGGCCGCATGACGCCCTGCAGCCCCAGCCACATGCTCTTGCCCTGGTCACCTCACAGCTGAGCCAGAGGCTGCATTGACCCAAATGGGTTGGTGCATCGCCACTACCACTTTCAACCTCCACGTGGCAGTGTCCTGACCGTCCCTCAATGCACTCCGGCTGGCCGCCTCAGACCGTGCCATCTCTTCACCTCGGTGTTGCAGAGTCTCATGGGACTCACCCGAATCTGCCTTCTCCTGTGGCTGCTAGTCCTGTAAAGAAAAGGTAAGGTCAGGCAAGCCGAGGTTAGTAGCCCTGCCTGCTCTTGCCCTCCCTGGAATCGGACATCACTGCCAATAACCCCTGCTGCCCTGATCCCCCTCCAGGGTGCCCAATACACCCCGCTCGGTTCCATCTCCCCCGCCGCTTTCCTGCTGCACTGCCCCCTTTCTCCCTGCCCCTGTCGAGTGTCCTCCTCTCCGCACTGGGCCCTTGCCCTGTCCCATCCCCCGGTGCGTTTACTTTGGTCGGTGGCATACGTTCCGCTGTCTGGCCATCTCCCAGGCCCCCGTTCTGCTCCTCCCCTTCGCTCCATTCCAGCATAGCCGACACTATGACGGACGCTGAGCCCCATTCCTGCCCCTTCACTTTCCCCATGCCCTCTGTACTCTCCCCTTCTTGCCCCCCTCTGGCCCCTAGTTGTGCCTCCTGTTTTGACCCCCATTCCTTTGACCACCATGACCTGAACCCCCAGGGAGGCCTGTCCAACCACCCTCCCAGTTCTAATGATGCTGGGGGGCCCCACCGGCCTCTCCCCCTGTTTAGGCTTCCCATTCCAACCTGGGCCCCTTTCCCCTAGCTTCAGATGCTGCGGAATCTAAACCCCTCCCCCGTGCCAGCCCCTCTTTCCTGGACTCACCCTCCCCTTTGATCCTGCCACCCTTCCCCACCTGGCTCTCCTCCCCAGGACTGCTCCCCAGGACTGCCCTCCCTGCTGATGAAGTTCAGGGGCCCCCACCACATAAACAATGGCCCCCCGCCAGCTGCCCCGTCCCCCTTGTGAAGCCCTTATTCCCCACTAGCCCTGCTTAAATTGGGCCTATGCATCATATCCCCTCTCCCTCCCTCAAGTCCTGCTTGGCTCCTACGGCCACAGAAGCCTCTTTCCTCCCTCCCCTGCAGATAGCGGCCCCACCCTTCCCTTCCAGGAATTGGAGAGTGGGACGCTGCGCGGCACCCCACCCCCTCGCCCCACCTGCTTAATACCCGGGACCACTCATCATCCGCGACACCTGCAACGTACCGTCATTTTTGGTTTCCATCCTTGGGCCACAGTGGTGAGGAAGCTCAAACTGCCGGCTGCCCACTGTGCAGGTCGCACCGCCCCCCAGGCCATCGGCACCACGAGGTCCATGCACCCTGCCTCTGCCAGCAGGCGCATGGCCTCCTCTACCGTCAGGTCTCCTCTAGTTATCCTAACGGTTTACGCTAGATAAGCTAAACAGCTTTTTAAAACAAATTTCACTCTCCCCAAAGTGAGCTGCCGTGTCGCCTTACACAAAATGGTGACACAGCACCCGAAATGGCTGGCTAAATACCCCCGCACCCACCAGTCCAAAAACAGCCCAATGAGCCTAATTGGTCCCGGGCCGCACCATTGGCCCAAAAACCCCAGGGATGCAAGCCTCCCTGGCGGTTGGCTGCCCCCCCCCCCAAGCCCCATTCTTGCTGCGCTGATGCACTTTACGCAGACATGCACCAAAGCAGACACCCTTGCATTATAGTACAAGGGTGTCTGCATTGTCTGAAGCATAGTTTTTGTACTGGAAGGCATCCCTTTCAGTACAAAAAATAAGCTTTAAGGCTTTTCCCACTTTGCATATACACTGAACGTTGCAGCACACATTCAAAGTGGAGAAAAAGAGGGGAAATGAAAAGATTTCTCCTCATTACGTCTGCCAAGAGGAGGTGCAGGATTTTGGTCAAATCCCTGTCAACAATTCTTTTTAGAAAGGGATTTGCATCAATGCCCATTTATGGTTGCATGGGAACGAGCATGCACCCCCATGGAATGCCCACTTGACTCAACATAATGCACAGCAGTGTAATGCACAACTTTGTAGTACTTTGGGTTACAATCCAACACAAATTGTGATTTTAATTGGATTGTAAATCCCACCTGAACACTTTGGGCCAGGTTTACAAGCATTTTGCGTCATGGTTGCACCACTTTTGAGGCGCATCATCAACGCAGAATGCTAGTAGATATTTGCAATATTTGCGCAGCCTTGCGTGGCTTTGTAAAAAAAAAATTAACACAATGCAGCGTCTTGCACTCTATTGCATTACATTTAATTCTGAGAGTCGTTCCATGGGTGGAACATGGGCGTTCCCGTGCATCCACCCATGGATTTTACTCAATGCCAGATTTACAAAGGTTTGTAAACCTGGGATTGTGTGAAATTCGACGCCTCCCAGAGGATGGTGTAACGAGGAGAAAAATCTTTTTTCTCGTCGTTATTTCCTCTATCTGTGCTGCAAATCGTTTGTAAATCTAGGCCAAGGTGTATCCAGAACCTCCTCTCAGAGGCACAGAGGACCACTTTGTTCCACTTAAGATTCTGGTGAAGAATTTCTGATCCCCTATGCAAGTTATATATTTCTAGTGAAACCCGGCTATCCTGATGAGGTTGTTTGCTGTATATATATTTATTTGTAATATGTTATCTCCATGTAACGAGTAAGATAGCCTAGACGTGTCCCCTCACTGCTCAGGAAACTTGCTTATGAAAACAAAGACCATAGTATGACACATTGCTGAGTGTGTGAGAGTTTTTGTAAGTTAAGGGTAATACAACTCCTGGCCCAGAGGTGAGCACTCAAATTTTAACATGCTATAGAACAACATGCATTTGTAAAGCACAACGTTCAACCCCCAAGGAGGTCTCTTGGTGCTATTGAGAGATAAAAGATGTTTATTATTATCCTACTTAAAGGTACTCATTCTATCAGCCTTGAACGGATGAAAGGATAAGTGGGTCTGCCAGCATTTGAAATTTTGACTACCCAGACTCATTCTATTAACCTTAGAAGGATGAAATGGTGAATAGGCCAGCTAGGATTTAAAGTTCTGACCACATGGTCAGTGATAGATCCCTGGATTGGATGCATTATTCCATTGAGCCACCAGACCCAAATAATAGTCACCACTCTTACCTCACAAGCACTCACATTCATTTTCCCAGTACACTATGCAGCAGCGGCCCGTGCATTTAAGAGCGGTGGGGCGGTGGGTCCGGGTGGGGGTGGGGGGGTGATTGACAGACGACGAGGGAAAATTAATTATTTATTTAATTTTCCCTCGTGGTCGTCTGTCGAATCTACCCCCCAACCCGGCCCCACTGCTCTTGCCCGCATGGGCCGCTGCTGACACTATGACTAGAAATACTGAAAGGATGTTGGGCATTCCAAGCTAAAAAAGTTTTGGTCAATGAAGTGCTCCCCAACCACTAAAAAAAGCCCAATTATTGTAATTTAGTGCCACCAATAAGAGATTCCCTAAGGGTAAAGCCTTATCCGGATATTATGGGTGTGACAGTCTAGACATGGAATTACGAATAGTATTCTCCTGTTAAAAAGATTATAGGGCAGTGCCAACTACATTATGAATACACGTTCTTTAAATGAAGAATGCATGTCATAACTGAGAGAGAAAAAAGGGCTAAATTGGATGCACTTTAATTATTTCCAAAAGGCTGCATAGTTTTAATAACACTATGCTTATGGATGCTGAGTCTTGTAAAATATATGTGTATTCATCACCCAAACAAGTACGGGTAATTAGTCACCTTAAAACCTTAAATCTTAAATTTTTAGGCTCTCATTTAGTGTATCCAGGCTCTTCCCGGTAATATACCACGATTTGTGTAATTGCGCTGTCACACCCGGTAATAGTGGTGTTACTGTAAACTTATAAGGAAATTGGTAAAAACATGCAGAAACAAGTGTTTCCACTCTTATTTCTGTATTTAAAGATGTAAGTAAGCACCATCTTTTTGCTTGTGAAAATGTTCACGGATTTCCTGTGCAGATAAGTGCTAGACCCGCATTTTGCAATGTGTTATTACCACTTTTCCAAATACAGATATAGTGTAAAATAAATAGAAAAGCAGGTGCACTTTTTATTACAGTTTTCTTAACTTCAGACGAACTCTAAATGAAGCCCTCTATGTCGGAATCGTTAAAAACATAATATGAATGTTGGAGTTTGTTCAAATGATTTATATTTAAACATATGATTTGTAGATGGCCCATAATGGCTTCCTAAAATGCTTGGACATCACGCATGCATGCCTCAGACAAACAACGGCTGGAACGCTTCTATAAATAGGTGGGGTTTTATTTCATGCCTGAAAGCTAAGTCATATGAGGTTAATCTCCGCATAGCTGGGAAGGCGATGCAGAGGACAGAGGCTGCTATCTCAGTCAACAACCTCTGGCAACGGAAAGGCAGGATGGAAGAGCACACTGTCAGCTGGCTAATTAAGATCACAATTCCGAGGTTTTTTGTGCCTCTTAAAGGAAAACTCAAATTTTTAATTGAATTGCAAGCACTTTCCAAGTGCTGTAAACATTTCACCAGGGATAGGTAAGGATGAATAGTCCTGGTGAGGTCTCTCATGCAGTGGGCTTGATTTGTAAAATATTAAGTGCCAGGGCTCTGACCAGGAGGCCACTGCAGCTTGCAGCACCCATCGCCCTGGTCATTGCTGCCAAAACAACTACTAGCCATCTCTCTTGCATGTAAACGCGACAGTTCAGATTATTCCAGGTCCCCAAAGCTAAAGGAATGGCTGGGGAGGCAGGTATTATCAATTTTTTTATGTATATTGTTTTCCTAAACACCTGGTATACTGCTCATCTCTAAATTACAGGAGCAGCGCCACCATGTGGCAGACTGCCCTAAGTGTGGTGTTGACAATTAGGTGCCAGTGCCAAGCACCGGAAACCAATTAAGTGCCGGTGCTCAGCACCGGAAAGCACCGGCTCAAATTAAGCACTGCTTTCAATATTCAAACAAGAATTGGCAAAGCAAATTGGTCTGGCTTTAGCAAACGGGCCATTCATTTAATTAAAAAAATTCATGCACAGATATGCAATATATAAAAGTGGCAACCGGCAAAACAAAGTAAAAATATAAAAAATAAAGGTGTGTTTTAGTACAGCTGACACTGAAGTACACTCCTTTCAGGTCTCTGTGTGAACCTTAAGAAACCTACTCTGGACTCCTCCCTACTCGAAATTTCCAATTTCTCTTCTTCCATGTATTGTCAAAATGATAGAAAAATTTGTAAATAAAAAGCTGTCCACATTTTTTGAGGAACAGGGAGTTTTACACCCCACACAAACAGGCTTTCGCGTAGGAAACAGCACGGAAACAGCATTGATATCCGTGACTGAAAAACTCATTGGAATCCTAGACTTCAACAGAACAGCAGCAGTTTTCTTTTTAGATTTAAGTGCCACATTAGATATGGTGTCTGACCCAATCCTCATCAAATGATAGGAGTAAGTAGGAATAAATGGCTCAGCCCTTAAATGGCTGATCCCTTTTCTGGAGGAAAGAAACTTGCAAGTGAGCGAGGAATCCTTTTGTTCTGATATTCTATCCCTGGAATATGGGGTACCTCAAGGATACTCGTTAAGCCCTACTCTGTTTAATGTTTATGTGCAGCCCGTTGCAGACATTATAACGGAGCATGGTTTCTCCACAGTATCATATGCTGATAATAATCAGTTCATCATGTCTTTAACATCTGATACAGGAGCCCTTTTCTCCAAACTTAATGCCTGCCTAAGAGATGTTACCGACTGGATGACCCCAGGAGTAACTTAAAACTCAACAGAGGCAAAACAGACGTTTTGGCAGTCTGGAATACTCCCACTCACTGGTCTGAACTCAATTGGCCCAACTATTTAGGTGAACTTCATCCACCTAAAACTGAAATTCAAAGTCTGGGCTTTTGGATAGACAGCCATCTCACCATGAAAGTGCAAGTAAGAAAACTTGCAGCCACCTGCTTCGGCTTGCTAAGGACTCTAATGAAAATCTTGAGTTGGCTTCTGTCGTATCCCCTGACCAAGGAAACACGCCAGAGTCAGGTAGGGTTACGTAATCCGTTATTTCGAGATGTTTCTTGCTGCTGCCCACATGTATGTCCGTCCTCGTTCCCCTCTCGTCCCAAGTGCCCCGTCCCCACCTCCTTGACCGGATGTGGTGTCCTTGACCGGATGTGGTGTCCAGTGCAGGGTCCTAGTGCCCTTCACCCAGGCCACTACATCTCCCCCCTTTTTCACAAAGAAATGACGAGAGAGAGGTGGAAAAGAGAGAGATATATAGATAGAGACAGAAAGAGAGAAAGATGTATCAGAGCGAAAATGGAGAGATATGTGTGCATCCCCATCACTACATTTCTTCAATTAGTCTTTTCGGCCGTCTGCTCACTCTTTTTGGACAAGCCTCTTCCTGTGATTCTTCTGCTTGTCCTTCACCCTTGTCTGTTCCCTTTCCGTTGTGACCCTTCGCTTCACTCTCGTCTGTTGCTGTGTCTTGGGCGTCTTCAGTTATGTTCTTCAGTCCTTTGAAGTGAGAACTGTTCTGTGTTATTCGGTGATGTTCCGACTCCGCCGTAATCATTGGCCCCTTGATGTTTGTGATTGTTAGCGGGTCCTTTGAGAACAAGCTGTCGGACTTTCTTTGTTGTCCCTGACGCACTACCACTGAGTCCCCTTGTTTGAGGTGCGAAGGGGTGGCATGTCGCCTTGCGTCTGCATATGCTTTCATCTTTTCTTTGGCCTCTCTGTCTTTGGCGGCGATGCTGCTGTGCTCAGGTGGTACCGCTGCCTCTACCTGTGGCAGCCTTGTCCTGCTTATCCTTCCCAGCACTAACTCAGCTGGACACTTTCCTGTGGGGCTGTGGGGGGTGTTTCTGTAATCTCGTAGCACTTGACAGAGTGCTTGGCCAATGGAGATTTGTGCCAGCTTTGCACGTTGGACAGCCTTTTTTATGTTCCCCATGAACCTCTCCACCATGCAGTTCGCTTGTGGCCACAACGGTGTTATCTTCCTGTGATGGATGCCTAGGTAGGTCATGAATTTTCGGAATTCTTCCTCTGAGAACGGAGAACCGTTGTCTGTCTTTAGGGTGTCTGGGGAGCCCCAGGCTGCAAATATGTCATCCAGTATTGGTGGCGTTGCTGTCGCTGATGTCGACGAGGCATGGCGCACTATGGGGAATCTTGAGTATTCGTCAATGATCACGAGCAGATAGTTGCCCGTGTCCAGTGGCCCAAAGAAATCAGCTGCCAACATTGTCCACACCGCCCTTGGGAGTTCCGACATTTGTAGTGGTTCGGGCTTAGTTGGCGGTCCTGTTGTTTGACAGATGTGACATGTCATGACTGTGTCTTCCACCATGTTGTCTAGGCCAGGGAACCATACTTTTTCCATTAACAATTTTTTTGTTGCAACCATGCCTCGGTGCAATTTATGTGCCAAATTAACAGTCTGTCTCCTGAGTGAACTTGGTATGACTATCCTTGTTCCTCGCATCATGATTCCTGTTTTTGTCTCCGACAGTTCTTCATGTATCTTCTTTAGCGCTAGCATTTGTTCCTTGTTTACTCCTTCTCCCCAGGTGCAGTTATTGTTGATGTGTCTCCATCTCTGCAGTCTTGTTGTTGCTTTCGCCGTTTGCATGGCGGCGTCTTTTGCTGTCTCCTGCTCTATCTCTGCTAGCGTTATTGACGCAGGGGTGTTGTGTTTGAGCACAAAGTTGAGATATTCATCTGCCATGGATGTGGTCTCTTGTCGCTGCGGCAGTGGGTGTCTTGACATGTAGTCAGCCGGGTTGTGTTCTTTTCCTGGCTTGTGAACAATCTTGAAGTCATAGTCCATCAACCTTATACCCCAGCGCTCAATGCGAGGCGGCATCTTCGCCGACGGATTGCCCTATATTGTCACCAGAGCCTGATGATCTGTTATGATGGTGAACGGCTTCCCGTAGATGAACATGTGATAGTGTTCACATGCCCATACCACTGCTAGGCTTTCTTTTTCAGGTTGTGAGTATGTTTTCTCGATGTCAGACACACTTTTGCTTGCATATGCAACAACTTTCCGTGGGGAATCTCTCCCCGGCAGGTGCTGTGCTAGTATTGCTCCTAGTCCAACTGGGCTAGCATCCACCGTCAGTTCAGTGCATAGCAGGGGGTAGAAATAGGCAAGATGATCTACAGTCATCACAGCCTGTCTGATTGCCTCAAATACCCAGTTGCATTCCGGTGACCAGAGGAACTTCTGACCTTGTTTTGTTAGCTCTCGGAGTGGTGTGCTCACCGTGGCGAAGTCCTTGATGTAGCGAGCACAGTAGCTGGCAAGCCCCAGGAATGACCTCACTTCTGCTACATCCGTCGGAGGGCTCGCGTTCCGAAGTGTTTCTACTTTGCTGGGGTCCGTCCTCATTCCTTTCTTGGAGAAGATGTGTCCGAAGAATACCAATTCACTCCTCCCCAGCTCGCATTTGTCTGCGTTCAATGTTAGTCCCACTTGTTCCAGTTGTAGGCATACTTGATGCAGGGCCTTGTCATGCTCCTCATCTGAGCGTCCAAATACTAGAATGTCATCGCTGTAGTTTAAACTGTTCTTCACCGGCTTTATTACCTGCCTTATGGTCTCCTGAAATATTTCTGCAGCCGACGAGATGCCAAAGCTCAGCTGTTTGTATCGAAACAAACCCATGTGCGTTGAGAACGTAGTAATGTACCTTGACTGTTGGTCCAGTTCCAGTTGGTGGTACCCTTTGCACAGGTCCAACTTCGAGAATCGGCAGGCCCCAGTAAGACTGCTGATCATGTCATTTAAGTGTGGCCCTGGGTGTCGCTCTCTCTCAATCGCTGTGTTTGGTACCCTCATGTCCACACATATGCGGATCTAGGAGGAATTCTTTTTTGGAACCGCCACTATTGGAGACACCCATGGCGTTGGCCCGTCCGCAGGCTCAATGATGTCCTGGGCCAGTAGACTTTGGATTTCCTCTTCAACCTGTGGTTGTAGATGTATGGGCACCCGTCGATGGTGTTGCGCTACCGGCTTGATCGCCTCGTTGATGTGCAAAGTTATTTGTTTGCCTTTCAGTTTGCCGAGGCCTTGCAGTATGGCTGGATGTTCCTGTAGAATGTTCCCTTTTTCCGACATGTGGTATGTCATCGCCAGCAGACCCATCATCTGCGCCGTGACATTGCTTAGCAGGCATGGTGCTGGGGTGTCACCTTTCAGCACATGTATCTCTTCTTGGCAGGACCTGTCCTTGTATGTTAAGGTCTCTGTGAATTTCCCCATGTTTTCTACCGGCGTTTTAGAGCCCCATGGGAACACATCAACTGTGGACAGTGATAGTGGTGGTTTCACTTTCATTTTCTCGTACTCCGATATGCACATGATGTTGCATGTGGCCCCACTGTCAAGCACGAACCGTGTGTTGTGTTTCCCTACCTCGATGTCCACGGTTGCGGTTTTCTTTATTTGATGCTTTTCCACAAGGTGAATGTGCTCTGGTCTTCTGTCTTCCTTGGGTGCGTCTGACATTAAATACAGCCATGCCACGTTCGCTGGGACTGCCATTTCTTCCGACTCATCAGAGGAGCTGCGACTTCCGCGATCCGCCGTATCCATGTGACGGGCATACCTGCTGGTGGTCATCCGTGGTCTTGCCGCTCTCCCTCGCTCGCTCCGAAATTGCTTGCTCAGGCAGGCGCTTGCAAAATGATTATCTCTATTGCATTTCCTGCACTTCTGGCCCATTGCTGGGCACGCACCGACGTGCGGAAATTCGAGGCCACATCGATAGCATGTTTGTTCATTCTTCTTTGTTGGCGAAGGCGCCGGGTATTCTTTCTTCTTGATGTTCCCAGTCACACGATTCGCTTGTTCCACTCTTTTTTCTTTCCCCAGCTCCATCTGTTTGGCATGCGCCGTTGCTCTTGCTTCCGTGCGGGCCATGTTCAATATCTTCTCTAGCGTTGTTGGTTCCTTCAGAACCCGTGCACGGAACTCTACGGACTGACAGCCTTCAATGATGCGCAATCTTATCGCTTGTTCATTATCAAACTTGTCAAACTCACAGTACTTGACCAATTTTCGCAGTCTTGTGGCGAAGTCATCAAGGGACTCCTCTGCTCGCTGACATGCAGTGTTGAAAGTGTACCTCTCAAAGTCAATATTTCGTTGTGGGTCGAATTTCGCTGTGAGGCATTGTATCACTCCCTTGTATGTCGCTGTTTGATTGCTAGGAAATGTTATGAGCAGGTCCTCCACTTCATCTCCTACGAGATTCAAAAAGAGGTCCAGCTGTTTGCTGTCTGCGATGTCCGTGGCGCGCATGTAGCGCTCGAATTGCCTAATCCATCTTTCCCACCTGATGCCGGCCTGTGGTTCTGATAGGCTGAATGGCAGTGGTCTGCGAAATATTGCTTGTGGACTGTTTTTGTCACCTGCGGGTTCAACCATTTTATTTATTTATTTATTATGTTTCTTCCCTTTATTTAGTTCTTCACTCTTTGCGTTTATTTTTTTTTTTTTTTTTCGTGTGGTGCCAAGATGATAATATTACTTTTTTCGCGATTCCTTTTCTGTATAGGTCACACTGTATCCTTTGCCTTTGATCTGTTGGCTTTGCTCGTGTGATTGCACCCTTTTCTGTTGCTTTTTTGCTGTCTGCCTGACTTAAAAATGGCCTCCCGGCCTTCCTTGAAGCTGATTGGCCAATCCTGCCTGACCTCAATATGGCCACCGCAGTCTCGCGAGATCTCGCGTTGCAGGCGCACTTGCCTGACCTCTTAAAATGGCCGCCCGGCCTTCCTTGTTTCTTATTTGTTGCCCGCGCCTGACTTCAAAATGGCCACTTCAATCACGCAAAATTTGCTTATAAATCTCCGCGCGAAGCTGAGGCCATACTTTGTGCTGCAGGCGGCTGGGGGCGGCTGGGGGCGGCTGGGGCACAGTCGGGTGCACCGCGTATCTGTGCGCGTGATGCTGGAACGCACAGACGGGTGCACCGCTTGCCGTCGGGCAGTCTTACCGCGTGTCTTCACTGCGGGGTGGGCTCCCGCGCTGCTGCTCCTTTCTTGGCGCTTGGACCAGGGTGGGCTCCTGGCTCCGTTTTCTGTCCTGCGACCGGGTGGGCTCCGGATACCGCAGCGAATCTTCCCCTGATCGTCGACGGCAGCAGGCGGACCAGGGTGGGCTCCTGGCTCCGTTTTCGGTCGCGATGGTCTCAGTGCACGCGTCCGGTGTCGCGTGCAAAAGGAAATCCCACCTTCCTCGTCGCCAGTTGTCGTATCCCCTGACCAAGGAAACACGCCAGAGTCAGGTAGGGTTACGTAATCCTTTATTTCGAGATGTTTCTTGCTGCTGCCCACATGTATGTCCGTCCTCGTTCCCCTCTCGTCCCAAGTGCCCCATCCCCACCTCCTTGACCGGATGTGGTGTTCGGTTCCTTTCCCCTTCCTGTCCAGTGCAGGGTCCTAGTGCCCTTCACCCAGGCCACTACAGCTTCCCCCCGCCATGCGAAGCACCATAGTCCAAGGCCTTATCCTGTCCCGTCTGGACTACAGCTATTCTGTCTATTTGGGAAGCCCTCAGTACGTGGTCAATCGCTAATAGATAGTTCAGAATGCCACAGCGCGCATTTTGTTGAAAATCCCAAGGCATCAATCTGTCTCTTCCTCCCTTGCCTCTCTGCATTGGCTGCCCATTTGTAAGAGAATTAAATTCAATTCCCTCTGCCTGGTCCATAAAATGACGCACAAAGAAAGTCTGCCTCTAATTCAGAGACTGTTAACCACTTACATTCCCAAAAGACCACTTAGTTCTGCAGATCAGAGAATCTTCCTGGTACCTCAAATCAAGAAAGTTAGAAGCGGTGGATGTTCTTTTGCCCTTCATCCTTAAGACTGACTAGCGATGAAATCAAATTCAGGAAGCTTCTCAAAACTCATCTCTTTGAGTGATCTACTTACTGTGCTGACTATAAGGAGGACATGATTTCAGCGCTGGGAAGCCCATCGGGTAGCCATGCGCTTTATAAATGCCTAGCGTAGCATAGCATTGTGATCAGGCAAAATACCATCACTTACAGTGGAAGACATTCAAAGCCTGATGTGATTGGCACATTCTGTATTCTGTGGTGAGTGAAAATGTAAATGACATATGAAAAGACCAATAGATGATGAGCAGTGAAAGAAAGCCCATTTATGTATGTACACATCAATGTATTTTTATTATGATTTTTTCGGAAAACATGAGGCTGGCGAGACAACAAAATCTTTCTGTAAGCCAGACCTAAAATAAAGAAGTGAGCTTATGTCTCTAATACGTAGGCTCAGTCAAAATCATGTAAGCCTATAAACACCTACGCAAGTACAATAAACAAAAGCATACACCTAGTCCATGTCATCAAAGAGACCCATTTTCTTCTTCACTTTCTCTTTTGTTATAATTTACAATTTGCTACCATGGAATAGCTACAGGGGGCAGGACCTCAGTATGCGTCTCTAATCACTGAAGGCCTAGATGTTTTTTCACAGCTTAATTGTGGAGTGGGGGGTCTGAAGACCAAACAGGAGTGCCTAAAAGCTGAATAACTCTCTCTGAGGCAGGGCTGGCTCTGTCTATCCGTGAGCTCTGAGGGCCAGCTGAGAGTCTCTGAGTGTGCAACGAGAACCTTTGGAGTGTAGGAGGGCTTGACGGGGGTCTATAAGGGTCAGCTCGGGGAGTGTGAGGAACTGACTAAAGACAGGCTGAGGGTGTCTTTAGGGCATGCTGGAGCTATTAGAGGACACCGAAAACTAATGGTCTCGGAGAGAGATTGGAATCGAGTAAGGACCAGCTGATGGTAAGGACTCCGTGAGGGTCTCCAAGAGCTCATTCATGAATTTTGAGAGCATGCTGGAGGTATCTGAGGGCACAAAATGGGTCTCTGAGAGCAGGCTAGGTTGTCTGAATGCCAGGTGGTGGCATAACGAAACTAGAGTGAGCCCCCCTGGAAAGTACAGGGAGGGTCCCCCTCCAGACTCAGTTAAGAGCTCTCCTGCCAGAGTACTGTGATGAGGGGGGTCCCTGTAGCTCGGAGCCCCCACCTCCCCCGCACCGCGGGGGCTGCGGGGCCTATGTTACGCCACTATCTGAATGCCAGGTGGTGGCGTGTGAAGACAGGCTAAGGGAAGACTGAGCTCGTCTGAGGGTCAAATGGAGGTGCATAAAGAACAGGATGTGGGCCTGATGTGGGACAATGCAGGACAGTCAGGATTTCTGAAAGTGGGCTGGGCATGAGTGAGGGTATCTACGAGCTATCTTAGAGTCTCAAAGGGTCTGCTAGAGTCGTTTGAAGGTGTCTTTTTTCCTTAAGCCCTTTATTTTTGTTGGGCCTGGATCTTTCATTAGATCCAGACTCAGAAGGGCAGCAAGAGGTTAAAATCTAAAGGTTCCCCTCCTCCAGGCTTGGGCTTGTACTGACACGGAATGGGCCACAAATGAACAAATGTTGCTGAAATGCTGTCAGAGCTGATCTCTGCTGCAGTCTAATCTTTTTCATTTTCGCTTTCGGTCCACAATATTGTGTGGAAGCCGTGCTGACTGGGAAGAAAAGCTCTGTAGCTTCACCGCCGATATTTGTAATTTTTAAACATGTACTCATTCCCTAAGGTTGTTTAATAATTACATCATATTTCATTAGTAATATGAATATTATGTAATATGATAAACATTTCAACGAAGCCTCAGTGAGTGCATCTGTAAAGTGGTTATTATTTTCAATTTAGATATTTTGCGTTCACCGCTTTACTTCTACTTATCATAATCCGATTATGTGTATTCTCCAGGGGCGTAGCTTGGGGAGTGAGACTGGGGGAGGGGGGTGACCTTCAGGTTTTCCGACAATCATTCTGGCATATCATGTTAATCATTATATGCGTAGCAGCGCATGGGGGGAGTTTGAAGGCCAGTGGAAAGAGAATGGAGTCCGGATTGTGAGGGGGGGGGACTTAAAACATAGTATTTTGTCAAATATAACCACATTTTAAGACCTTCAAAACAGTGTGCGTGTTTTTATCTATTTAAAAATCTTAGGTGAAATCCAACAGACGCCTTACCATACCCGACTGAAAACTCCTAGTACGTGACTATTTATTAAAAAATACATTTATTAGGGGGGTGTAACACCCCCCTTTCCCCGTAGCTACTGCCCTGGTATTCTCTTTTTTTCTCACCCTTTTAAATGCTCAGTTTGATATGGATCAAAATTGCCAGCACTCTCAGTTTAGCTGAGGCTGGCTTTTTTTTAGCTAAAAATATGTTAGTTTAGCTTTCCCTCTACAAAACTTCCCTAGCATTATCGCAAGTTAGTGGGGGAATTAACTTGCCCCCATTTTATTCTCTACATCTCCTCTTTGACTGTTCTTAAATGACAGCATTTGCATAAGAGCTTTAGTTGTGTTGTGAAGATCTGGCCTGCTTTGATTTGGGTACTGTACTTGGATTTATATAACTCACCCCTGACAAGGCCCGAAGTTGTGGTCTGTCTGAAAAAGAACATACACGTAAAATATCTGTTTATGAGGCACTGTCCTATCTGGCAAGTGGCTGAATGCCATGTCTGACAGCGTCACCCAGACCTGATATTGTCAATTCCAAGCACTGTGCATGCTAGGATTGTTGCGGCCATACTTATAATATCAAAATTGTACCTAAAAATCCCAGGGTGCAGTGCAGCATGAGATGTTTCTCTGTTGTAGTTGGTTGATGTGCAGAAGTATCTTGCTTTAAGCTGTCTATTGCTTAAAGTTTTCTTTTCTGTGTAACATTTAAAGGTGTAGTATAAATTTAAGGATTTACACCTGGACTCACACGACCAAAGATAAACACAAGAGAAAAGCTGACCCATATTGCCAGCTAGTACGTTTTTTTGCAGTAATATGTAATGCAAACTTGACCCTCGCATTAGAGTACTTAACAAGAAAACCAGACTTTAAACACTTTTAAGGCACATGGAGCATGATTGACTTGCCCATAATCCCAGGATGTCGAACTAAAGCCAGAATTCATACTTGGTTCCCCAGTTTCAAACCTAGCAGTTCTACCCGCTATGCTACATCTCTTCTCCCAAAGGCAAACGTAAATAAATAGAAAAGAAAAAAATATAAAAAGCCAAAATTCTAGTCAGTTTCTTCATACACGACGGTGACATGCAGTCAGGCAGATATATTTTTACCCCGAAAATTTGAGCATCCTTGGATTGGTAGGTCCATACTTTTAATAAGAATAGTGAAACTACAAAGTGCAGCATGCATTTATTAGCCAAAACAGCAAGATTTAGAAAAACGAATACAAATCAATTGCCGGAAGTCTTGAGTTCCTCTCATCCACCAGTAATGACTTTGACCATATTCAAGTCCATCATTTTATACCTACTACATCACTCTACAAAGGGACCAGTCGTACGCAAATCAGACGTGGTCTTGCTCCAGTAGGATCAGTCCAGCCCGAATCGCCAGGCCACCTCTAACAGAGAAAACAAGCAGACCTGGTTTGATTTCGGCCTTTTTGAACTGTATTAAGGAGGTGCAGCTTAGATTCTATGGCACAGTGAGCATGGGACACACAAGGGCCAGCTCAGGGAATCTGTGAGTTTCTGTGGAATAGTTACATGAGTCTGATGGCTGGGTCTTTGAGAACAGGCAGGTGGTGCTTAAAAACCAGTGTGGCTAGCTGAAGGCTTTCTGGGGCCTTATAGGGTAGATCAAGGGTCTTGAAGGACCGGTTGCAGGTGGTGAATGAAGGATGAGGGCATCTGAGGTCTGTTAGAGGCTTTTAAGGACATGCTGAGGGCTCTTAGGGCTGACTGGGAATATCTAATGTGTGCATGGCTCTTTGAGGGCCGGTTGAAGGTGTCCGTATGCCAGTTCTAATGTACAGCTGAGGGTTCCTGAGCACTAGTGATGAGTTTCAGCAGGGAATGTGAAAAGTGGGAAAGAAAGAGCAGCAGTAGTATGGAGAGGTCTTACAGTCCATAGTGTCATATTTCATGGGAGAACTATGTTTTCCAAACAAATTGAAGTTCAGCTTTATGAAGAGACTATTACCATATACATGTCTTCTTCTCACATACTTAAATGTGTAACTTTATATTTAAAGATTTGTAATATTGTTGCATGTTTGGTGGTTGCAAATGCAGTGATTGAAAGATAGTTGCAAGTACCTCTTCATGAGACATCTTCTAAGAAGTACTGTTAATACTAGTACAGTATAGGAGCTCTTTAAGAAATGTTCATAATGTAACATCTAAAACATTAAAACATGCAGCTGTATTGCAATGCAATGTTCTCTGTTCCCTTTTTTCTCTTCCCTAACAGCTGTTTTTCTCTCTCTCTCTCTCTCTCTCTCTCTCGCTCTCTCAATACAGGGGTCATGTGAAGCACTTGAGTAAAAGTTTGATTCCTTGGCTGCTAGGACTCAGTTTCTAGAGGATACTGTATCGGAGCTGAAGGGCACAGTGGGAAAAAAAACGAGGCATAGATACATGAACTGAGGCACAGTGAACAGGAACATCAGGAGACGTAAGAGTCACTGGAGAATAACTCAAGAAGAGATGACCTATGAATCCTGAATGTTCCTGAGGAGTGGAAGGGGAGGATCTAAAGGCATATGTGGTTACTTTGATGACGGTAGGACCCCACATAGAGGATAGTGAGGAGGGCATTGCTAAGGATATTCAAAGAATCTATTGAGATCCGTTTAGGAGAAACCCCAATAGACGTAAACCCCGAAAGATCTTGCTGAATTTCCTCATATACTCTTTGAAAGAATGGATTCTGGCGAAAGCGCTGAAGTTGAAAACGTTGAGAGCAAAGGGTTTTTCATTCGAGATCAGACCGGATATTTCTTGGGCTACCCTGAATAGGCAATGGGAACTGGGACAGCAAATCAAGAAGTTCAAAAATCTGGTGGCTACTGCCCAGCTAAGATTTCCAGCTTCCCTCCGTGTTATGCATAACAACAAAATGCCTAATTTAAGGGGGCATAGAGAAGCAGACCAGCTCTTGGAAGCCATTAAGATTGGTAATCCACTATAAGGTTAAGGTACCAGGCCAAAACGGCAGTTCCGCGAGCCAAACATAAAGACTTAGGTTTGTTTATGAATTTTTCTAATGCTTTTTGTTTTAGGCTCTTCCTTTTCTTATTTTGTTTTTGTTACATATATATATATATATACATCCCAGGGTCACTCTAAAAGGGTGTCCCTGTGAAAGCAGGGGAGGGCTCTCCAAGGGAGGGAGTGTCTGAGGGTTAGGGGCGTGGGGAGCCCAGGGTGGGGAGCATTTGCTAAAAAATAGGAAAGAAAAAAATCCTCTAAATCCTTAGCTAGCGTAAGTCTGAGGTGAATGAGGACAAACATTAAAAAAAAATTGTAGAACAATTTATATTATTTAAAAAAACGGTGCAATTCACTAAAAAACAAAGGTTACAGGCACGTTATAGTTGGGAAATAGCATAAAAAAATAGAAATTTACAACAAAAACAAAGGTTACACGGACGTTATAGTAAGGAAATAGAATTAAAAAATCCTTGGAAATTCATTGAAAAAACCAAAGGTTACAGAGACGTTATAGTTAGGTTCAGATTATTCACATACAAAACCATAGAAATTCAGCAGTTATAGATACCTAAGCTCACTATAACTTACGCCCCCGTAATGCACTGCTTATAACCCCACATATTGCATCACTCATGACCCCTCCTGGATCAATATCGACCCTGGGGACCCCATCGCCCCGGGGCCCGGCCAATCATGAAAGTGGGAGGGGGGCACATAGCCCCCCTTCCCTGACTGATTTCGGCCCTGGGGGTCCAGCCAACAAAGAGTGGCTGCCCTAGTGCCCACCCAGGGCACCCACCATGTTCTTGTGAGGGGCATTGGCCCCAAGGACCCTGTAGCTGCCGCTGGCTCCCCACCTCCAGTGGCTGTGGGTGAGGGGCCACATAGCCCGCCTCCCATTTCTCTGCACAGCCTGGCCTCGTGGGATGGGGTCCCTGGGCATGAAATCAGCCCAGGAGGGGGTCCTGTGACCCCTCCCATTGTATTTTTAAGACTGGTCCCCAGGGGATTAAGACCCATGGCCAAAATCAGCCTGGGAGGGGGCCAGGAGGGGGCCCACCCCCTAATTTTATTTTAAAAAACGGGCACCAGGGGATAGGGTTCCCAGAGCCAAAATCGACCCAAGAAGGGATGCGATGTGGCCACCTTCCCCCTTTCTATTATTGACCAGGCCCCAGGGGATGGGGTCCCCGGGGCCGAAATCTGCCTAAACTGGGCCACAGGGTGCCCCCCCGGGACCTGGTCCACCTGAGGGCATAAAAAACAAGTATGGAAAATTGTGCTCATTTTTTTATTTTTTATTTTACCATGGATTCAAGGATTCTCTGTAAATTTGCGGTAAAATTAACAAAAAGAAAACATTTGTGGACACAGACGGAGTCCCTGTGGGACCCCAACACAAGGCCTAGGGGTCAGGGTATTCTTACCCTGCTCCATTATGTATTTTTTTCCATTTTTTCTAGAGACTCGGCCGAGTCCCAAGATGGCTGGTTGAAGTCCTGGCAGCCAATCAGATCTCACCATGAGATCTGTCGGATCCACAAAGGATTTGCATCCCTAGATATACATAAAAAATTTTCTTTAATAACTACTGAACAGATTTACACCAAATTTGAAAATTTCATGAAGATTCATCAAACGGTGGCAAAGTTATCCGTTAAGTAGTTTTTGAGATATTAAAAAAAACTAATTTGTATATCTATGGACACAAATCCTCAGCTGATCCATTGCGACACTTTGAAAATCCATGCGCCAACAGCACTGCCGTCATTGGCTGGCCGAAACCTTAGTAGAAAGTTGCGACCACCATTTTAGACATCAGGAAACGGTCCTTGGCAGCAAAAATAAATATGATATGTAGTGGAAGGGTGCAGGGTAGAGGTACCCTGACTCCCTGGGTGCAATATAGGGATCTGTGCGGGACCCCTGATGGGCAACAAAATGCCCAGAGCTGATTTTCAAATCCATCATGATGCTCAGCGTGCCCCCATGTAACTTTGCTGCAGAGTCACAAATCCTGCCGAATTTTGTTTTAAAAAGTAGACACCCACTCAGACACTGACACCCACTGACAGACCCACTCAGATACTCATGTACCCACTCACAGACTCACTGAGACACTCTCAGGCCCACTCACAGCCCAACTCTGACACTCATGCACCAACTCACAGACCTACTCAGACATTCACACACCCTCTAACAGACCCACTGAGACACTCATGCACCCAGGAAAAGACCCACTCAGACACTCATGTACCCAAACACACACCCACTGATACACTCACATACTGAGTCAGTCAGTCAGTCACTCACACACCCACTCATGCACTCACACACTCAGACACTCATGCACCTACTCACAGATCCACTCAGACTCATGCACCCACTTACAGAACTACTGAGATACTTATGCACCCACTCACAGACCCAGTCAGTCACTCATGCACCTATTCACACACCCACTCACTCAAGTACCCACTCACAGACCCACTCAGACATTCACACACCCAATCACAGACCCACTCAAGACACTCTCATATCTAGTCACAGACCCACTCAGACACTCATGGTGACAGACTCAATCGGACTCATGCACCCACTCACAGAACTACTGAGATACTTATGCACCCACTCACAGACCCAGTCAGTCACTCATGCACCTATTCACACACCCACTCACTCAAGTACCCACTCACAGACCCACTCAGACATTCACACACCCAATCACAGACCCACTCAAGACACTCTCATATCTAGTCACAGACCCACTCAGACACTCATGGTGACAGACTCAATCGGACTCATGCACCCATTCATAGAACCACTCAGACACTTATGCACCCTCTCACAGACCCAGTCAGAAACTCACAGACCCACTGAGACACTTATGCATCTACTCATGCACCCAGTCACATACTCAGACACTGTCACACACACTGACAGACCCATTCATAGACTGACACACCTATTCACAGACCCACTGAGACACTCATGCACCCACTCACACATCTACTCAGACACTTATGCACCCACTCACAGAACCACTCAGACACTCATACACCCACTCACAGACCCACTCAGGCACTCATGCACCCATTCACAGAACACTCAGACACTCATGCACCCACTCACAGACCCTTTCAGGCACTCCTGCACCTAATCACAGACCCATTCAGACACTCACACACCCACTCAAAGACCTATTAAGACACCGATGCATCCACTCACAGAACCATCAGACACTCATGCACCTACCCCCAGACCCACTCAGGCACTCACACACCCACTAACAGACCCACTCAGACACTCATGCACCCACTCACAGACCCTCTCAGACACTCATGCAACCACTCACAGGCCCACTCAGACACTCAAACACCCACTGGTCTTCAGCAACCAACAAAATATATGGACCCCCTCATGGTGGCCAGAAATGCTTAGATCATGCCCTTGCCCTGTTGCCTCAGCAAAGAATCTTGGGGCCATAGTTGACAACATGCTGTCTTTTGGTCTCCATGTCAACAGAACTGTTTCATCCTGTTTCTGGGTTATTGGGATCCTGAGGAAGATCTTTCCATTTCTATCTCTCTCTTCGCGAAAACACGCAGCTGTTGCCCTGATTCTGTCCAGATTGGATCATTGTAATTCCCTTTATCTGGACATTAACAGGGGATCTATTTATAAGCTGCAACTTGTCCAGAATGCCGCACCGAGACTGATTCTGGACCTTCCGAAATCTCATTCAAACTCGGCTGCAATCGAAAATTGCATTGGCTTTCAGCCAAGAAGCGGATTCTGTTTAAGGCCATATGTATTGTTCACAAGGCACTTCATAACTCAGGTCCAGAAGGAATTAAATCACTCTTCCAATGCTATTTTCCTGCCAGACTGCTGCGATCTGCCAACAAAAATTGCCTGGTTGTGCCCAGGTTTAGGAGGGTAAGGTGGGGAGGAAAAGCCTTTGCTGTGGCTGCATTTAAACTCTGGGACACCCTACCTACATCAATTTTCTGTCTAGAATCAGACCCTCTCTTCTGTAAATCTTTAAAGACCTGGCTCTTAGCCCTCTAATCTTTTAGAGGATTGATACTTCCCTCCCTCTGACCGGGTTTACGTTATAAGCGCCTTGACGCCCTTGGGCATTTGTTTGTCCTCTGTAAGTTGATCATTCATTCATTCACTCACAGAATCACTCAGACACTTAGGCACCCACTCACAGAACCACTCAGACACTCATGTACCCACTCACAGACCCACTCAGGCACTCACACACCCACTAACAGACCCACCCAGACACTCATGCACCCACTCACAGACCACTCAGACACTCATGCACCTACACACATACCTTCTCAGACACTCATGCACCCACTCACAGACCCACTCAGGCACTCACGCACCCACTAACAGACCCACTCAGACAGACATGAATCTACCTACAGACCCACTGAGACTCACGTGCCCACTCACAGAGACACTCAGACACTCATGCACCCACTCACAGATCCATTTAGATACTCATGCACCCACTTATAGACCCACTCAGAGATTCTCACACCCACTCACAGATCCAGTCAGACACTCACGCACCCACTCACAGATCCACTCACATACTGACACACCCACTCACAGACCCACTCAGACACTCATAGACCCACTCACAGACCCAATCAGACACTGACACACCCACTCTCAGACACTCTGACACCCACTTACAGACACACTGATAGACTCTTGCAGCCATACACAGACACACTCAGACACTCATGCAGCCACTCACAGAGCCACTAACACACTGATGCATCCAGTCAGATACATCCAGTCACACAGTTGCAAATCCTTTATGTGTTTCTATGCATTGAATGTGTGCATTTGCTTTGCAGATTGGCGAATAATTTGTGAAGTTGAAAAAAAAAATTAAAAAGGGATTTAAAACGAAAATGAACCGGTGTTTGAGAAACGGGTGGCTCTTAGAAGAGCCTTTGTGTTTATTGTGTGTAGATGATAAATACACATAAACCAGGATGCAGTTTTTCAAGTGGTTAAGGAATATTTTGCTGCCTTTCTCTGTGAAATGCACTCCGTACCTTCTATATAAAACCCTCCATGTCAAAGTGTAAGTAGTTGTAGTCCATGTTGTGGTCTCTGAGGAAAGCAGAAACCATTTTATTGACATGTTTCTTGGCTTTATTTATCTGTGGACAGAATTTGTTTGACCGCTTCCATTTCTGTCTTTGGCAAATGTTAGAGAACACCAAGGCAGTGTCAGGGAAAGGTGCCATTAATTGACCAAAGGTATCTTTCAATAGGATTTCCAATCCTACCCCAGTAAGTGTGCATAGGTCATTGCCACCACAGTGCACAATCATGAGGTCTGGACGTTGGCAATCTGCAATGCTTTCAACCAAAGGGAGCAATTGATGCCATTTTAACCCTCTCTGGCCAAACCAAGTAATGTCCACATTAGGCAAACCCAAGCCACTTTTGCTAGCACACTCTCTGGCACACAACACAAAGCTATGACCCACAATCGGCACTCTAACCATTGTGAAGGCAAAAAGGAGTAGCACACAGGAGAAGGCTGGAGCTCAATGAGACAGTTTTCAAAATGAAAGGCAGTTAAAATGGAAGTCAGGACCTACTTTAACCCCTTCCATGCGTCGGACGGCCCCTGGTCGTCCGACGTCACGGTGGGCGTGTGCGTCGGACGGCCGGGAGCCGTCCGATCTGCGCACGCGTGGAATTTTCCCACATCACGGGGAAATTCCGGCCGCGCCCAAGGGGTTAAAAAAAAAATTTATTGGATGGTGTAAATATGCAGGTTGTTAAAATTACATAGCGATTTTAAAGGAAAAGCCAGTAGACTCTGGTAAAATTAAAAAAATTTAATGCTATTTTGGATATGCTTATATTTCCAAAAAGTCAACCACACCTGCTACAGTTGAATTTGATACTAGTATGATGCTTATAGAATGTTCTGTGAACTTTTGACCTACTGGTACAACAGAGTGTTCCAAAGGGGGTTGCTATGGACACTGAGGTGAAAGAGTGTGAGGGAAGGGTTCTAAATAGACTGTCCTTTCAAAGTTGAAAGCAGAGTGGTTTGGACACATTCCTTTTTATAAAAACATATTTTCTAATACACTAATACCTTAAAAAGTCAAATGTAAATGCAAAGTCATAGTAGTACAATGTTAAATGCTTTAACAGACTCCCGTATAGATTGACGAATCCATTGCGAAGTTACATGGGGGCCGCGCTGAGTGTTGCAACGGATTCGCGAATCCGCCCACAAACACTACCATATTGGGCTTCTTAACAGGAGACTAAGAAAATGTTTAAAAAAACACTGACTATTCAGAAGTGGAATAACCGGGGGGAAAAAATGAAAGGAAGGTTATGATTTTCTAAGTGCATCACCATCACAGAAAAAAGAGTGGGAAGCATTGCCATTATTGGTTCTATTGTACTGAGAGTGGTATCCTATTCTAGTACTGTAGATTTTATATTTTGCCCCAGAAAATATTTCAAGTGATACGGACTTAAAAATTGAAGTACAGCAAAGAGATTTCACAGGTATGCTAATAATACTACTTTAAAAAAGTATATGTATATTGTAAGTTATGAGTGTATTCAAAGTGAAAGAGAATGTGAAGGTTACTTACATATCCAGACATATATCCAAGGAGGCACTGATATGCTCAGTTACATATGTAGTCAAGTAGTGGCACAGGTAATCACCCATTAGTACAGTAACAGATATATGCATGTATACAGTCAGTTATATACCAATTTCGCCAATGAAACAGTCACTTACAAATCTAGTTACATACTGAGAAAAAGAGATGGAATTAGGAGACTGAAGGGTTTGTTAGCAGTAAATAGTGGTAAAGTGAATGTTCTTGTCTCCTAAATATGGTTTGAATTACTTATCCCCAATTGTTATATTTAATTTATTTGTAAGTTTGTAGTTCAGTCCTCTACCTATGCCCAAGGTCTGTAAATTAAATAGTAGTAGTATGATGTCTTGGGCCTGCTACTGCAGAGCCTGTGTGTGCAGTTTTATGCTTGGGTGACTTGCAACTTAAAACTCCTTGCCAACCCTTAAACTCCCCTTGCACTGCATATAAGTCACCCCTAAGGTAGGCTGTAGAAAGTCTATAGGGCAGGGAGCTGTGTGCTTGAAAGGTAAGACATGCACTTAGAAGTTTCAATGAGTTACATATGAACTTAGCGACGATTATGCTGAGCTATACATCCAGTCTCCCACTCATATTGCTACTATCATACCTATGTGGAAAAACATTGAGGCCCTAACACACCAAGTCAAACAGCGACAGAGGCACTTGCGCATTCACACACAAACCCAGACAGCACTTATGTATCCAGCAGTGATTGAGCCATTTGCACACACAGTCACTAACACAGCCAGTAACCAATCCATACAGCCACTTTCATACACATTTAGAGACCCAAACAGTTTCAAAGAAAGCCAATCAGATAGTGACATACTTACTTACATATTTAGTGAGACATGCTGAGAGGAAATGGTACACTCACTCAGATATGTACTCAAGTACTCACAGAACCAAGTCAGCCATTCAGACAAGTCACTTTTTAAAAATGTCTCAGGCTTGCTACTGCAGAGCCTATTTGTGCAGTTTTAGTGCTAGGCCAACTTGCAACTTAAAACCTCTTGCCAAGCCTTAAGCTCCCCTTCTACTACATATAAGTCACCCCTAATGTAGGGTGTAGGTAGGCTATAGAGCAGGGAGCTATGTGCTTAAAAGATAAGACATGTACTTTGAAGTTTTTGTGAGTTACACATGCACTTACAGACCCATATGTGCAGTTATACATCCAGTCTCCCACCCATACTGCAACTCACATCCTATTTACAAAAGCATAGAGACACTCACACACCCAGTCAGAAAGTGACAGAGGCACTTACACATTCACTCACACACCCACACAGCAATTATGTATCCAGCAGTAACAAAGCCAGTTGCACACACAGTTACAAACCCTAATACTCACTAACACAGGCAGTAAGCAATCCATACAGCCACTTGCATACACATTTAGAGACCCATATAATTACTAAGAGAGCCAGTCATATAGTAAGATAGTTACTTACATATCCAGTGACACTCTGACAGGGGGACTTCTACACTTATTCAAATATGTACTCTAGTACTGACACTCCTAGTCACCTATCCAGATACATAGTCCTTTAAACATATCTCGGGCCTGCTACTACAGAGCCTGTGTGTGCAGTTTTACTGCCATGTTGACTTAGCATTTAAAAGCACTTCCAAAGCCTTAAATTCCTCTTCTACTACATATAAGTCACCCCTAAGGTAGGGTGTAGGTAGGTCATAGGGCAGGGTGCTATGTGCTTAGAAGGTAACACATGTACTTTGATAGGCAGTAGAGCTCTTATGTTTAATACCTCTGAAATGGAATGGTCTGGGTCCAGCCTACCTTCGGAAGCGCTTCTCCTTTTATGTCCCGACAAGAGCGCTTCGCTCCTCTGCGCTCCTCTTGGCTAAGGTGCCTCGCTTTTGTCGGCACCGACTGGGCGGTGGCTCTATTGCTGTTAAGGCCGCCCAGGCCTGGAATGCCCTGCCGTTTGCGCTTCGTGACACTAAAGATCCCTTGACCTTTAAAAGATTGCTAAAAATGTATCTTTTTTAAGAAGCTGTTGCAGATGATCCCCCCCCCTTTGCTCGCGCCGGGACACTCCTTGGAGTAGCCGTGAGCGTTATAAATTTATATAACATAACATAACAAATAGAAAACAATCCATACAGCCACTTACATATATAGATCCGTAGAGATACGAAGACGGCCCGTCATATAGTAAGATATGTACTTACACATACAATGACACACCCAGAGAGGGACTAATACACTTATTCAGATATGTACTTAACTACTGACACTCCTAGTCACCCATCCAGACAAGTAGCCATTTAAACATGTCTCGGACCTGCTACTGCAGAGTCTGTGTGTGCAGTTTTACTGCAGGTCTGACATGACATTTAAAACCCCTTGTCAACCATTAAACTCTCCTTCTACTACATGTAAGTTACCCCTAAGGTAGGCCATAGTGTAGGGTGGTATGTGCATAGAGGTAAGGCATGTAGTTTGAGACGGAGTAGAGATGTTATGTGTTATGTTACTTGTGGAATAGAGTAAAATACTGATATAATAAATTATGTAGGCATTTAGTTGCTTGAGATATGAAATGTAAAATGTATACTGTATTTTGTTTTCAGGTATCTACTTGTCTTCAAAGAGAAGACTTTACAATGACAAGAATGGAACAGAAGAGGAAAAAAGAAAAGAAACAGTACTACAGGCAGAAAACTGAGAACAAAAACAGAGAGGATGGACAGTATGCAGTTGGGGTAAAAACTGCTAGTAAGAGAACTAAGGAGTTTCTTAAAACAATGTATAGAAAAATGAAAAATGTGGAAAATGATCTCAATAAAAGAGAGCTTTACCAATAACTTGGAAACGAAAAGGAGTAAGTCATGTTCCAAGTGGAAAATGTTCTAAAAAAACAGCTTGTCTGACAACAAGGGAAAAGCAACTTAAAGACATAAGAAGAAGAATGTTTAGAAGTAGGTTAATACAGAATTTGATATGAAATATAAAGCAGTATAAGAGAAGAACAGCAGCAATGAAGCAAAAAGAACACATAGAAGCTGTAGCAGATATAGTGTTTGCCTTGAAGCGTGAAATATATATCCTCATACTAAGTAGAATGAGAACACTGGATAAAACAGTGTTGTCTATGAAGAAAAAAAGGATTATTAATAAAAGTAACTTTTGCCAAATTTTCAAAGGAGAATGGAAACATACATCTAGTACTGAGCCTTTCTTTAATGAAGAAAGCTACTTCCAAGAGAACGTATTAGTGCACGCAGTTGAAACAACTGGTCAATGGTATGAGATGAAAGATGGTACTCCCATTGATAAAGAGGAGGTGGACCCAAGGAATGTAGAGGAAGTGATAATTGAAGAGGTACAAGGAAGGCATAGACAGGCCGCTGTATACAAATGGAACTGTATCAGTGTTTGCAGTGTTCAACAGAAATCAATTGACATAGAGACTTTTTTCACATCAATTTCTAGATAGAAGTGTCGAGCACAAAACTGTAATTTGTCAAGGATTAGATCCATGCAAAGTGAGGAAGTATACTAATTTACAGGGTCCATCACTGGCATGTCTATCGAAGAAAGTGTGCAGAAGCACCTTTCATCACTCAAGAATGTTAGCTGTTCACCACTCCAAAATACGAAATTTAATTAGGAGACTTTACATAAAGCAGATTGGAAGGTGCATTGTACGTTTTTTGCTTGTAAAAGACTTGCATGTTCGGCTGAAGCAGTTTCCACTTTCTCTAGCATCCGCTGTGACTATCCATAGATCTCAAGCTTTCATTAATAGTGGTAGTACTGCGTTTAAAGAAGGTATGTCATATGAAGCATTATCTCAAGTTAGAACATCATCCAGTTTGTTTTAGACTGAATTTCATCACCTCAAAATAAGTGCTGATCCAAGATGTGTCAAAGAGTACAATCGGTAAAGTGTATATGCTCCTCATTTAGGACAGTATTCCGTTTATGAAAAACACACTGTCTGAAACAAAAACGTCCAAAGGTGTGTAGCGATGCCAATGGAAAGAAAGAAATGAGGCAGGAGAAGCATGCTGTTAAGAAGAAAGAAAATGACAATGAGGGACATATTCTAGGATACCAGATGTCAAACCCTGCTGGTGTGAACTGCCGTGCAAATGTTGTTCTCAATGTACTCTTTCAATTACCTCATCTTATATCTGCAATTGAACAAAAACCACAGAAGAGATTGTGTTACACACTGTGCTTTGTTGCAAAGTTTAAGTGGTGATAGGACTACAACACATTGTGCTTCAAGCATAAGAGACCTTGTAGATATATGTAGCACATCAGTACAGTTCACTCAAAACACTCAACAAGATGCATAGGAGTTTATAATGGCTATCCTTGGAGTTTTAGAAGAAGAAGAAATATGTATTGATGACTTATTTGAACTGAGTTACCCATGGAACCATGAGTGTGTATATTGTTCTTTCAGGTCAAGTACACAAATAGATTCTGAACGATTTCTGTATTTGGCACTACCAGATTGCAAAACTGTGTCTTTTGACAGATTTCTCAAAAAAGCTAACCAAAACAATAAGTGCCCAAATTGTTGATATGATCTATTGTCAACATTACATATACAAAGAAGTGAAAAGTATCTTACATTAATGCTGCAATGATGCAGAGTTGATGGAAGAAAATTGGAAACAGAGATTCCGAACTTCAAAGCTGGACAAATATCTATTTCTGGAAGAACTTATACTACCATGGGTATCATCTTTCACGAAGGACTTAGTGTAACATCTGGACACTTTACTGTCTCTTTTTTCTTCAACCAAGGTTCCAAGGAGTATTACTGATAGAATAGTGGTATAGTGTATTTGATCTAGATGCATTGTCGGTATTTATGATATCATTCATCATACCAGGGGTGATGGCTTTATATGTCTGACTCGCAATATGGAACTCCTCAGAACTGGAATGATGCGCAAAGTGGTCCACCTCCTGACATCCCCAACTCTGTAGCTATAATAGATACACAGAGTAGTGCAGTGGTCAAGCGAGGGATATGGCTGTAGGAAAGGAACTGCAGGGATTTTGAATCTGTGGAAAATCAAAAAAGAAATAAGTAGAGTACAAGATACAAGTCTACTCTCTGTATGTCTCACTAAGAATCCATAAATACCTTAGAAACATAGAAATGTTCTCATAAGTGACAGTAATTCTGGGATAGAACCATCTGTATATTTCTCCCTGCATGAACCTAATGAGACAAGAACAAATAGAATCAACACCTTTCTCTTCTATGTCGTACATTTGAACTGCACTGATATAATAAATGTGAAATCACCATACGACATACATACACTTAAACACAAGAAAGAAAATAAAAGTTTGGAGATGTAACAGTACTGAGTAGATAACTTCTTGATTTCAAAAATTAATGCCCAATTATATTTTACTCTTTTAGGAACTGTAATGAATGTAGAAAGTAAACCATAAATATGTTCCTTATTTGTGCCAACTAGCACGTCTTCACGTTCACAATGAACGCTAATCCTTAATTAGCCAAGAGAGTACTGAAAGGAAAAGATCGCCACAAAATGAACAAGATGCAAGCAGGAACCAATCTCTGCTCCACTCCGAATACCAAGTAACAGTTAAGCATCAAGAAGGCTTCTTGCCTGGAAGTCGAGTGATTCAAACTGTCAAAAACGAGAAACGGAGCCTCTCCACACAGCGGGATGCAAACCTGTTTTCCCCCGCTTTGGAATCCAAGTGCAGAAATACCTGTAGCCGATCCCACGAGGACGCCAACTACCCCAGGAGTCGCGGGAACAAACGTTTCCAGAAATGACGGTTCCAATGAAACTGAACCCGATCAGCCGATACGGGTCTCCAAACGACAACAGGATCGAGAATTACGCACGTTGAATGACGTGCGTGGACATCCTTAAATACCCATGAGCCTCTGCCGTTTGCATCATGGGAATTGAAGTCTTTTGAACATTAGGCATGACGCGGTAGGCACTTCGGCCGGCAGACCCTGACAGTACGCCCCCCTCCCAATCGCCTCTTTGCACCAGGCTTGGCAGGATAAGCTGTGTGAAAGGCACGAATCGCCACCGGGGCATGGATGTTGGTCACGGGTTCCCAAGAATCGTCTTCCGAAGAGTAGCCCTTCCACGAGACCAAATACCACAACTGATCCTTCCTGTATTTAGAATCCAGTATGCAGCGTACTTCGTATTCCAGGTTCCCATCACGTAACACTGGAGGAATTGCTCTCCTCCTCACCCCCATTGCTAGTTTTAAAAGGATACAGTGGAACACAGGGTGGATCCTAAGATTGATGGGCAGCCGAAGCTTGTAGGCGACAGGATTGATCTGTTTTAGCACAGTGTAAGGACCAATGAATCATGGGTGGAATATGCTGCGCACTCTAAAACGTATGTGTTTAGTGGATAACCACACCTTGTCCCCTGGTCGGTATTGTGGGCCATTTCTACGATGTCGATCTGCCCATTTCTTATACTGTTGCTTAACATGATTTAGGTGGACTTGAACCCTTTTATGAATGGTTTGGATTTTCTTTATGCGAGTCTTCACCTCTGGTTGGTCTTCGAGGTCGCTAGGCAGGGTTATTGGAAGGACCTTAGCATGGAACCCATGGTTTGCGAGAAAAGGCGATACTCCTACGGAACTGTGCCAAGCGTTATATGCCAGTTCTGCCAACCATAGCAAAGAGACCCAGGATTCCTCAGCTTCTTTGGCATAGCAACGCAAGTACTTCTTTAGAGTTTGATTTAGCCTTTCATTCTGGCCATCGGTTTGTGGATGGAAGCTGGTGGACAACGCAGGAGTAACTTGTAGAGCTTTGTACCACATCTGCCAAAAACGAGCTATGAACTGAGGCCCTCGATCTGGAACTATGACATTCAGTAGGCCTTGTAAGCGCACCACATTTTCGAGTAATAGTTGTGCAGTCTGACCCGCTGTAGGTAAGTTTGTACATGGAATGAAATGCCCCATCTTGGTAAGACTGTCCACCACTACCAGGATGGCTGTGTTGCCTTGATTGTTAGGTAGGCCCGTGATGAAATCCATGCTGATGTTCTGCCATGGTTCAGTGGGGGTTGGCATATGCATTAGTTTTCCTTTTGAAGGTTCTCCTTTGGATCTGGCACAGACCTCACAACCTGCTACCCAAGCCTTCACATCTTTCGTTAGGTTTTTCCACCAGAAATGTCGTTGTAACAACTGAGTGGTTTTCATGCTACCCTGATGTCCAGCAGGGACAGATCTGTGACACCAATCGAATACCTTACGTTGGATCGCTTTGGAAGATAGAGTTTGCTGTTAAAAAAAGGGCAAACCCTGTTTTAAGCTTCGCTGATCATGTACTTCAACCCACTGATCCCAGGATTCTGCTGAGGGAAACTTTTTCACTTCTTCCAGGAAATTTTCAGCAGTCACTGCACACAATACTCTTGTAGGAGCTATAATGGCTTCGTTATGTACCTTCTTATGAACGCTGTCAGTGCCTTGTCTCGATAAGGTGTCAGCCTTTCTATTTTGAACTCCTGGCCGAAAGGTGATGACAAAATCGTATTCTGCAAAGAAAAGCATCCACCTCATCTGTCGCTGTGACAACTGCCTAGCCGTTTTCATATACTGAAGGTTTCTGTGATCGGTATATACTGTTACTTGATGTTGTGACCCCCACAGATAATGCCTCCATTCCTGGAAGGCTTTTTTAATGGCTAGCAACTCCTTTTCTGCAATGGTGTAGTTTAGTTCTGCAGCATTCAGTTTCTTGGGCATGTATGCCACCGGGTGTAATTGTCCTGTCTGTTTGTCTCTTTGGGAAAGTACCGCCCCTATAGCCACATCAGAGGCATCCACTTCCACTATAAAGGGGAGTTCGGTTTGTGGGTACTTTAGAACTGGTGCTGTAGTAAATGCCTTTTTGAGGAGTACAAAAGCTTCCATTGCATCGCTGGTCCACACAAAGGGTTCTCGTTTTCTTAACAGTTTCGTAATAGGAGCTACTACGTGTGAAAAATGCAGAAATACAAGGCTTACCATATGCTCATATGCCTTATATCTCAATTAGAAGTTCTGATAATGAGGGTTTCTTTTTTATCTTAAGATTTCACAAATTTGAAGAGCAAGTATAGGTAAAATAATTGTTTAAGAAAATTGTAGTGAGTGCAATGCACAGTGTTGCTTAACTGCAGCAAGATAGTGTGCAGTTTTTTTTGTGCAATCTATGTGATGGTTTTTACCTCACTGTTCAATGATGATTCTTGCAACACTACATCATTTATGGTGTAGGAGTATGGAAACTGAGAACAGTAAAAAAGGGAAAATCAAATGCTTCTTTATATTATAACATACCTTTACAGCAAGAGAAATGTCTAGTGATGTCTTGCAATTATGTTTGTATGCATTGTTCAAATTGTATGTTACTTTTGTAATTCTATCAATTGTAAATACTAATTAATATTTGAACTTTTTTCTTTTTATACAGATAAATGGCACCACCTATCGGAGAAATGTACTTTACTAATTAGTTCTTCTAATGTTCTTCCCTAACTTCACATTTTTAAGGTAAACACACAAGCACACACATATACAGCTACTAACACACCCGGAAACACAACAGTACAGCCACTCACACACCTAGGTACACACAGATTTAGGCACTCACACACAGACACACACTGATACAGCCACTGGCACAACCAGGCATACACTGATACAGACATTAACAGACCCAAGCACACACCCATACACCCACTGACACAACCACGTACACACCTATACAGTCACTGACACATCCAGGCATACACCGATACATACACTGACACACCCAGGCATACACCGATACATACACTGACACACCCAGGCATACACTAATAGAGTCACTGAAAGCAGACAGTGGCACACCCAGTGAAACACTAATGCATCCAATAACAGCCCCAGGCGCACGCTAATACACACACTGATACACCCAGGGAAATACCAATGTATACACTAACACACCAAGGCACACACTGATGCATACACCAATATACCCAGGCACACACTGATCTATACACTAACAGACACAGAAGCACACTCATCCATACACTAACACAACCGGGTACAGACTGAAGCATATACTAACACACACACATGTATACACTAACACACCCAGGTGCACAATCATGCATGCACTAACACACGCAAGGCACACACTGATGCATATACTGGCACACCTAGGCACACACTGATGCATAAATTGGCACACAATTATGCATACACTTACACACCCAGGCACATACTGATGCATACACTGACATACCCAGGCACACACTGATGCATACACTGACAGACCCAGGGGCATACCAGTGCAGACACTGGCACAGCCAGGCATACACCAAAATAGAGACTCACGCCGAGCTAAACACAAATGCATCCAATGGCACACCCAGGCACACACTGATGCATACACTGATATATCCAGGGACATACCAATTAATTCACTGACACACCCAGGCATACAGTAATGCAGACACTGGCACACCCAGCCAAACACAAATGCATCCAATGACACACCCAGCCACACACTGACACACCCAAAGATATACCAGTGCAGACACTGACACACCCAGGGATACAGCAATGTAGACACTGACACACCCAGCCAAATAATAATGCATCCAATAACACACCCATGCCCACACTGACACACACACTGAGATACCCAGGCATACACTAATGCCTACACTAACACACCCAGGCACATACTCACGTATACACTAACACACCCAGGCGCACACTCATAAATCCACTAACACACACAGGCTCACACTGATGTATACGCTAACACACCCAGGTACACACTGATGTATACACTAGCATACACAGAAGCTCACCCATCCATACAATAACACAACGAGGTACGCACTGATGCATACATTAAAACACACATGCACATACCCATGTATACACTAACACACCCAGTTGCACACTCACACAGGCACACACTCACACAGGCACGCACACACACAATCACTCACTCCTACACACACACACACAGGCACTCACTCACCCATGCAGGAAGTCACACACCCACTTACAAACCCATACAATCACTCATACACTCATCCATACACTCACTGACACACTGACAGATATAACATGATGTATTCACACTGTTACAAACATTCTTATGACAGATCATTTTTCTTTCTTAAACCAGAATAGGTGGTTCTAAGAAGAACCGTTTAAAAAGGGTTTTTTCAAACATTTTTTTGTATTTTTAAAAATGTTTTTTTTATTTTTTTAACAAAAAACTGCAAAACATAGGCCTTGAGAACAAAATGCACAAATGTTGTGCAACAAATGTTATAAAAGGAAAAGAAAAAAAAATGTGAGTGTTGCAAATTTCAACCAGAGCAGGGATTGACTGTTCACTCATGCTCAAAATTTTCTTACACTTTAAGCAAAATTGTCGCAGCATTACAAACTCTGGAACTGTTGGTGGTACATCTGACAACACTTGAGCTGAAGAAGTGCCAGGACGAGCTTTGTATGCAGCAGGTGTTGCTTGCTGGCTCTTCTCAAACTCTTTCAAAGCACACGTAAGGTGTTTCGAGTGGATAGTCTTTAGGTGCCTCAGCATGCTTGAAGTACCACAAGAGTACTTCTTGTCAGTCCCTCTTGATAATGTCTTTTGGCAAAGATTTCACTTCACCTTTTTGGCAACTACTTCTTTTTCCCTGACGGGATGCTAACAAAATTGCTAAGCAATACTCTCCTTTTTAGGTCTTGATTCCTCCTCTGATGAAAGCTTTTACGGTCCTGCAGCAGATTGTTGGGAAAAGATGCAATTTTTTCAAATAAAAAAACAAAGTAAAATGCCAAAACAAAACTATCAGTAAAGATGGAGAAGTGTGAAAAAGCACGGCCACCACTAAAAGATGGAGAGAATGGGAGGGACCTTCTTGTATTAATGAATGAAAGGTGTTTCAATCAGTCAAATCCATTTGTCCCTGTAACACACAGGATTAGCGATGGCATCGGGATGACGTCGCGACGTCATCACGAGTCCCGAAAATGTATTTAAAAGAGCTTTAAAACTTTTTTTCCCAATAAATAATTTACTTTTATTACTTTAATATTAAACCACTTACCTTAAACAATAACTTTAATGTGTCTATGTATGTTTGTAACTACTGTCCAGAAACACACCGGAGTTGCAACCCTTCCGCGGCTCCAGAAATACATGACAGGACTGTTAGCAACGGATTTGTGCCTCCCAAAATTAAATTTAAAAAAACAATAAAAAATAATTCTGTTATAAATGCTGAAAATGTTCATAAAAACTTCTAAAATATCATTTTTAAAACTCCAACCAGCACCCACAGACTGACTGCGCTCTCTTTATACCAGCAGGGTAGGTTGATGCCATTTATGCTCTGGCAGTAGTCAATGCAAGTGTCAATAAGTTGTCAGTTACAGTACCACACAACACTGGCAGCAGATGGTACATAAAAACAAGTTTTCACCACACTAACGCCCATGTATCCAGAGCTCCATTTTTTTGCATTCCCTGCACTCCTCTCTCACCATCTCCTCATTGATCCTGTGTAACCTCTCATCAAATACAGAGATTCCTCGATTGTGCTCAGTGTCACACCTTTAGAGAAAAAGGTAGTCACACAAGTACCTGTGGATACTTACATTTCTACAGTCAAACATAAACACTTCATCCATCACGCTCACAAATATAAAGAATCCCCACCATACAAACATGCCTATTTAAGGTTACACCTCTATCATAAGTATGTTACGCAGCTACTCACAGACCCACTCACAAACTTACACATCTACTCACAGATCCATTCATTCACACACCCACTCACAGACCCACTCAGACACTCATGCACCCAGGCACAGACCCATTCAGATGCGCACACACCCGCTCACAGACCCATACAGCCACTCACACACCCACTCTCAAAGGTTACAGGGACATTATAGTTCAGAAATGAAATGAAAAAACCTTAGTAATTCATTTAAAAAAAACAAAGGTTACAGAGATGTTAGTTAGGAAATAACATTAAAAAACCATTGAAATTCACTGAAAAAAACAAAGGTTACAGGGACGCTATAGTTAGGAAATAGAATTTAAAAAACCTTAGAAATTCACTGAAAAAAACAAAAGTTACAAGGAAGTCATAGTTAGGCTTAGATTTCACTCGTACAAAACCATTGAAATTCAGCAGTTATAATTACCTGAGCTAACTGTAACTGATGCCCCTCCAATGCCCTGCTTATGACCTCACATTTTACATCACTAATGACATGGTCAGTGACATCACTGATGACATCACTGATGACATCATCCAGAGAACCACTCACACACCCACTTACACCCATATACCGCCTCTCATACACCCACTTTTACACCCATAGAACCCATTTACAGACCCATACAAGTAATCACATACCTACTCACTGATCCATAGAGCCACTCACACACCCACTCACTCATACAGTTACTCACACAACCACTCACTCACCCATACAGCTACTCATACAACCACTAACTCACCTATATAGCCACTCACACAGCTACACACTCACCCATACAGTTTCTGCCACACCCACTCACTCACCTATATAGCCACTCACACAGCCACTCACTCGCACATACAGCTACTAACAGAGCTACTCACTCACCCATACAAGCACTCACACATCCAATCACTCATCCACACAACCACTTATATTCCCATTCACACACCCATACAGGTACTCACATGCCCACTCACTCACTTACATAGGCATTCACACAAACACTGTGCAAAACAGCCACTCACACACCCACTCACTTACCCATATACCCACTCAAACAGCCAACCACTTTGCCATACACTCACTTATACACCAAGTCACTCACCCATAGAGCCAATCAAATAGGCATTCAGTCACCCATACAGTCACTCATACACCCACTCACCCACCCTTACAGCCACTCACCCACCCATACAGCCACTCACCCACCCATGCAGCAACTCACAAATATACTCACTCACCAGTATAGCCATTCATACAGCCACTCACTCACGCATAGAGCCACTGAAACACCAACTTATTTAACCATACCACCACTCACACACCTATACAGCCACTCAGACAGCCACTCACGCACAGATTCAGACAGTCTCACAGCCTCTAATATAACATATGTTAGAAATACTATCTCAGTAGTACAGAAAGAATACTAATTTAACTTATGGAGTAGCTTAGTATATATCTTTAAGTCTCAGAAATGTTTTCAAAACTCTTACACTAAGTGGATGATGTCATCAGTGATTTCACTGTCCATGTCATGAGTGATATAAAATGTGAGGTCATATGCAGTGCATTGTGGGGGAGTATGTTATAGGTAGCTTATAGTTAGCTCAGGTAACTATAATTGCTGAATTTCAATGGTTTTGTACGAGTGAAATGTATATATATTTATATATATATATCAAACACTCTCTGCTTCCAAGAGCATAAATGAGCCACACCATCCAATACTGGCTTGAAATATTTAATTTCAGCAGACATCCAATGTTAATTCCAATGTTAATTCCACGAGGCATCCAACATGACGCGTTTGGACCTAGTAACGGCCTTGATCACATGGTATGTGCACAGATCAGTTGCTTGGTTCTTTTAAATTATATAGATAGTAAAAAAGGACTTCAGTTTTGACTCAATCTCAACTTTTTAAACCAGAGCAATTATTACTCCATTTAACAGTTCCTAAAAAGAAACCAGTGAAAATGTTCAATGCTTATACCCGCAGTATTACTTAACATTTCACATATAGTCAAGTTTTAGCCACAAAAGACTGGTTGAATCATTTCAAATGCAAACGTTTTTTCCACACCACTTTGGTGAGTGACTATGTTAACCAGAATTCCTTCCTTTCAAGCCACGTCCTTCACTCACAATGATGTCATTTTTGTGATTGTATGAAACTGAAATTCACCTTCCAGCCTCTTGAAATAATTTCATGTTGTGCTTAGTGATATTACTTTTCTGCTCACATTGTCGAAACATAACAGCAACATAATCCAAGTTGCTAAGGAACAGACCTCTACTGTGTTAAGCACACTCTTGCCAGAAAATCAGCACCGTGCTGGGGAACTTCTCCTGCATACCTTAGCTGCATGTTCCATCCAAAGTTCAATAAACATTAGGCACCGCCACCATTCACCGGTAGCTTTCCCTCGCTTGTTCATTTCCATTAAAGCAGTGCAGCAGGCGGGCATTCTTGTCCATAGTACTTCACTAAATTTTTTACACCAAAAGAATGCCCTTCCACTCGGTTGGGGCTCGTTATGCGGGAACGTCACCACATTAATATTCAAAAGAACAAACACTCTTCCCTTCCAAGAGTATAAACAAGCCACACCATTGGATACTGGCTTGAAATATTTAATTTCAGCAGACATTCAACATTAATTCCAGCAGGCATCCAACATGATGCGTTTCGACCTAGTAAAGGCCTTGGTCACATGGTATGTGCACAGATCAGTTGCTTGGTTCTTTTAAAACAGTGACAAAGGACTTCAGTTTTAACTCAATCTCAACTTTTAAACCGAATCAGTCATTACTGCATTTAATAGTTCTTTAAAAGAATCCAGTGAAAATGTTTGTTGCTTATATCTGCAATATCACTTAACAATTCACATAGGCAGGTTTTATCCACAAAACACTGGTTGAATCAATTCAAATGCAAAAAAAAATCCATACCACTTTGGTGAACGACTACGTTGAACATAATCCCTTGCTTTCATGCCAAGTCCTTCACTCACAATGTTGTCACTTTTGTGATTGAAGGAAACAGAATATCACCTTCGAGCCTCTAGAAATAATTTAATGTTGTGCTTGTGATCAAGGACTGTTTAGTCCGAAACGTGTTAGGGTCTATGGAAATTAGTTCGATGGAAGTTGCTGTTTTTGCTGCTGTTTCCAATAAAAAAGTAAAGCCTGTTTGAAAGTGCATCTTCGTCGAGGACAACTCTTTGCTTTTAAATATTATGGCCGGTCCAGCCGTGAAGACGCACCGCCGCAGAACCCAGAGGATCAGGAGTCACTTTGATTGTTTGTCACCTTCGGATTGATAGGCTCTGGTTAATTTTCAGCAAACTCAGGAATGGGACACTGAATTAGCCCACTGGAGGGTTATGAATTTAATTTAAATGGGATGCTTCAGTGACGGCAGATCCACTGGGGGAAAATTGTATTGAGCAGAACTACCTTTACCATAATGCACCTGTTGCACTCATTTGGAGGCCCAGGGGGGCGTAACTGTTTTTAAGGGCAATCTGGTGTCTGCACTGATAATGCTGCTTCACTGGGCATTTGGCCTGTGATCAAGGACTGTTTAGTCCTAAACACATTAGACTCAATGGAATTAGCTGTTTTTGCTGCTGTTTCCAATAAAGAAGGAAAGCCTGTTTGACAATGCATCTTCGTCGAGGACAACTCTTTGCATATATATATATATATATATATATATATATATCTATATATATATATGGAAAAAAAATTGACATGCTTATACCTTTGGCACAGTTTGACGAATTTTCATGAAATTTTCCCAAAAAAAAGTGCACCGGTGATTCTAGTTGGGCATGGAACATTTTGGGGTGATCCGTCAACTGTTGGCCAAGAAAAAAGGGGGGTCAAAAAATGTGCGCTTCAGGTTAATTCCCATAGGAATTTTAGACATAACTATAGCCTGAACCGCTGAAGGGAATTACACCAAATTTGTTAGAAAAGTAGGTCTTGGTCCAGAAAAGAACCTTTTTGTGAATTGGTGTAAATCCATTCAGTAGTTTTTGAGATTTTAAGGGAAATCCAAATTTGTATATCTAGGGACGCGAACGCTCCACGAACCCTCCTGATCACGTCCTGATATCTGATTGGCTGCCAACACTTCAACCAGGAAGTGTTCGCAGACATCTTTGGACTCTGCTTCAGCTGAGCCCCAGAAAAAGCTTTAAAAAAAATAATAGGGGGCAGGGTAGGAATACCCCGACACCCTACCTCAGGTCCTGGGTTCCCCCTAAAACCCCGCCAGGGATAAAAGCATGTTGTTTTAATTTTCACCATAAATCGTGACAGATCTGTGGCTAAGAAATATATAAAACTGGGAGGGGGCACCCCTCCCATGCCATATACGGCCTGGAGCAATTAATGGCCCTGGGGACTGCCACTCCCCAGGGCTAGCTCCCTGTGTCCCGGGGTGCCCGCCCCAGGACATAGCTGTTTGCTCTGAGGACATCTTCTTTCTTGTTGTCTCCTGGTGAGAGCAGAGTCCATGGTTCTCCCTTTTAAATACCTTAGGTATGCATAGTGCAACTCAGAAACCCACTCATAGACACACACAGGCACTCACACACCAACTCAGACCCACTTAGGCACTCACACACCTACTAACAGACCCATAGCACCACTCACAGACCCAGTCACAGACCCACACAGGCGCTTGTACACCCTCTCACAGTCCCACACAGGCACTCACACACCCATAGCACCACTCACACACACACACTCACAATTACTCACAGGCACTGACACACCTACTCACAGACCCACACACCTACTCACAGACCCACACACCCACTCACAGACCCAAACAGGCTCTCACACACCCACTCAGACCCACACAGGCACTCACACACCCACTAACAGACCCATAGCACCACTCACACACCCACTCATAGACACACAGGTACTCACACACCCATTCACATACCCACACACCCACTCACAGACCCATAGCACCACTCACAGACCCAGTCACAGACCCACACAGGCACTCATACCCCCATTCACAGATCCACACAGGCACTCACACACCCATAGCACCACTCACATACCCACTCACAGACACACACAGGCACTCACAGACCCACATGGCCACTCACACACCCACTCACAGACCCATAGTGCTCACAACCCAGTCACAGACCCACAAAGGAACTCACATACCCAATCACAGACTCATACAGCCACTCACACATCCACTCACGGACCTATACAGCCACTCACACACCCACTCTAAAAGTTTACAGGTTACAGTTAGGAAATAAAATGTTTAAAAACATAGAAATTCACTGAAAAAGCCAAAAATTACAGGCATGTTATAGTAAGGAAATAGAATTTAAAAAACCTTAGAAAAAACAAAGGTTACAGGGATGTTATAGTTAGGCTTAGATTTCACTCATACAAAACCATAGAAATTCAGCAGGTATAGTTACCCGAGCTAACTATCATTTACACCCCCATAGTGCACTGCTTATGACCTAACATATTAAATCACTTGTGACATGGTCAGTGACATGAAGGAATGACATCTTAAATTACATCACTGATGACATCATCCACAGAACCACTCACACACCCACTCACACCCCATAGAACATCTCATATACCCACTCCCACACAACCACTCACATACTCATTCACAGACCCATACAAGCACTCACACACCTACTCACTGATCCATAGAGCCACTCACACATCCACACTCACTCATACAACCCCTTACACAACCACTAACTCATCCATATAGACACTCAAGTACCCACACACTCACCCATACAGCCACTCATACACTGAGTCAGTCACCCATACAGCTACTCACACACCTACTCACTCAACCAGTCACTCATACCGCCAATCACTCACCCATACAGTTACTCACATACCCACTCACTTACTCATACATGTACTAGCACATGTACTCACTCACCTATACAGTCACTAACACAAGCACACACTCACTCATACAGCCACCATACATTTACTCACTCACCCATACAGTCACTCACACACCCACTCACTGACCCATACAACACTTATGCATCTACTCACTCACTCATACAGCCACTCACACACCACATCACTCATGTATACAGCCTCTCACACACCCACTCACACACCCATACACCACTGACACACCCACACAATCAGCCCCACACACACAGTCACTCACTCATCCATACAACCACTCACACACCCATAGAGCCACTCAGACCACTACTCACACATGGATATGCACAGTCACACAGCCACTCACATAATATGTGTTACAAGTTGCATCACTCAGTAGTACACAAAGGTTACTAATTTAACATTTGTAGCATCTTAGTATATATCTTGAACACTTAGAAACATTGAGAAAACTCCTACAATCACTGGATGATGTCATCAGTGATGTCACTGACCATGTCATGAGTGATGTAATATGTGAGGTCATAAGCAATGCATTGTGGAAGCATAAGTTATAGTTAGCTCAGGTAACTATAACTGCTGAATTTGTATGGTTTTGTACGAGTGAAATCTGAGCCTAACTATAATGTCCTTATATCTTTTGTTTTTTTCAGTGATATATATATATATATATATATATATATACACACACACACACAACTTGTTGCCTTTATTCCCAATTAATCAATTACTCAATCGCCCCTCTATACCTCATATTTTGTCCACGTCTTTTTTCACTTCTATTTTCTGTCATTCCTCCTTCAAATATTTTACTCCCCTCAGTTTCTTTACATCTCATGTTTTCTTTCCATTTCTTCTCCTACAGTCCTTTCTCCTCCTGCAGGCTTAAACAGCTTGAGTCCTGATTTCTGTTTTTCTTATAACATATCCCTTGCTATGCCTAATAGACCTGGTGATGGGGCACAAGGTGGACCAGGAGGAATGCAGCTAGGTGACAGCTCCAAATGGTGCCAATCCTAGTGACACCACTGAGTTTCTTAGTGTGGCAGAAGTCAAGGTGTGGAATGCATTTCCAGAAAATCTCCTCCGTGTCACTCTTTTTCACAGTTTCAAGCTTAATCTAAAAGAAAATTATGAGAGTTTGCACACTATCTTGTGTTTCGTCAACGCACCATGTTTATGTGCACCTCGAAGCTTTGTTTAGCACTGTGTGCCATACAAATAACCCGAAATTAAGACTACTACCTAAACTTTGAACTGTTTAAATGCCACTTTCACCAGTCTGCTCTATGCAGTGATGTAACGCAAAATGATGAAACCCCCCCCAGAATATGAAGAGGAGTCCCCCATATCTTACATGTATTCATTGGGCTTGGGGTGAATGAGGGCACCCTGAAGGACTGGTGGTTCAGAAGGGTTGGGGCCCACTCCTTTGTGCCACAGGGGCTGAGGGTCCTCTGTTACACCCCTGGCTCTGGGTACCGGTGAATGTTAGACAAACCTTTGGTAAAGATTTGTCCTGGCTTCGCAAAAGATATACACACTGCTGTTAGAATAATTAACTTCACTGACTTTTTCCACCTTAGGACCACAGTTGTGATGTTGAGATAGCTTCTGATAGTCAGGAGTAACATTAGAAATCATATCTTTTGACTGAACTGTTAGGGAGTGCATGGAACTGACAACCTTCCAGTATAAAGATGCAAAGGCACCAACCATGATGAACTAATTTACAGAAAAGCCTTGGAAAAGAAAGGAAAGTGTGGCAATAGTACTCATAAGTAAATGTAAATTTGAAGGCCAAGTAGGGTCACGAATAAGCATATTTTTTCCTTTATATATTGATTTTAGTGGTAGCTGGTATGTTGAAGACATTTGATTAAAAAAAAAACAGCTGTGTCCCACATTTTGAAAATACTTTGAGTGGAGATTTGAGTTTACAGATATCAATTTTGGGGCCCATTCTCAAAGGTAAGCTTACACTGAGCAAATCCTAATGTGTAAGTTTACTCTTACACTTTTGAGTAATTTTACTACTTTAGGCTATTCACCATTAACAAGTTTAGAGTCACTCAAAAGTGTAGACTTACATGTCCCCACCCCAGAATTCAGGGAGTGGAGTCTTTTTCAGTGTAAAGTTACTATTTGTTCTCTACCACTGGGGCCAAGATAATTTTATGGTACATTATAGGGAAAAGTTAAAAAGGTTTATTAAAGTTTTTTTTTTAATAGAAAAAATACTTGTGTTAAATATGAATGTTAATTAATTTTATATATTTATTTTAAATGTAGAATTATATTAAAAAGTTACACTATTATTAACCTAATTTTAAATTAAATATTTCATTATTTTGAATATATTACAGATAAAATAAAATTATTTTTCTGAAGCCTAATTAAAAATCCCACCTAAAGCAACCAAAATTATACTTTATTATATATTTAAAATGATTAATAGTGATTTACAGACTTGACTAATTACTTTTTAATAAATATTAACGTTACATTATTTTTTAATTTAAATGTTTTTAAATATTTTAAAATGAATTATAAATTATCTTTTGTTTAAAAAAATATTTTAAGATTAAATAAAATACAATTATATTTCTCACAGTTTAAATAATTTAATTTATTTTAACATTAGTTCCTACAAGGTTTTATTTTAAGTCTCTACCTCCAATATTTTCTATGGGAGGTTGCTGCATTACCTGTGAGTGGCCATGGGTAGTGATGGACTTACTCAAACTCTGAACCAGAGTACATTTACGACTGTTTTGAGACCTTTTTGGCTATAGTAACTATGGAAGGGCAATTTGTGAATAGAAAGGGGCTTACTCTTTTGTGAGTGGGTGCATGACTCTCTTAACCTCTCCCCTTTAGTAGTAAGCACTCCCATTTTTCAGCCACTGCCCTATGTTCCTCCCACATTTACATATACCTACATGTGTGAAGATACTCACAGTCAGGGCACAATCACCACACATTTAAAGATAGAAGAGACGGAGGTGTAGACCTACTCATGTGGGTATGTAAAAAGCATTTTGAAGTATGTTTGTAGTACTATTGTAGTACTATTAAATGTACTACAGAGTGCAGTTTGTGAATAGGCCCCATTGTCTTTAATAATAACCTGCCAGGCAGCCAGTGCAGCCATGTAGCTCCATATCATGTGTGACACTTTGTGCCATCCCCATACAGCCGTGGGCCGTGCAGGTAAAAGTGGTGGGGCCGTGTAAGGGGGGATTTCGAGAGACGATGCTGAGGGAAAATTAAATAAATAATTAATTTTCCCTCTGCATCGTCCCTCGAAATCCCCCTTTACACGGCCCCACCGCTTTTACCTGCACGGACCGCGGCTGCCCCCATATTTATAAATATCATCACATTGCCATAGTATGTTTTTAGGGTTTGAGACCAGGTGGGTGGAATGCACAGGTGGAGTTCTTAGAAACTCTGTGAAGAGACGTACAATAATGACAAATGACAGTGAACATTTCAAAGGAGGAATTCACAGTAAAAGTTTAAGATGAGGCTGCGTCATTAAAAAAAAAAAATAACTAATCCCTTTTTTACATTTTTCTATCATGCAGCCTTATGGGCAGGCTGGCTCTAGGTGCTGATATTACTGTTGTTTCGCAAAATGGGTAAAGCTAAGCTCATTTAAACTGATGGAATTAAAGGCAAAACCTGAATTTAGCGAGTAATCCGCTTGTATATTTTTGGGACGATTATTCCAGAATCTTCCACCCTGTGATGAGAAGCAAAAGCCTTCTACTATACATAATGTGATGGACTCATCTAGAGAATTAAGCCAGAAGCTCTTAGATACCTGGGAGAACTATAACGTTGGAATGACTTCTACAAATAACTATTCAAAAGGCCCACACAGGTCTTGTAAATCAGGCAGACATTTAAACCTCCTGCTAGCTTTTGATTCTGATATATATGATTTCTTTTGCAGATGCCGCCTTGACCCGACATTTGGCATGGTTTGAATTTTTGCAAAGTTTTAATTTGCAGTACCCAAAGTACAAACTGTTTGAATAATCGAGATGGGATTTTACAAACACACACACAAACACCTGATTAAAATCTTTGGTACATCTGTCAGGTTTTATAGGGAAATAAATGGTAGGAAATGGTCTTCACTGCCTTTTTTGTGTCTTGGTGGCTAGGGTTCTCCAAACACCAAATTAAAATGGATCCCTTTTGCTAAACGAGGAGTTATTCCCAAAGAAGATGACTCCTAAGTTTGATGCATTTAACTGGCAGCAGCTGTCTCCATTCCTCAATATTTGAGGCACACCAGATCAATTTGTTGCTTTCGTCATCCCATGTCGAGTTGGATTCAGGCTCTTCAGCAGAAGTCTAATACTAAAGACTGAAGTTTCTGTTAAAGTTCAGAAGTGGCTTCTTTTAAGTATTGAAAATGGGTAGATGCAAAGGCAAACCTTGAGAGGCACCATAATAAGTAGGGTAACCACTCGTCTGTAAATTTTACTTACCGTTCATGTGCCTCCAGTCCCTTGTTCGTGATCATCAATTTTATGGACATCTTTTTTGTAATTATGGGAATTGCAGTGGCAGGTCTGAGATCAGTCAGACCTTTCAACATTCACACAGTACCTGCTGCTTCAATAAGATAAGGAACAGCACAAGCCCCTTCTGCAGCTGCCCCCCTACAAGAAGCCTCAGTGTTCTGCAGCAATGGAGACATGGCTATAAAGAATAAGATATTTCACCTAAATGCAATGCATACAGCTTAAATGTACAGCAAAGGCAAGTTGAAATACTCTGTGGGAAATGCATTGTTCTGGTCGGAAAGCTTACTTGATTAATGCAATCATTTCAGATGTTTGTGTCTAACCCTATGGCCACTGATTTGAATCCTTTTTGGTGAACTGAGGAACCATGACATTAATACAATGCTATAAAGTCACAGCCTGTGACAAAAAGCTCTGTGAATAGACAAGTCAATAGTACATTATTTACAGCCAGTATTAGAAAGTCAGCTGTAGTTTAAGACAAGCATTGGCAAAGCCAATCGTTCTTACCTTTGAGACCTATAGGCATTGCTAATGCCTTTTGGTGATGCTATATAGCGTTGGGGGGATGGCGGGGGGGGTTCTCCAGATGCTGTGCAACATCATCAAAATACTTAAATTTATAAAGGTGTGATAATGCAACTGCTGCCAGCAGTCACATCATTCCACTGGTAGCAGCATGCGTCAGAATGAATACGCGCACCAGTGAATGATAGTGCTCCAATTGCTTTAATTTTTTATTTATCGATTCAAGATGGAGGATGCCAGTTGGATTGGTAAACAAAGATTTTGCAGGGAAGTGCAAATTTAAAAAAAAAAAAAGGATTGGAGGTGGTTGGAAGTTACAGAGGAGTGGATGGGGAAGTGTGTGTTGGCAAGGAAGGGGAAGCGCGTGGTGGTGTGTAAGGGGAAGCATCGCAGGCAGGAGATAGCAATCTGATAGTCAGGGTAGAAGCACACAGAGTGAAAATCACATTGCTGGGGAAGTGTGGAGAGAAGAACATGAAGCACAGGGGGAAGAAGAAAACAAAATAATTGAGAAGCACCCAAAAGTGACAGCAGCACAAGGAGGGGGAAGAGGCACACTGTGGTGAGAAAAATATGTAGCACAAGGGGTGCAGGTGAGATGTGCACGAGAGAGAAATACAGAGCATAGGAGTGAGCATTTGGAGGGAGCATGGGGTGAAACGGAGAGCTGGAAAAGACATTTATTCTCATGGACTGCTTAAAAAAAAGAAAAAAAAGTTCCCTAAAAGTGAAGGAATAGAAGCCAGTCAATTAAAGAAATGGCAAAAAAGGATATGCTCCAGGGAAGGGACAAACACAAGAATGACAAGGAAAGCAGTTGAATAAGAAGCAAGCAAATGAGATGGACAATAAACCCATCCATTGATATGCAATGGCCGGGCTGTAAGCACACATTTAGGTTTCATTTAGGTAACAGGCACCATGGAGAGAAGGCTTGCTTCTTCTTCAGCGATCTGTGCCTCCTCTCGTTTCACAGTTTTGGAGACCTTCTCTTTCCTTTTCAGCCTGAGGCAGCTCAAGATAAGCATTAACCATTCAGGAGCAAAAGTATGGGCTCTGTTCTGGTAAAATTAAGAAAGCTTGGGAATGTCGCTCCCAGTAGATCCTTTCCACTTCACCTTCTGTGCAGGACCTGTAAGAAGAGTTCTGCACAGACATCAGCAACGTGCACTATCCCTCTCAGCTCCCTTATCAAAGTATGCGATTGGGACTGAAAGCTCTGACATGCAAGTTAAGAACAGAACCCTCACACAATTTATCTGTTCACTCCCTTTTTAATCTCTTCCTTTCTCTTTCCGCCCTCTCTGTCCTACTCTTGCCATTCGTCTCTGCCTCTCTTTCACATGCTTTCTCTCTGTTCCCTCTACCTCATCTTTTGTATGTCCCATCTAACTTTTTTTTATCCTCTGTCACCCTTAGCATCTTTCTGCATCTCTTTTTCCATCCTTTCTCTGCCCCATTCTCCTCTGTGGCCTCTTTTCTCTCTTTCACCATCCGTTTTCTCCTTCTCTCTGCTGGCTGACTCTCCAATGCTTTCCTCTTCTCTCACTGTTCACTCTCCCCGTTCCAACCTTCGCCCTCTCCCTCTCTATTCCTCGCTCATCCATTCTCTCCATTATTTCTCTCTCCATTTCTCACACTGTAGTAGAGCATGAACTCCAAGTCTACGTCCAGTCACATAGCACTGTATAATTCATGGTAATGAGGTAGCATTGTCACAAAACGTCCCTAGTGTCAGCTGTCAGATTTTACTTGTAGCATACATGTTTTTCAATTTTTTTATCTTCAAATAAGTCCAGCTATATGTGAATTTTTGCCCCATACTATATGTAATAAAACTATTTTGACACGTACTTCTGTCAACCATCTACTGTAGAATTCTGCGACCTGCTCGGATGTGTCTGCAAAAATGACCCTTTGTCCTGAATTTTTACAGTCACTGACCTGAATTTGCCTTCTTGGCATGCAGTCATCCTTACTATAAGTGAACTTGGCAGATGATGACGTAAAAGGCCCAATTTCCCAACTTATGTAAACTTTTCATGGAAGGATGAAAACCACAGTAATGAGATATGTGTACTCCTCATCAGCTACCTTTGACAAACGAACACAAATGTTTAGAAGAGCAGTTTTGATGTCACTTTATGGCCGAACGCTAGATTGATTTTAAGGGCTACGATTTGAAATGTTTTCAATGCCAGAAGTCACCACTTTCTGAAGCAGTTTTCTCACCTCTTGGACTACTACTATGGGACGACAATGACCAGACTTATCCGGACTGAGAAATTTTTCTTTCAAAAATGGGTAGATGATAGCTCTCTGTAAAGCTATCAGAAGAAATCCTTCAATCAAAAATGCATGAATATTGGCACCAAAAACCTGCGATGAAAATTTTGGGAAAAAATGTCAATAGCCTCCCAGGGGTGGAGTACAGGGAAAGTTATGTAGGATTGAAAGCCTTCTCCATAGCATCTCTATCTTTGAAGGAGGTAAGTGTGAAACTGAAAAATGATGGAAATGATTTTCCCTGAGACTGAAATTTTCAGAGAGCACACAATGTACTGAAGAAATGCATCAGTGCATTCAGGTCACCATTGGGTTTAACAGGTACTAAAATGTTATCCAGAATCATGTTGAACTTGGTTGTGATAAAATACACAATTTGTTTATTTTTTAAATCTCCATACAACAGAGCAATCAAGATCAATTCCCAAGCCACACCTGCTCTTATTTTGTATCAAAATGAAATCAATGGCCTTCGTCGCATTGGTCGGTGGTGCTTTTCATACACACATTTGCAATGCTCCCATCGTCAGTTTCAATGGGATTTCTGACTTTCCTGCTGCTGCATTTTGCCAGGCTCCTCTCATTCCATCATTTGGAATAGTGTCCTGGAAAGCAATTTAGACACCTCATTGGCCGTTTTTAGTCTCTGTATATTTATTACCTGCACCCCTCCTCATGTGTCCAGCATTTTTGTTTTTCGTGAATTTTAGGTCAGCTGTTTACTGTGAGGCGTTGGGTGTTAATTCGCAGTTTTTCATTGGGCTGGAGCGTTGTTGCACAAAGATGGAAAACAGCCCCACAAAACCTTGCGAGATGAATTCTGGGTAAAGAATGTGGCTAGTTAATGAAAGGTGAAAGCTTCAAAGTGAGCCATCACACCCTTACTTTCTCTCTACGGCATTGGATGCTAGAGAGATGGTTGACAAGAAAACCATGACGTGGTCAGTCCATGTAAGGGGGAAGACAGGACGCTTTTTTTAAAGAAGTGTTTTATTTGAAGAGAAACACTGAAATAATAAAGTAACTTTCCTGCAGAGTATTAACTGGTATGCAGGACTACCCTGGATAGAAACCCAGTCTTCATCACGGGTTTCTAATTTTCATCCCTCTAGCATAGCGAAAACTGCAGGCAAATTGCATAATTTGGATATGAAATGTTGATCTGCAAAATCTTGATGAACTGTTTCAAGATTTGTGACATCACAGATTTAAGACAAAGAGCCTTATCATAAAGCTCAGACAACAGACGTCATGGCACGTCATCACGACTGCACAGACCTATAAAGCAAGGGGGCGGGTGGATTAAGAGTTAGAGGAACCGTACCTCCGTAGGTCAAATTGAATGAATGTTCTGAAGGGAGAATGAAGGAGTGTGAATATTCGTGTGATATAAAAACTATTAAGTGAATTCTGATTGTGGATTCCAATGTCCATGGAAAGCTGTAGTTCTCCTAGGCATACAAAGTGGTGCAGAAGGTAAGCGTGGTTAAAACACAACAATTTTAAAAGACCTTGAGTAAGAGGTTTTAAACCAATTTCTCTTAGTACCTCATTTTATGACCGCAGCAAATTGACCCGGCTTTGGTGCTATAATGGGTGCCCATTTATGAGTACATAGGATTTTGAGCCTGGACACAATGCGCTCAGAATTAATACAACGTTCCATTTCTATTTGCAAGTCTAAATATATGTGGCAGGACTGTGCTAAAGTAAGGATGTTCCGTTTCGACCCCTAATCCCTAGATTTGGTATACAGTCTCTATGAGGGATAGGCATCCTGAGCTGTAGAACCAAAATAATAACTAAAGTTAATAAACCTCACCTGAGAGTGCCCTTACAAAGGGAGTGGAAGCCCAGTTGGTCAACAAGAGGTAGATGATACCTATTCCATGCAAACATGAGTTGACTCTATACATGAGCAACAACTACAACACTGTAATTAAAAATATCTAGGTTTACCATTTCTACAGAGGGAAAAGGTAAGAAATTAGAGTATGCAACAATCTCATCTACCACAATTTCTATTACATCTTAGGTGCCTTCCAGGAGTGCATTTCCTTCCACTCTGCATGGGAATGATAGAGCGCAAATGTGCTCTTACATTTGTAGGGATGCATTATAATCATGAGTAGTTTGCACCTACGCATATAATCCTTTGTTGTGTTAACATTTGGTTATTAGAATGCAATGTATTAACGTGTAAAGTGAAGTGATAGAGGTATTTCGTACAACATGGAGAATTTAACATTATAATTGTGTTCTACATGATGAAATCTTAATGTTCGATTGTACAAGTGACTAATGAGAAATTAACTCACTGAATATGTAACGCATTGATTTAAACGTGCACAATAATAATGTTATTGTATATGCATTTTTAATGAAGTTTCATGGTGATTCTTATGTTAGCAGATTTGCGTAGGCCTCGTGTATTTTTCTCTGGCTCTCTAGATGAATTCGCTAGTAAAATTCATGTGCATGCAAAGTCTGCTCTTTCTCACGTTTCTGTTGCAGGTGGAAAAATTCATTTTTGTTAGTTAGAATAACGCTTTTTTTTTTTTTAGGAGTTAGGCTCAGGGAGGAGACGATGCATTTGAACAAGCAGTGCTGATAATGTGGGATGGTGTTCTTTCTCACTGGAGAAGGCCTGCGAATCAAGGTCATCGAGTCAGAGCCTGGGAGCATCGCAACCGCATGGAAAGTTACTTACGAGGAGGTGTCTAGTTGGATGGGACGAACGCGTGTCCTATGATTTCGGTGTTGGGGTTAGGGACAGAGTCCGGGGGAAAAACTGTGATCAGATCGGCAGAGAGGAAGGAGCATCTTAGAACGAACTCCGTAGCTTTATGCTACTTGACCCATTCAAAGGGAGTGTGATTCTTAGGAAGTCGTCACGTGCTGACACCTTTTCCTGAACTTGCCTGGGGAAATACTAAGTAGGGATGTCACGTTAGCGGTAGTGCAGGGACAGCCTAATGCTTTTTACTTACGAACCTCCAATGAAGAAGACTCTTGGTGTTGGCGCAGTTATATTCTGAGTCCTGATTCTATAACTGGTCATTCTCTGTCTTTTGCATCGACTCAACTTTACCCGTAGGTTTGGCTTTGTATTAGTTCCAATGTATTTCTACACCCTCATTTTGAGGTGTTTGTATGTCCAATTGTTATTAGCTTTGTAATAAACTAACTAAACTTAGAACTGGGAGTCGGTGATTCTCTGCGGAGTAATGGTTCATTGGAATTGTGATATATGATTGGCAAATGTTTTTTCTCCCCTCTACACTTTTAAGCAGGAAACAAAGAGCCATCAACCAGGGGTTCCAGAGTAAATCTAGAACGTGGAACCGATCCCATCAGTTGGTAGCAGTGTAGGATGGTTTCCTCTTGAAGTGAGGGGAGAATCTAGAAAATTCTAGAAAGATTTAGACCCACAGAGCCCTAAAGAAAGAGAGCCCAAATGATCAAGAGCAGAGAACGACAGACTTTGGCGGAGACCGACGGAGATTGACGATGCGACGAGAACAGGGGTGAAGTGAGTATGAATAGGGATGTTGTGTGTTAGATTGCGGGGATGATTTGATTGTGTGATGGCTTGCAGAGTTGGGATGAGAGTTGAGTAAATGTTGTTTCGGGCCGGACGCACGCAGTCCATGAGTTTTGGTTTTGTTTTGATGGCAGGCTCAAGAGTAGCCTAAGATCCCGGGATAGATTGTGGTGTAGAAGACACCGATTTGTTGTAACTGTCTGACCATTGGTTTGTTGGGAAGTCGTGAAGTGCTATCGATGACCCGCCCGAGACAGGGAACTTTGTGCGAGTGGATTTGTTAGAATCGTGTGGGAAGCCTTGTGTACAGGGGGGGGACTACAGCGATTCGAGTGGCCAGTGCAAGTCGAGGGTCACGGTGTATGGATCTTCTTGAGGGATTGAATTATATCAATCTTGAAGAAAGGCAGACAATTACTTGTTTATATGACTGTACGGTCATTTGGAAGGCAGACAGTTACTTGTTTCTATGAATGTGAGTGTGAATGTGTAAGGTGAAATTGTAAAGGAGGGTGAACCGCTGTGAGGAGGAAGAGTGACATCAGAGTGTGCCACACTGCGATAGGTCGGTTGGTGTAACGCCGCGCTGGGATTGGTTGGTTGTCATCAGGAAGTTGAAGCGAAAACACCTTGTTGGCAAAATAATTTCATTTAATCATGCAATGCTTTAAAGTATTACGAGATCTTTGTAGGGGAGATAGAGGAGTGGCAACTCAAGTGGGTGAGGAAGCACCGCCCGAGGATACCCCAGCACATTACATGGCAATGAATTTAGGACTTCATACCATAGTTTGGCTTCAAAATTGGCATAAGATTACTGAAAAGGAGGGAGATTTGGCTTTTCCATGTTATGGTTCATTTCGATTGGAGGTGCTATATCAGTTGAGGGGAGTGATGTCTTCATGGCGACCGCCGCCTAGACCAACACAGTTTGAGTCATTTGATGCTTGGATGCAAGCAGCACAGGCAAAAAGCAGGGAAAGATGTCAGGGAAGGATGAAAAAGGCGATGAAGGCGTATCATGATGCACGATGGGATGCACAGTTGAAGAGGTGGATAGTGGACACCATTGAGGGAGAAAGGTTATACCCATTATTAGTGAAGGAGGGAGATGCTCGGAACAGGATTGGAGATGATGATAGTGACACCGATGACAGTTTGTTAGATAGATGGTTAGCAGAGCATCCTCCACCGTACAACCCAAATTCAGAAGAGAGAAGATGGGAATTGGCAAATGCAGCAAGCATGGAGAGAATGGGAGTACCGCAGACAGACCCTAATGCAAGAGTAGCGGGAAAGATTTTAACAGGGATGGAAGGATTAGGGATACCAGTATTGTGAGGTACAGAGACAAGTGGAGTCAATGCTGCTATGTTGTTACCAGAAGCCCTTACGGTGCAGGTCACCATTGGACCTATAGTGTCAGTGTTTGACTCATGTTCAGGGGAAAGCAGTGGTCAGCCACAGTCAGGATTGGGAGAAAGGGTCAACCAGGAGGAAACATGACAGTGAACGGAAATGGTCCATTTGTGGAAGCTAGTACTCCATTACCAGCAACCGCGGACCCTTCGAGGGTGCGTGTTGAGTCTAGCGCAGTACGATCAGTGTAATTGGCAGAGTCACATTCAGACCTAAGGATGTGGGAAGCTCCAGTTAGAGGGCCCATGGGAAGAATATCTGAAGTGGGTGTAGGTGAGGGAGTGTCTGGAGATTAGCACATCTCGCAGACTACAGTAGCAGGAAACCGCCAGAGGAATCAGAGCAGTGAAAGGGAAGAACAGGGTAGCGTGTCAAGTCAGGGAACAATCAAGGCTGCAGTAAAGGCCAAGGTGCTAGATGTAGTACGGTTGAAAGCAGAAGCAGACGAGATAATCAGCAGAAGTCTGCCTTTGGAAAGGATAGAACTTTATGAGCAAGATGAGCTGCAGTTTGTGGCAAAGGATGTTACTCGTAAGGCAAGGCGGGCAAATGAGAAATTGACAGAATTGTCCCAGAAGTATGACGTAGATTTGTCCAAAATGAAAATGTTACAGGGAAATCATATGTTGAACTACAGTGATCAGGAATTGGAGGAAAAAAGGGTCATAGGATTGAAAACACACATTCGAGAATTGGTTGTAGGGAAACACGCATAGAGTATGCTCGATAAGTGGGAAGAAAGATGGTCAAAGAAAACAAGTGTCAAGAAGGGGATAGGAGATACCCCACCTTTGGGAGGTGGGACAGCAGGAGTAGAAGCTTACCCATTGTGAGAAGTACCGAGCGGAGGGTATTTGCATGTGCCCTGGAGCAGGGGTGATTTGGCAGCATTTACAAATGATTTTCCTCGGCTGAGGGAGAAACCTGCTGAGTAGTACAAACAAGTTGATCACTTTGTGAAGATCTCAAAGATGATGTGGATTGATTTGAATACTCTATTCGACATTGTGGTACCTAGTGATTTGTGGTCTGCTTGTAAAATTGCTGTTGACTGGCCGTCCGCTGAACCGGATCAAGACCCCATAATACATGGTCCTTCACCTTTGGTCATGAAAAAGTTTGAGCAGGTAATCACATGGCTACAGTCTAAGATAGCGCCACAAGACATTGATTGGGTTAAGATAGATTGAACCACTCAAGAGCCCAAGGAGTCAGTACATGGTTACTATGAAAGGCTGTTGTAAGCCTTTAAGCAGTACAGTGGGTTGGATACTCTAGACACTAAGGATATGGGACAGTTTGTTTCCAAATTTGTGTTGGGATTGAGACCAGAAATTAGCTTCATGAGCCAACATCATTTGATCTGCTGGCAAAATAAATCTGTGGATGAGATCCTGCTGTATGCCAGATACTGTAGTGATGAAGTGGACTCTAAGCATAGGAAGATAAAGGATAAACTGATGTTGGTCCAGATGAGGAATGCAGACAGGGTAGAACAAGCACAGACAAGTGGAGGAACGTTGGGTCGGAAGCAGGGAAATAATCATGGAGGGAACCAGAATGCGCCAAATCACGCGGGTCCGGGAAGAGGGAGAGAAATAGTTCCCAAGACAGGAGTATATGTAGGTACCTTAAAGAAAACCACTGCCTGGCATTATTGTCACAAAATCGGGCATTGGAAGCACGAGTGTCGATTAAATCCAGCAAATCAGTTTCAAGATGAGGATATAGTGCAGGCACCTGAGGTTGTGAATACTGTAATGAGACCTAGATCTGTCCATGGGGGGGGGGGGGATCCGAGTCAGCAAGTGCAGGTACCCCAACGTCTGAGAATTTCACAGGGAAATCGAGTATACCAACAGATGCCCTTTATCAAAACTCTTGATGAGTTTGATCCAGGCCTGTTGCAATGACGGTGCCTGAGGGGGAAGGAAGACTGTACCCTTGGAGCAGTCTTGGAGGTAGACCAGAGAGGACCGTATGTGGAGGCAGATGTGGATGGTCATCCCATTACATTTTTGATTGATAATGGTGCTACCCGTTCGAATGTGAGGTCCGCAGTAGTTCCAAACCTACCCCTCTCAGGACAATCGATCCAAGTTGTAGGAGTTGCCAATAAGAGAATGACTAATCCGTTGACAGACGAGATACCTGTGGGAATAGAAACATTCCAGGATCGACACCAGTTTGTGGTGTGCGATTCGAGTCCAGTCTGCTTGTTGGGTCGAGACCTTTTATGAAAATTGAATTGTACCATCTACTGCACGCCTAAAGGAGTAGAATTGCAGACCAATGATGATGACATTGCATTCAAACTGGCGAACCAGAATCTCTGCATAGAGATGTTCCCCGTGTTGTTGTTGGAAGACCTACCATACGACTTGAGGGACGCTGTCTCTCCGGTGGTGTGGAACTTCACGGGAGAGGAAATAGGACTGATTCGAGGAGTCAAGCCAGTTCAGATACAGATTAAACCGAATGCTGAGTTCCCAAGAACGCCCCAGTATAACCTGACTACCGAAATGGTGGCAGGAATTACACCTGTGATTGAGTCAATGATCGAGCAGGGCATTCTGAAGGAAATCATGGGGAGCCCATGCAATTTGCCCATAATGGGGCTGCTGCAGAAGGCGAGTGAAAAATACAGGATTGTGCAGGACCTGCAAAAGGTCAACACGATCATACTCCCATGTTGTCCTGTAGTACCAAATTCATCTGTGATCCTATTCCAAATCCCTTGCGAGGCTGAATGGTTCACTGTGATTGATCTATGTCAGGCATTCTTTTCGATACCCTTACACGAGGAAAGCCAATTTTTGTTCGCTTTCCGGTTGGAAAATCATGTGTTAACGTGGTGTCGTATCCCACAAGGGTATACTGAAAGTCCAATAATTTTTAATCAGATTCTGAGATGGCCTCAGAGACTGAGGAGGCTCGTAGGGTCGATACTGTTGCTCTGTTAAACCACCTGGCAGAAAACGGACACAAGGTGTCCCCAAGCAAACTGCAGTACTGTTTACCTGAAGTTCAGTATTTGGGTCATCGCATTGAGAAAGGCAAGAGGAAGGTGTCACCAGACCGCATTGAGCGATCATGAAAATGAATGCGCCTACTACACAAAAGGAAGTCAGGATGTTCTTGGGGATGGTTGGTACTGTTGCCAGTAGATTCCCAACTTTTCATTGAAAGCAAAACCTTTGCAGAGGTTGACACACAAGGATGTGAGTGATCTGGTACCATGGGATAACAAGTGTTTGGTTGCCTTCTTGGAGCTGAGACAAAAAGCCTCTGTCACGCTCCGGCTCTAGGAATGACTGATTACAATAAAGCGCTCTCGCTGTTCTGTTGTGAGCGGGAGGGTTGTGCACTATCTGTACTCACCCAGACACATGGGGTGTCCGTAGACCAGTTGCCTACTTTTCAGCTACATTAGATCCTGTAGCTTCAGCGTTGCCCGGATGTCTCAGATCTGTCGCTGCAACTGGTGTCAGCATTGAAAGATGTGAAAGCATTGTGATGGGTCATTCTCTTACTGTTTATGTTCCACACTCAGTTGAGCTCCTGATGACGAGAACCAAAACATAGCATTTTACCAATAACCGGCTCACACGCTATGAGCAGGTTATTCTGGCCTCTGAAAATGTAACCCTGAAAATATGTTCTGTGTTAAATCCTGCTACTTTGATGCCTACTCCAAATGTTGATGGGGAAGATTGTGAGGACCATAACTGTCTCGATATGACCGATCAAACCAAGACCGGACATTGTCGATGAACCTTTGCCTGAATCAGACCAGGACCTTTTTGTTGATGGTTCATGTCTAAGAGACAATGCGGGCTACCTGAGAGCAGCATTTGCTGTTTGTACCATTGCGGGAGTTGTGGAAGCTGCTTGTTCACAGCGAGTACACTCCGCACAAGTAGCTGAGATCATTGCCTTGACACGTGCATGCCTTGTTTCTGATCAAATCAGAGTCACCATCTACACCGGTAGCCAGTATGGGTTTGGTGTGGTTCATGACTTTGGACAGCTATGGTCATAGAGGGGGTTCCTAACATCATCAGGATCTCCCATCAGGAATGGGGAATATGTGAGATAACTGTTGGAAGACTTGCAATGACCAAAAGAAGTGGCTGTGGTCAAGTGTGCTGCACATGGGAGGGGGGAAGATTTCATCACATTAGGCAACAGGTATGCTGATGAAGTTGCACGTTTCTGTGCTGAACAAGGTTGCAATTTTAATGGGGACTATACAGGAGAGAGCACAGAAAGAACCGAGCTCAGCATGATGTTAGCCATATCGGACACTTGGGATGAGACCAAGCGTCTGCAGGGAGAAGTGTCAGACCAAGAGGAAGCTGGTTGGATCAAAGCAGGCTGCGAAAAAAGAGATGATGGCATTTGGGTTTCAACGGATGGTCGAGCAGTATTGCTGGATTGTTTACTGAGCCCTATGGCGAGGCAGATTCATGGAGCAGTTCACATTGGGAGACCTGCCATGGTGAGAGTGTTCAGACAAACATGGTTTAACCCAAGGTTTCGTGTGTTTGCTGAAGCAGTGTTTCACAGATGTGTTTCGTGTCAACAGAAGAATGCTGGAAAGAATACTGTCGTTGAACTGAGTCACATTGGAAGGTCAGGGGGTCATTTTAACAGAGTCCAGCTTGACTTTATAGGGATGCCAAGGTGCAATGGGTACAGATACATTCTGGTCGTGGTGTGTGTTTTTTCACGGTAGGTAGAGGCCTATTCAACGAGAAGGTGTGATAGTCTCACAGTAGCAAAGCTGTTACGTAGGAAACTCATTCTGCGCTTCGGGTTTCCAACTTCATTGGAGTCGGATAGAGGAACTCATTTCCACAGTGAGATTATGAATCTGTTGTGTACTGCCTTGCAAGTTGACCAGTGATTGCACTGTAACTACAGGCCGGAGGTGTCGGGCCTCGTGGAGCAGATAAATGGGACTCTCAAAATGAGGATGGCGAAGGTGTGCTCTTCAACGACTCTGAAATGGCCTGATGCATTGCCTTTGGTACTGAGTGTGCGTAGCTTTCCAGATAGGAGGACAGGACTCTCGCCTCACAAGATATTGATGGGGAGGGCGATGCGCTTGCCAGCTGTGCCATCCACAGCGTTGATAAACATCACTGATGATTTGATCCTTGATTATTGCACAGGACTGGCTGATGTGTCCCCAATCTGTGTCTTACCAGGTTGAAGCCTCGACTGCACCGACCTCTGTTACGACCTGTGTCCAGGTGACTGGATACTTGTCCAGAAGCATGTGAGGAAGAACTGTCTTGGTGCTCGCTGGCGAGGTCTGTACCAGGTGATCTTGGTGACAAATACAGCTGTGAAGTGTGGAGGCTTGCTGAACTGGATTCACGCCTCCCATACCCGCAGAGTTTCAGGACCCTCGAAGAAACAGCTTCTCTCCCCGAAGAAAATCCAGCCATGGTTGCGAGGCCACCGGAGAGGGCAAGCCAAGCTGTGGGGGTTCCTGACGAGGCTGGTTATCCACCAAGTCGAGCTGAGGGGGGGTCACACTACACAAGGCCCAGGTATCGACTCTGAGGGAGCAGGTAACGTTGCGAATGGTACAGAGTCAGACTTAGCTGAAGAGACTGGTGTGGAAAGAGGTCGGGTGCAAAGAACGAGAGCAGAAGTCGCAAGAGAGTCGTGGCCTGTGAGACAGGGGAGGCAGAACTTGAGACTTGCGCCTGAAAGAGACCTTGCCCCGGTGTCTGAAACGTCTGAATCAGAACTGAATGACACAGAGCAAGCACAAGGGGGCTTGAGAAGGTCAAGGAGAGTAAGAGTACCATGCCAGAGATACGCTGCCCCGCAGTGGACTTATCTGATTACAGATGCCGGGAACAGTGGGGTCAGGGAGACTGAGATCTGCACGAGTGACGCGCAGAGCTTCAGAACTGATAATTGAGATCGAACTGTTGGTCCCTGGAATAGAAGCCAATGGAGTGTTGACAGTGACTGTACCAAATCCTCCGATATTGAGTGGCTTGCGAAGTTTGATTCTGCGAGATCTATCGTTTCACACTTTTGGGTATCAGCCACCAGCCCAGGAGATTGCAGCAGTTTGTCTCAAACTTTTACAGCGTGTCATTGATGAAATTGGCTCTGACCTTATAAGGGATGTAAACTGAACTGTGAACTGTAAATATAAACCTTTGTTCAAAATAAGATAACCTAGGCCCAAGTGGAAGATAGATAGAAGAAGAAAGAGGGCTAAGGAAGTCTTGTGAACTGGGTAAATAATTGTACAACGAACTATGAAATTGTTTCCACGACTTCAAGGAATTATGTATGAACTTTATTGATTATCAGTAAGAGGCAGAAAAGGAAAAAGACTTTACGTTGATCCTCTTGCTCTCGCAACTAAAATCCAGTTGAAGATGGAGTCTGGAAATCCGAACCGTAGAACGAAGTGTGTAATAGAGCACACTTATAGTAGGAGTAATAGTAGTTATAGCAGTAGTTGTTATCATATCTGTTACAGGTTCACACGAAGCAGCTGATGGGGTGGGAGCACAAGGGACATCCACACCTACCACTTCTAGCACAAAAGAGGGTACAGTAGGAGCTGACAGAGCTATGATAGATCAAACTAGTCGCTTGTTGTATGTAGATTTGTCTAAGGGTGATTATACATTGAATGCTTATGTGAAGCTGTTGTATGAGTATGTGAACACAATGGATGTGAGAGACTGTTGTGTGTATGCAGCTGCCTGCGTCAGTTGAGGAAGGGATTCGATATAATCACCTGCCTCTGACGTATGGTATCACATGTAGCTTATTGCTTAGTATGTTTTATGGCAAGGGTCATTATGAGTATTACTTCTCTAATTATGATGTGGTTCTTTCAGAAGCTCCAGCTTACAAGCACCTGAATAAGTATGATTACTATAAGCAAGAAGAGAGGATAGGGAAGTACTTCATACCTACTGTTACATTAGACACAGCTTACACATACCGGCACAATTTAACCTGTGTGTTGACTGATATAGAAAAGAAGTTTGTAGATCAAGTAGATCGACATAGGCAATTAGCAGTTAAACTTAACAAAAGATAGGGAAAATTTTAATGGACCAAGGAGGAGTTAGCACATAAGGCAAAGGGGAATTCTGGTCGAATAGCTTTAGATTAAGAGCAGCAAGAGAAACTTTGCATCAGACAGGTACAAACCTATAATGATAAAATCTTTGTGGGACAGAGCGTGTGTGACCATATTTTCACAATTGAAGCCACTGCAAAGCAGTTCTTTCAGGAGGCGGTACAAGTGGTGCTGAATGTGTATTTTGTGTGTGGGAGAAATGCATATGTCCGGTTGTCACTGAATTGGTATGGCACATGTTATATGGCTGTTGTGTTTCCCAAGATATATCATGTAGAGGATTTGGAACCTTTGGAAGGGAAATCACCCCATAGAGAGAAATGTGGTACGAGTGCTGGAGAGATTGTTGGAGATGTATTTGGTGCAATGATACCTAGTTTGCGAGAGGTTTTGAACAACATAAAGATTAGAAGGTCGTCAACTATTGTGGATAAGTTGTCAGCGAATACAGCTCAGTCTTTGTTGCTTGTGGATGGAGAGATGGTGTCGATAAGAGCTATGGTGATGCAGAACTGTCTTGCTTTAGATGTATTGTTAGCAAAGGAAGGCGGAGTCTGTAAAATGCTGAGGGTTCAACAGTGTTGTACTTATATCCCGGATCATAGCAAGGAACTGAGGAAGTATATAAGTAATATTACTGAGATACACCATGAGATACATGATCTGGAAACAGAGGGAGTCTGGGATAAGGTTGGCAAAGGATTTGGAAAGATTGGAAGTTGGTTTTCAAATCTTGGGACGGGATTTCTTGGTTACATCTTGAAGCCAATCATAATAGTTGTGATTTCTGTGGTTCTTTTGCTTGGATCGATAAGAGCTTATAAGTGGCATAGGTCGAGACAGGTTGAGAATTCTCTTAGACAACGAGAGAGGAGGATGGAGAGACTGCAGGACAGTCACTATGAGAATCTCAAGAACCTAGAAAGGTTCCGGCAGGGAAGACTGGCTACAACTTCTGTTTAGGTCGGTTCTTTCTACAGGGAGATGTGATTGATTGAGATGACACTTGTCATCAGAGGGGGGGCTGACAGAGCGCGACTGTGCTCTGCCATTTGTAGGGGTGCATTATAATCACAAGTAGTTTGCACCTACGCATATAATCCTGTGTTGTGTCAACATTTGGTTATTAGAATGTAATGTAATAACGTGTAAAGTAAAGTGATAGAGGTATTTTGAACATGGAGAATTTAACATTGTAATTGTGTTCTACATGATGAAATCTTAATGTTCGATTTTACAAGTGACTAATGAGAAATTAACTCACTGAATATGTAACGCATTGATTTAAACGTGCACAATAATAATGTTCATGTCTATGCGTGTTTAACAAAGTTTCATGGTGATTCTTATGTTAGCTGATTTTTGTAGGCCTCGTGTATTTTTCCCTGGCTCTCTAGATGAATTCACTAGTATAATTCATGTGCATGCAAAGTCTGCTCTTTCTCACGTTTCTGTTGCAGGTGGAGAAATTCATCTTTGTTAATTAGAAGAACGCTTTTGTTTTAGGAGTTATACTCAGGGAGGAGACGATACATTTGAACAAGAGGTGCTGATAATGTGGGACAGTGTTCTTTTTCACTGGAGAATGCCTGCGAATCAAGGTCATAAAGCCAGAGCTTGGGAGCATCGTAACTGCATGGAAATTTACCTACGAGGAGGTGTCTAGCTGGATGGGACGATAGTGTGATGTGACGATGGGTGTGTCCTATGATTCCGGTGTTGGGGTTAGGGACAGAGTCCGGGGGAAAAACTTCGATCAGATCGGCAGAGAGGAAGGAGCATCTTAGAATGAATTTGAATTTATTTATTAACTGTTCGATTAATTAAAATCATTACAGTAAGAACAAACACCATTAAAAGAATAGTAATTGGACTTAGCAAAAGTACCACCCTCCTTTCCCCGGCATCCTCCCGATCCAACCCACACCTGTATTTGTAATGTTAATGTTATGTTAATGGAATTTATAAAGCGCACGTATACCCGGAGGTGTCTTGGCGCTGAGGACATTAGTAGACCTGCTTGGGCGTCTAGTTGACCATGTGTCCTTAAAGGCTCACTGACATAATATCGACGGACCGAATATCGACCTACAACAATATCTAGTCCATAATATAGATGGACAGAATATCGACATCCTATCTCTACAAAGGTAAGTACAATATTATCGAAACCAAAATATCGTTGTTTAAAATATCGTTGTATAAAATATCGTTTTTTTAAATGTCTTAAAAATAATGTAAAATTAATTAAAAAATAAATATAATTAATAAAAACATAGTTACAATTATTTAAAATAGTTAAAAATGATAATAAATGTAATATATAAAAAAATAAAACATTTTTAAAAAATAAATATATATATTAACTTAAAAATATTAATAAATAATTATTTTATTTAATTATAAAATGTTAGAAACATAATAAAAAGTATAAATACATATATATACACATAAAGCTGTAATATAAATATAAAAATAAATTAAAATATTAAAATTAATATTTATTTCTAAAAAATATTTTACACTACATTAACTATAACAATAGGAAAATGTTGGATAGCGTAGGGAATAAAATTACTATTCCCACTCCAAAAACTGCAACAGTAGGGAAAATTTTGGATAGCGGAGGGGAATAATTTACTATTCCCACTCCAGCAAGTGCAACAGTAGGGAAAGTGTTGGATAGCGGAAGGGAATAATTTACTATTCCCACTCCACAAAGTGTAACAGTAGGGAAAGTGTTGGATAGCGGAGGGGTTAAAATTACTATTCCCACTCCAGTTATAGCAACAGTAGGGAAAGTGTTGGATACCGTAGGGTAAAAATTACTATTCCCACTCCAGCAAATGCAACAGTAGGGTAAGTGTTGGATAGCGGGTGGGTAAAAATTACTATTCCCACTCCACTGAGTGCAACAGTAGGGAAAGTGTTGGATAGCGGAGAGGTAAAAATTAATATTCCCACTCCAACGAGTGCAACAGTAGGGAATTGTTGGATAGCGGAGTGGTAAAATTTACTATTCCTACTCCAGCGAGTGCAACAGTAGGGAAAGTGTTGGATAGCGGGTGGATAAAAATTACTATTCCCACTCCACTTAGTGCAACAGTAGGGAAAGTGTTGGATAGCGAGAAGGTAAAAATTACTATTCCCACTCCGAGTGTAACAGTAGAGAAAGTGTTGGATAGCGGGTGGATAAAAATTACTATTCCCACTCCAAGAAGTGTAACAGTAGGGAAAGTGTTGAATACCGGAGTACTAAAAATTACTATTCCTACTCCAGTGAGTGCAACAGTAGAGAAAGTGTTGGATAGCGGGTATGTAAAAATTACTATTCCCACTCCAGTGAGTGCAACAGTAGGGAAAGTGTTGGATAGCAGGTGGGAATAATTTTCTATTACCACTCCACCAAGTGTAACAGTAGGGAAAATGTTGGATAGCGTAGGGGAATAATTTACTATTCCCACTTCAGCAAATGCAACAGTAGGGAAAGTGTTCGATAGCGGGTTGGTAAAAATTACTATTGCCACTGCAGTGAGTGCAACAGTAGGGAAAGTGTTGGATAGCGGGTGTGTAAAAATTACTATTCCCACTCCAGCGAATGCAACAGTAGTGAAACTGTTAGATAGCGAGTGGGAATAATTTACTAGTCCCACTCCACCAAGTGTAACAGTAGAGTAATTGTTGGATAGCGTAGGGGAATAATTTACTATTCCCACTCCAGCAAATGCAACAGTAGGGAAAGTGTTGGATAGCGGAGGGAATAATTTAGTATTCCCACTCCTGCAAAATAATTAACATTAATTAACAAATAATTAATTTCTCAAAAATAATTAACCTCCCACCATATTCCCCTATAAACAACACCAACATTATAAAATATTACACAATTAACATAATTAAATATCAAATTAATTAATTAATAACAACAAGCAAATTAAAAACCATCAAAAATAAATTAGATCACACAATTAACACTTTAAAATAACTTTAAATATATTATATATAAAAATATTTAAAAATGTATTACAATTAAATTACTTTCCACCCTACTCCCCTATCAACCCACAACCCACCTCTAAAAAATTACACAATTAACATATTTACCAATTATTAATTAATATCTAATTAATAAAAAATATTAACACAATTAACAATATAAAATATTAATTACATAAATATTGATTAATACAATTATTAATTAATTGATTATAATTAAATTACTTCCCACCCTACTCCCCTATAAAACCACAACCCACACCTAAAAAAATTACACATTTACCATATTTAGCAATTAATTATTATTAATTAATAATCAATTAAAATGTAATTAATAACCAATTAATTAACAATTAACATTATAAATTATTAAATACATTAATATTCATTGATAAATGTATTAATTAATTTCAATTAAATTACTTCCCACCCTATTCCCCTATAAACCCACAACCCGCTACGGAACTAAAACGCAATATTTATTTATTTTAAAAATTAATAACTTTAAAAAAATTATTAATTAATATATTATAATTACATTACTTCCCACCCTATTCCCCTATAAACCCACAACCCGCTACGGAACGAAAATACGCAAATAAAAATTAACATAAAATTAATTACTTATAAAAATTCAAACATACATTAAAAAAATAACCTATACTTTTAACACATATACTAACATAAAAAACACTAAAAAATTTGATATCATTAACAACGATATTTTGACTTACGATATTACTAACTTCGATATTAAGTAAAACGATATTTCTTACCTGCATGTCGATATTCTTGTAGTCGATATTCTGTCATATCGAAATTTAAACATCGATATTATGGCATATCGATATTTACAACTCGATATTATGTCTGCGTACCGTCCTTAAACACACTTTTGCAGTCCCCAGTGTTCTTTAAAACTCATTTTGATTAAAACACCTCATTAGAAATTTAAAAACACAGTCTTAAAAGGACTAGTAAAATGGGGACGCTCTCCTCAGGGCCTGTCATGGACCAGTCCGCTTGCTTCCGCAGGGTTTGGCGTACCCGTCGCCAAAGTCGGATTGCGTTCATTCGAGGCCTTTAAGGCAACCCTGATCAGATGCGTGAATTTCCCCAGTCTTGCCAAGGTCCTAGCATTTGTTTTAGAAAAGCACAAGGCTGAAGCTTCACTGCAGGTCTTTGCTCCGTTAACAATACAGATCGGGCACAGGAGTCGCCAACGTTCGTTGTGAAGATTGGGGCAGCAGCATAGGAGGTGCAACCAGGATTCCCTTGTGTAGGAGCACAGCCTGCATTTAATGTTTTCCCCCTTGCGGGCCCATGCTGGATTGAAATCAGCGATATCTAATGTGGTAAGTCTCATAAAGAGTATTTTGCTTCGAGCTTGTGGTGTTAGGGCCTCGCTTAGGTAGGGTTGGGCTTTGCCGGGCGTGTACGATTTATTTGGTGGATCAAGATTAAAGCTTGAGCGGAGAGACTTGGGGGCCGATTCCGATTCGGGCCGGAAATCTCTCCGACCGAGCTGGACCCGGAGAGATTTCCGACCGAATCGGACCCGTGCAGCCCGACCGAACGAGTACGATGCGTCCGTATGCTATTGTACTAGAGTCGGTCGGACTCCCATTGAAGTCAATGGGAGCCAGTCGTACAACGCGTACGCGGGCTCCCATTTCCTCAATGGGTGCGAGGCGAACAAGGGCGCCCCCTACAGCGGGTACGCGGCGAAGCGACTCGTGCCGTACACGCACAGGTAGGGGGGACCCATGGGTCCCCCCTATGTGCGACTCGCGTGGCTACGCGTACTGGGGGGGTCCGACATGGACCCCCGAAGTACGGCTCCGACTGGTCTTTCGAGTGGATCAAGATTAAAGCTTGAGCGGAGAGACTTGGGGGCCGATTCAGATTCGGGCCGGAAATCTCTCCGACCGAGCTGGACCCGGAGAGATTTCCGACCGAATCGGACCCGTGCAGCCCGACCGAACGAGTACGATGCGTCCGTATGCTATTGTACTAGAGTCGGTCGGACTCCCATTGAAGTCAATGGGAGCCAGTCGTACAACGCGTACGCGGGCTCCCATTGCCTCAATGGGTGCGAGGCGAACAAGGCGCCCCCTACAGCGGGTACGCGGCGAAGCGACTCGTGCCGTACACGCACAGGTAGGGGGGACCCATGGGTCCCCCCTATGTGCGACTCGCGTGGCTACGCGTACTGGGGGGGTCCGACATGGACCCCCGAAGTACGGCTCCGACTGGTCTTTCGAGCCGGGCGGCGCGTGTCGGTCGGACTGCTCGCGGCGCGCATTGTACTTACCCGGCCGGGGAACGTCTCCATTGCGCGGTGCGAGTCGTGTCCGAGCGAGTCGGTCGGTGCGGTTCGACCCGGGAACGTGTCGGTCGGAGCGGTTGGGACGCCCGAACGAGTCGGTCGGCGATTTCGCATCGTACTCGCTCGTCCGGACGCACATACGAATCGGTCGGGAAATAGGGCTCCGAATCGGATCCGGTTAAGCCGAATCCGATTCGGAGCCCTACCGGCCGAGATCGGAATCGGCCCCTTGGTATCTTGAGCAAAAGATATTTCATGCACTTGTCTATTTATCGCTTTTTTCCAAGCATTAATTGGGATTTCCAGTGACTCTAGACTTGCTTCCTCTATCTTCAGTGTGTTGATGGCACTGCCAAGGACGGTTTGCCAGACCGAACCTGTCTCCTCAAAGATTGATCTCAGCTGGTGTCTTAATGAGTCGACTGGAGCCCTCAAGATCCTTAGATGTAACTTTATGAGCTTCCCCTGACACGTCAGATCAGGCCTCACGAGGCCTAGCTCCAATCTCAGCCTTGATTTCCTAGCTGACCTCGGGATAAGGAGCACTGATTTATATGTTTTAACTTGAGCTGAGTTTAAAAAGGTGTCCTGGGAAGGCCAGATGGCCATAACTAATAGCTGGAAGCAGTTTCGCTTTTAGGATCGTCAATATTGGTCCGGCGGAAGGGCTTATCAGATGTTGGCTCAGTTGTTTTAACAGGGACAGAGTCCGGGGGAAAAACTTTGATCAGATCGGCAGAGAGGAAGGAGCATCTTAGAACGAACTCCGTAGCTTTATGCTACTTGACCCATTCAACGTGAGTGTGATTCTTAGGAAGTCATCACGCGCTGACACCTTTTCCTGAACTTGCCTGGTGAATTGCTAAGTAGGGATGTCACGTTAGTGGTAGTGTAGGGACAGACTAATGCTTTTTACGTACGATCCTCCAATGAAGAAGACTCTTGGTGTTGGCGCAGTTATATTCTGCGTCCTGATTCTAGAACTGGTCATTCTCTGTGTGTTGCATCGACTTAACTTTTCCCATAGGTTTGGCTTTGTATTAGTTCCAATGTATTTCTACACCCTCATCTTGAGGTGTTTGTATGTCCAATTGTTCTTAGCATTGTAATAAACCAACTAAACTTAGAACTGGGAGTCGGTAATTCTTCGGAGTTATGGTTCATTGGTATTGTGATATATGATTTTTCTCCCGTCTAAACTTTTAAGCAGGAAACAAAGAGCCATCGACCAGGGGTTCCAGAGTAAATCTAGAATGTGGAACCCAACCCCATCAGGAACATTGTTGTTCACATAAATTGTGGGCATTGCCATGGGACTGTCAAGCTTGGCTTTAATCAAAGAAGAAGATGCTTTTGTTGTGCTTGCTGGTTGGAAAAACACATGGTGAGTTCGAACACAACTGCAAGCATTACATCTAGTCAAATCAAACTGAGCGCAAATCAGGAGTGTCAGAGAAACCGTTCACAAATAGAGAAAACTTCTCCAAATTTCCTCAAGGTCTTCTGGAGCCCTCCGCTCGCAGATCACCAGTGTGATTCATAGCCAGTAACTGAGGGTTTAACCAAAGCTATCACAACCAGCAAAGACAGAGCGTCTTGGAGCTCTTGTAGACTGGTTGGGAATAACAGCTGTCTGCAGGGTCAAACCAGAGCCAAATTCTGTTGCTGGGTCCTCTATATTTGGAAAAGTTCAAGAGCGATCCTACATATCTTGTTGCAGTGACAGGGTGACACCACTTACAGCTAGGGGTCCGATGTGCAGTGATGCACCAACAAAGAAGGAATCCAGCAGCTGTTGAATCCTGATCACTCTAGGGCGCAAATGACAGGAGGGATTCTAAGGCCCAAATGTGCCTCTTACTCCCAGGGCCCCCTTTAGGATCATGCTGTAAAGGTTTGCGAGGCATGTTGTGGTTTATGAGAGCCTCCTCCCGCAGCAGTATCTCAGTCTCTGTCTCCACTCAGTGGTGTGCTTGACCCAGAAAATGAAACTCAGTGTCAACAGACCTCTTATGCCACCCCACCCCCTTACAGAATGACCACTAGCTCTTACAACCATTGACTAGAAAAGGCAGGCACATCTGCCAGAGACTGATTGAGAACTTCAGCTGAGGTCCCACCTTTAGTTAGTGAAATGTTCTCTGATGCTAAAAGGTGATGTCAACACCACGCCCGACACTGCTATCCAGTGGGTGATAAGCAACCAGTCTATTCTTTCCTGTCCATGCTCAGTTCTAGGTGAACCTCTTATTTCTTGTATTAGTCGTAAATACATGGCCTCAACTAATTGTGTGGCCTGTCCAGACTGCATAGGCCTTCCACTGGCACCAACAGGCATCTCCAACAGGCATCCCCAACGTACATCCCCTGAGTCCTGCCCAGAATAGAGAAATGGGTGAGACAACCATCACGGCCCCCTCTGCCTGCCATTCCATTGGGAATTTGAATCCATGAGCACCAGGTGAATAAGCACCTTTCAGAGCCCCTTACAAATTCAAACATTCCTCTTGCAGTCCTTAAGTCGAATCCCAAACTTTGATATTATCTAATAATTTTAAAAAATACTGCTCCTTCATGATGACCTTGAGACCCCTCCTCCCACCCTGCACTGATCCACAAAATTACTGTGCCCTTATGTCACGACTTGGCACATGGCTGCTGTAAAGGAGCTGTCCAAGACACCTGGGGCTGTATTACATAAAGTGCCCCAGGGGGCGCCCGCTTTGTGCGCCCCCGGGGCACTTTGGTATTACAGAAGGGGCAGCAGACGCTTGTGCGGCCCCTTCTGTAATATCAATAGCGCTGGTGCACATAAAGCGCCAGCGCTATCTGCAAAGGGGCGTACCCTCATTTGCATGGGGGCATGCCCCATGCAAATGAGGGAATCCCTTTGCCTCTGCGCCGTAATACCGACGCGGATGCAGAGGCAAAGAAGCCTTCAGAAGCCCCCCAGACATCCCCTTGCAGGCGGATGCAGTCTCTGACTGCACCCGCCTGCAAGGGGATCTCTAATCCCCTTCAAAAGTGCAGGCGGTCTGCCGCCTGCACGCCTGCACTGTGAAAACACAGAGCGGCTGTAAAGCAGCCCCTCCGTTGTTCACCTGAATGCGCTGCCGCCCAGGGCAGCACGAGTTCGCGGCTGCCTTTGGGGTAGTGCATCCAAAGTAATAGGCGCATTTTCACTGTTGTTGCCTGGCGCATCTATTTAAAGGTGCACCCGGCACAAACAATGAAAATGCGCTTTATGTGTAATGTGGCCCCAGTTTTCCATTTTTCTAGAGTACCATATTTTTCCACTCTTTTTAATTTGTCTATGATATAAAAACAATTTTGTTATCTTCAATTAGATACACCTTTCACACCAGTTCATTTGAAGTATCACTGATGCTGAATTTTGACTGTGGAATCTGTCAACAATTGTTCCACAGCGGATAGGAGTGTTTTTAAAGGGGAGTTCGAGTTTTACTCTTATTGGTTACAAGTGCCCACTCCCTCTTAAGCACCACCACGACTAATAAAAATGTTATAAGAGCCTGTATCACTTTCTCTTCTTTAACAAATTTTAAGCAAAAGAAGTCAACTCATCTTTGGTTGTCGTGGTTCTGATTGTCTTGGTTCTTTGCAACACGCATGGGTGCAGGGGATACCAATTGGAAGCGAGCAGGTGATTGATGGGTCCTGGAAAGACACCTGGACAGACAGCCTGCAAAAAAGTGCTCTGCTTTTTAAAAGACAAATTAGATTTTTGATAAATAAAGAAAATGATTTTGAGAGACACAATCACCAACGCCTCAGCCAAGGGATGCCTTATCCTCTTTGCACTTACAAAGTATTGAAAACAAATCAGAGCGAGAAAAGGCCTCGATTTGGATCACGTTACTTACTTCTACCCTAAGCCACAACAGTAACCCACACTCTTCCATCTCAGCACACCCATGGATTAGAGCGCTGTCAGAAACTGTACTTCAGCACCTGGAGACAGACAGACAGACAGACAGAGACAGATAGATAATCAGGGCCACTAAAATAATGCAGCAACATCTGATCAATTTATGCAGGAGGGTTGACTACATTTTGTCACAAGAAAAGGCAAATAATGCATCATAATGAGTCCTATTCTATGCCAGTATTATTTTACTGATTTATACTTTTAACCCACTATAATACTGAGCAAATGCTTCATCGCTTTAGTGCTAATTTAATACCAGACTACAGCAATCAAAAAGTGAAAAATGATCAGTTAACCTTTGCAAAGAGTCTACACCGGAGGGGCACCACATGCGAGAACTTTCCTTTTAAATAACTTTCAATCTGATAGACCTAGAAATGTTGTTGAAATCTGCAAATTATGGAGTAGATGGTGAATTACGTGGCAAGTGTGGTAAACCTCCAATTGTGCGGCAAATGCTGCAGTTGCAGATCGCATATTTAGAGTGGCTACAAGTATAATAAAATACAATATTGGTTGGTAAAATATGTAGAGGGTGTGAATGAGGGAGAAACAATAAAACATAAGTGGGAATGACTAGATAACGCTAGTCATAATTCATAGTGGATAATGCTTTATAGAGGAGAGCTCACCTTCTAAGCACCGGTAAGTAGCAAAGGACCCGGAACTGTATATGAGCCTAAGCTCTTGTGAGGTCACAAGTGTGCAGAGACTTCTTATTTCACCAAAGACTCAAAGGGGAACTGGAAGGGGTGGGGGGGTCGGAGCTTGGCGTCTGCGGCTCCGAGGAGAGATGCGAGACCCGGCCCATTTCTCGTATTCCTCATCCATCTAACTGCTCAATGATGCAGGATTCCCCGATCAGACAGAGCGGCACTTTAGGCAAGTTTTTTAATGGGGAGCGCACCCTTCCTGTGAAAGACTGAACTTCCTCTCTGTGCCATGCCCTAATGAGCCAAAGCGCTTACATCTATACGGGTCAGCGCGTACGTGCCTACAGGCTTTAAGCCTCTGAAATTAATGCCGGTCATTGTGGAGGCCCCGAGGAGTTAATAACAAGCTGCTGCCGTCATGCTTGTGTTCTACACGTGGGAGCGGACTCATTGGAGATACGCTCCTTTGATTTCTTCCTATTCTGGCCACAGGATCCTCACTGCTTCCATCTTTAAGGAATACAGCGCGTATATGGAGGACCGGTTTGGCTTTCATTTTGCATTCCCTGAGGCTTCTACAAAAATGTGAGCACTGCTGCACCATCTTCTTTAGCTTTCATTGCTATATGAACATTTTGTTCCCAGTTGTATGCCTTCCATGCTTCAAACTGGTTGATGTTGCTGCCTTGTTGAGGGATTTTTCTCCCCTTCGTCATGCATGACTGTAATGCTGCCAGTTAACTGTACAGGTTCCTTTTTAGGTCGAGCATTCGAGCCCTCGTGTATATACTTTAGTATATACTTATATGTATATTTACTTTGTGGGCTCTGGAGATCAGCCCTAGGACTTGTCTGCTTCCGCTTAGGGACTTTTTTTCTGTTCAACTGCCTCTATTTAACTGTTTTGATAGAAAACGACCAGTAGAGGTCAGTAAAAATATCAGAATTGCTTTCTGCTTGTTCAACTGCCTCTATTTAACTGTCTTGATAGAAAAATAGAAAACGACCAGTAGAAGTCAGTAAAATACCAGAATTGCTTTCTGCTGAGGGGCTTTCTTTTTTTTAAATTTTTCTGTCAACTGCCTCTATTTAACTTTCTTGATAGAAAACGACCAACAGAGGTCAGTAAAATACCAGAATCACTTTAGCATTCTCTAGATTCCAGTCCATAGAAATTGTCTTCCACGAGCACCCGTAGACAATAATATTTTTCAAATCTTGTATTTTCAGTGATATGACCACCGAAGGCCCTGATTTTATATTAAAAACAGAGCTTTGGACTATACCATTTCCGCTGAAAGGCAATATTTCTCTCCATGTGTTCCCATACCTGGCGTGTCATGCAGTTTGGTGCTTACTTTCTCTCCATGTTAAAGAACAGTAGATGTTTCAGCACCCAGGCTAATGTGCTGCATAGCTAAATACATATAAGGTCCCAAAGGCGAGACCGATTGCATTGCAAATATTTGTTATTTTTTGGTTCACTCGGCCACTGGCTATCTCCATTCTATGGCTGTTTACTGCAACACTGTTTTTTTCTTGATGATCATTGGTATGGCAGAGAGGAATGGTGGAGGAGCACCTATAGAATTATATGTGATGAATGAAGTCTACCTCACTTCTTCAATTATTAACATGAAAAATCTTTGTAATTAGGGGGTTCATGCTGCAATAGTGTTACTCCAATGGGCCTTATTATTGCACAATATCTGCTTTATTTTTCTTGAAACAAACCCATGTGATCCGTATAAGCATAAGGAAATAGGTTCTCTCAATTTACAGCCATTCACGTTCCTATGACGAAACTTAAGCATATTAAGCATCTATCATACAGTTAGGCTTTATTGACTGTTAGGCCCAATAGGGCCCCATCCTCTATTATGGCAGCCTCACAAGACATCCTGGCAAAGGCCATGGATACTTTACTTAAATAACTTTTGGACATTAAAACCTCAATTGCTTTAGTAAATAATGCGGAACCTGTGAATACTCAGGAAGTAGTCTCTAAGATGAGAGGTAGCTCAGTTTTTCATTCATGTATGCAATTCGTAGACGGTCACCTTAGCAAGGTTGAATCACGTCTTGATAAAATTCCTGAACATGGTCACGATATTTGGTGTCTCCAACAGAAGACAATTGATTTGGGGAACCTCAGCAGAAGGAACAATACTAGAATCATTGGTTTACCAGAACAACTGGAGAATGACGATATCATGCAATTTCTCACTACTCCGATCCCCGATCTGATGAAGCTCACCTTCTCCCCCCCAACTTGAATTTCAACATCTTGGCTTGCTGCCTTCGTAATCAACAGGCTCGTCAAATAATAATGGAAGCAAGGAAACATGGTCCATACACCTACTACGCTGCACAGATTATTATCACTGTTGACTTTTCCGCTCCTACTAACCTCAAAAGGAAACAATTCTTGCCCCTAGGTTAAAGAATAAAGATATCAAATATGGCCTTTTGATACCACCAACTATGATCATCACATATCAAGGACTAAGGAGTATTTTGAACCTCATGACTTGGAATCTTTTCTGAATGAACTGGAAGAAAATGACTCCGAGATGGATCACAGGTCTGCCTCTTCTTTAGCTACACAGGACCCGACCAGTCATACTTCTCCAGACTCACATAAGCATAGCAAATGGGAACTTGAGACTCGTAAATGGTCCCATGGTGGTAGATTCAAATCTTGGAAGAACTCACAGCCAAGGTACAAATCAAGATCACAGCTGAAAAACGGATACTGATCCTGTCCGATATCCTTTTATTTACTCTTAGGGCATTGTGTTTTTTTTTCTGGTTTGCATTGTAATTTAACTCTACTTCTCTCTCTTTTTCCTATCTATTTTTGCTTTTTATTCCCCTTTCCTTGACTGATGTTACGATGTACTTTGTGATACCTGCTTTTCTTAAGGTACTCCAATTTTCTGATTTCTCTCTTCACTTAGTTTTTACCTTTTTTTCTCTTTTTTGAATATTGTGACATGGTTATAATGTAATTCACTTGCCACACGCCGCTCTTCCACATACCTGTTCGATGCACCCATCCATATACTGGGTATTGGTCTTTGATTTCCGCAGGGCTGATGGGTTTGTGCCCTCCATTTCACGCCGCTCCATACACTCTACCCCAGTTAAAAGTTACAACTTGAAGTTTGTATGTTATTGTCTGGATGTTTACTGTTAGACATATTTTTTTCTTTGTATTATCGTTTTTCTCTTATTGTTTCTTCCTTTTTTTTCCTTTTCTCTTTTCTTGTGTCATATTATATGCTCCACAAGTACGTTCTAACAAATTAGCTTGCCTTTTGATTTTGTTGTTTTACATCAGTCATATTTCGTATTACAATTATAATCAGTGTATTTTCATTTGTAACAATATTTTATTGATATTTTTTTCATCATCAAGTCCACCCATGCAGTGCACTCATTAAAAACCGATGAAAATCGTCTCTTTGAATGTACATGGTTTGACACATTTTATCAAACGGAAAAAGATACTTGCCTATATTGGTCATAATAAACCGGATATTGCAAGAAATCCACCTAACCCCACAAGAAAGTGATAAGTTAAAACGAGATTGGGTAGGTCAAGTCATACATGCGAGTGTCACCTACAAAGTGCCGGATACCACCTCAGCACCATCCAGGAAATGTGGTGTCAGCATTCTTTTTAATAAGCATCTACCCAATACAATATTGCAGCCATTGGAGGACGTTGAGGGACGATATGTTTGTCCAACTTCAAATTTGCAATACTTTCCTAATAGTGGGATCAGTGTGTGCCCCCACAGACTCCAAACTCACTTTTATATCTCACATTAGTAGATTGGTAACAGCTTTTGGGCCCTCACGTGTGTTAATTGGGGGAGATTGCAACGCCACCATTGACCCATTCATAGATAGATTTGGCAAACCTGACATTCATCATACTACAGATAGGTATATGCTTAAAGACCTCATTGACAACTGTTCATTACAGGAACCCTGGAGACTGTTACATCTTAATGAAAGAGATTAAACTTTTACCTCTTGTCCCCATTCCATACGCACTAGAATTGATTATTTATTGGCATCCTCCTCTGTTCTACAATTAGTGGCCCATGCAAATATAGCTCACTGCAGCATATTGGATCATTATCTTATTGATATTAGCATGGACTTGGGGCTTTCCCAATCTCCGAAACCTCCTTGGAGACTCGATCTCTCTTCATATAAGTCCCCTCAAGAGAAACAAGCACTGTGTTCATACGTGGAACATTTTTTAAAAGATATTGAACACTCGGTCTCTATAGGGCATACACTTTGGGGTGGCAGGAATACAGTTCTGAGGGGTCTAATAATGAGAGAAACCCCTGTCACTAAAAAACATATGAACGCCACTCAAATTAATCTTGAAAAGGAAATTTTAACTCTAACAACCACCTACTCTCATCACAGTCCCCTGTAGTATTGAAAAACCCACTTTCAGGGAAATCTGCTCTCAATACCCTTTACACTTACCATGCTGAGAAATGTTTATTTCATATTCATCAACGTCATTCCGAACTTGGTGAAACGGCTGGGAGATTGCTAGCTTATCAGCTACGTCAACAAGAATCCTCTAGAGTGATCCCTGCAATCAAGAACTCTACCAGTGTTTTACTCACTCCTCCTTCAGAAATATTGTCCCAATTTCAGACATTTTATGAAACGTTATATACATCTATACACGGCTCAGATTATGCTGAGGAAAATACCTTTTTTTCTAAAATTAATCTTCCAAAACTGACACGGGAACAGAAATGAGCTGGAAGGGGAGGTCACAAGTGCTGAAATATCGACGGCAATTGACTCTTTGGCTTCTGGGAAAAGTGCCAGGGGAAGATGGGTTCCCTATTGAATTCTATAAAATAACAAAAACTCACACTGTCCTGATCCTGGTTTCAGTCTTTAATGAAGCATTGCATTTGGGGCATTTACCTCCTGATTTTTTAACGGGCTCGTATCAAAGTTCTTACTAAGCAGCGTAAAGACCCTTTAGAATGTTCCAGCTATAGACCGATTTCGTTAATAAATTCAGATGTTAAAATTCTGGCCAAAGTTTTAGCACATGGTCTTGGGTCGGTTATTACCTCTTTAATACATCCCTACCAAGTTGTGTTTGCCCCAGGTCGCTCATCTGCTAATCATCTTAGCACCATCTCACACTTATTATAGCAACTAAGAAATGATAAAGAGGAGAAGGGCCTCCTCTCTTTAGATGTGGAGAAAGCATTTGATAGAGTAGAATGGGGTTACTAATTTCGTACAATGGAGAGGATGGGTTTCGGCAGGGACTTTATCTAGAGGCATGTATCATCTGCCAACAGCGGCTGTTACATGCAGTGGGTTTATATCTCCTTATTTTAACATCCATCGCAGTACTAGGTAAGGCTGCCCACTTTCCCCCTTATTATTTCTATTGGCTTTAGAGCCCTTGGCTATAGCTATACAATCTAATACGAATATCAAGGAAATTGACACTACAGCTGGGGAAAATCAGAGCTTTCTATTATGCAGATGATATTCTTCTCACTCGCTCACATCCACAATTTCTGCAACTTCTCTAATTTCTCAATTAAACACTTTTTCCAGTTTTTTAGGTTATAAAATGAATTGGGCTAAATGTGAAGCCCTACCTCTGTTACTACAGTTGCTACCCTCAACGTTAGACAGTTCTCAACTTATCATTGTGGGGTAGGGTTCAGATCATAAAAATGAATACGATTCCTAAATTCAACTATATCTTTGGTATGATTCCACACATCATCTTAAAATCTTTTTTCAAAACATTGCAATCTACTACCACTCGGTTCATATGCGTGGTGAGAGACCTCGCTTGAATGGTTCAAAGTTGCACTCATAATCAACAAAGGGAGGCCTACGTTTTCCTAATTTGGAATATCATTGGATTGCACAACAGTTAGCCCACTCTATTAACATGTTACCTACTCATAGGAACACGCCACTCTGGGTTACACTTGAATGGTCCCTATTACAATCAGACACGGATCTGGTTGTTTATTATACGAAACGTGCAAAATTGACGAATTCCACTAATCCTACAATTTATTCTTCACAATTGGCATGGCTGAAAGCACATAAGATTACCAATACTTATATCTGTCTTCACTCTCAAACCCCCCCTATGGAATAATACAGATTTCACATACAATGGGGCTGAACTTAACTGGTCTACTTGGACCGAATATGAGATATACCGTATAGCTGACATGTTCCCACATCTTCAGTCCTTGAAATCTTTCTCAAGTTTACAACATGAATCTTCCTTCATTACAATTTATCAGATACACTCAACTCACCTCTGCCCTCGATCCCATTCTCCAATTGCACAATTCATTAATACTTGGAAACATTTCAAGGGCACTATTTCTGGACTATATGCTCTTTTAATCGATTCCTCATTTTAAAATCATGGGGGTCCACACGTTCGAATGTGGAATTACGGACAAAGCATGGGACACTATATTACAGAAGTACACTATAGGACTTAGAGATTCCCATCTTAAATGTAATTAGTTCAAAATTTTGCACCGTTGCCACTGGTCTCCGGCTAAACTACACTCAGCTAAACTTAGTCCTGACTCCCTCTGTTGGAGATGTAGATTACCGGATTGTGATATAGTTCATAATTTGTGGAAATGTCCCAGTATTCATACATTTTGAATTCAGGTTGAAGACTAATTGAACGTACATTCTTTTCTTAACTTTTCCCTCACAAAACATTTATTACTTTCACACGATGCTTCTGAAATACCACATATCTTTATTCATACCTTCAAATGGTTCTCCAATGCTCTCAGTCTAGCTAAAATTAATATTTAAAGTTTTTGGTGAACTAATGTTATACCAATTCTTCATTCCTGGCTTGCAGATATGTTTGATGTGGCTGACTTCGAGAAAATGATTTATAAACTAAATGACAATGTACATCAGTTGGCTAATATATGGTGCCCCTTCTTAGGTGTGCAGTGATTTTGACTTTTTATTGCAATTCAGTGCTGATGGGTTTCAATAAGTCTGTTATATATAATTTGCATACTGTTAGACCTGGCACCATTGGCGTGGGTCTCCCCTGCATTTTTTTACCTTTGCTTCCTGTGTTTTGCTGTGTGTTGGACTCCATTTTTGCTGGTCTAGATGCTTTGGGCACATTGCCACTGCTGTTCAGTGCCAAAGTGCAAGTGCTCCCTTTTGTAAATTGTTGTTATGGATTAGTGTTTCCATGATTTGGCCATTTGATTTACTTATCAGACCCTAGTACAGTGCACTGTGTGTGCCCAGGGCCTGTAAATCAAATGCTGCTAGTGGGCTGCAGCACTGATTGGGCCACCCACAGAAGCAGCCTGTAAAATGTGACTCTGGCCTGCCATTGCAGATCCTGTGGGCAGTCTGGGACTGCCATGTCGACTTGGCAAGTGCACACACTTGCCAGTCCCCAAGCCTTCCCTTTTCTACATATTAGTCACCCCCAAGGTAGGCCCAAGGTACCCCCGTGGGCAGGGTGCATTGTATGTTAAAGGTAGTACATGCTCTGATGTGTGTGACATGTCCTGATAGTGAAATACTGCCAATTTCGTTTTTCACTATTGCAAGGCTACCTGCTCCCATAGGACAGAATGGGGAGTTTGTTTATAACATCTTATAAACATAACTCACCCTGGGAACAAGGTAGAAAAATAAAGTTTAGTATGCCTGAACTGAGAATGTTAAAGTGCATCTCTTAGTGAGGGGGATTTTTACATTCTGTGTTTGAAAATACCACTTTTAGAAAGTAGGTTTTTTTTGCCTAACCATCCAGTGTGCCTCTGCTAGGTTTTTGTATTGCATTTCTGGCTTTTGGATGACAGGGGCTGGAGAGGGGCAGTGGCTCCAGAAGTCTGATGAGTCAGGACTGGGCTGAATAGACCTGAGCTGCATTTAGAGTAAGGGGAGGAGATTTCCTTTCACCTGCATGGGCCTGGTCTGCCTTCAACAATGCTGTCTCCAACTCCTGCCAGGTAGCTGCACCAGTGAGGGCAGAACTGGTTTGGGCTGGGTACAGACACTCTCTGCCTTCAGAGAACAAAGGATTTTTGTGTATAAAAAGAGGGGCCCAGACCCCAGACTTTTAGATCACTACTGGGAAAACAAGAGGAACCTTTGCCAAGGAGAAGAGCCGGATAAGCAGAGGAGGAATGCTGCCCCTGTGCTGTTTGCTGTCTGGGGTTGGCCTGCAGTGGCTGCTTGCTGCCAAGGAAAGGAGAAAAAGGACTTTGCTGTTTGCTTTGTCACCTGCTTGAAGAAAAGATCTCCAAGGGCTTGAAACTGAGCTTGCCTCCTGTTCTGAAGTCTCAGGGACACAAAGACTTCACTCCTTCTGTCTCCCTGCACCTGGAACTGCTGTTTCAGATGCTACAGAAGGAAATTGCAACACCAACGCCGGCGAGCGACGCCGTAACCTGCACCGAAGCTGTGGGCACCGCTCGTGAAGAGCACAACGCACCGCCTCAACTTGCACCGTAGGCCCAACGCCTGCCAACGCCGTGCTACATCGACTCTGCAGTCCCGACTTCACCGACGCCGGTGCTTCATCACCGCGGAGCCGATCCTCGACGTGGGTGACTACCGAATCCATCGACATCGCACCGTCGTAAGGAACCGACGCCTCGCCGCCATCCGTGATGTCACCTCCCCGACACAGTAAGGATCTGACGTCTCACCTCCCCTGAGCTGCAGTAAGGAACAGAGGCATCACCTCCCCTGGGGTCGTAAGGAACCGACGCCGCAGGCGCCAACGAAGCATCACCTCCCCGATGCCGTGCACCGCCGTTGCTTTCATCAATTCCAAGGTACTGTTCTTTGTGGGTCTGCTTGACTCCGGGCCCAACGCCACGCACCTCGCGGTCGGCGCCGTTCTTTGGGATTTTCATGTGTTACGACGTCGTAATGACTCCAGGTGGAGTTATTTGTTGATAGAAGCTTGATTTGAGTGAATAACCTATTTTTAAGGATATTTTTTATACTGTATTGTGAATTTTTGTCGTTTGGTCTCTACTTATTTTTCTAAACTGGTGTGGTGTCCATTTGTAGTGTTTTCACTGTGTTACTGTATGCGTTCACAAATGCTTTACACACTGCCTCTGAGATAAGCCTGTCTGCTCGTGCCAAGCTACAGAGGGGGTGAGCAGGAATTATTTTAGAAGTGTATCCCCCTTACCCTGACTGGAAGCTAGGGTCCCTATTTGGACAAAAGGTACCCACCTCTGCCAACTAGAGACCCCATTTCTAACACATACCATTTTCTCTTTCTTGTAATAATTTATTTAAATTTTGATGTATTACCTTATCATCTTTGTACGTTAATGTGGTACTCGTACTGTTTTTCTTTATGATGTTTTTGTGTGCGTTTTCCTGCTTATATTTCATGTCGTATTTGACATTTTATGTTTTTATGCAGATAATTGATCATTGATTGTTTACTATTGTTAAAAATTTAATAAAGAATTGGAATACAAAACAAAAGGGGGAAACTGTGGCTGTGCTCAAAAGCCCCCAGCTGCACAAGTTCTGCCCAAGACAACATAAATCAGTGACTGCTAGTCTTCAAGTGCACCTACACATTTACTGGTATTTTAATTCAACAAGCGTAACTTTAAATAATCTACATTCTGAGAGGCAATTCATTCATGTCTACAATTGTGATAAGACTGGGACTATTGAATCACTCAAAAAATGCACTTCTTGCTGGCGTGTTCAGAGCTTGCTGTAAATCACAATTAAGCCTTGAGCGTCTGAGATCATACAGAAATGTTCACTTTACAAACGAAACACACATTATATGGAAATATGGTCAACCAGCTTTTCAGTGGTTGGTGCAAGACAGCGATCAAAGTAACTGGGGGCAACTTTTCACAGATGCTTCAATATCAGTTCTTCTGTCAAGTCTTGGTATCTAAGTGTAAATGGACAATGTGGCAAGCAAACAAATGAATTGTATAGTGTAGGTGATATGGAAATTGTAAGAAAAAAAGATTAAACTGATGTTATAGTTAGGTGTTGAAATGAGATTGCTAAATCACTGAAATTCAGCAGTTCTATTTTAGTGAACTAACTAAAACTTGCCCCTCATCATGCACTTCTTATGACCTCACACATTACATCACTCATGATGATAAATAATAACATCACAGATGACATCACTGAAGACATTTCAAATCAAATAATTCATTACATTACTGATGACATCATGCAGTCACTGTTACAGCGTCCTATAGGGTTGAAGTAATTCAACAAGCTACACCTACGCCCAATTTTCTATCACCAGTCAGGTTTTAATGGACATAACCTTCGACTACATGCTGGAAACAAAGAATAGGCCTAATGGCTAGAGCGGCCGACCTCGGAGCTGGGGATCTGGGTTTGAGTCTCGGCAGGGATTTTCAACATCCTGTGATTCTGGGCAAATCACGTAATATCCCCGCACCTAACAAAAATGAATGTCCATCTGTAACGCAACTGGTGCCCATGTAAAGCTCTCTGATACCTTTGGGTCTAGTTTGCGCTATATAAAACTCCAAAAATAAAAAAGTCACCCACATTTGATGGATGTTACCCTCTTTTTTTACAGGTAATGGCAGTTTGTTAAATACATATAACAAACAAAATGCCTCTATACACTTTAATGGGGTCACCCACCCTTTTAAACCTTGAACACATCCTAAAAGAGTTTGTACTCTCTTCCTCTTAAAGGAATCACCCTCCTAAACACTTCACATGACCCACAATTTTAAAGTTCAGAGGTTGACAGGTATGCATTTGCTACAGATAAGACACCTTCTGCCAGGAGCTCTGGACAACCTCTGTAGTTTGGTAAAATACACTATGCACATTCCTGATAAGAGTTCCGTGGCACACAACTGTAGAGCCATGCTTACAACCCCGGTGTGAGTTAAACCACCTCTAAGTGGGTCATCCATACACTCTACTTTATTCAACAATCTACAATGCCTCAAAATCTTCAGTGAAATGCTAGAAATAAATGTCCATGTTACATAGAATTTTTTTATAGCATTGTATTACAACTAATTAACATGGACACATGCCCACACATACACTCGTGGATACTCTATTGTCAACAGCAAATTTGGCCTCACAGATTTTTTTAACTGGTTTTGGCTTTAAGCCACAACCTACTTTCAAACATACTTCTGCAGCCCACATCAGGTGTGCTCAGCCTTTAAATTGTTTAACATAGATGATTACTTTCACCCCAAACTTTACAGTTACACTTGCCTCCAGGGCTGACACTGTTTCCATACTATGGACCCACACATGTACACTCAGTAAGTCTATGCTGTATGTGACTAATGTCAACTGTGATGTCGAAAAATCTAAATAAGCTTTATTCGATATCACAGTGTGAATCATAAAAGCATACACAATAAAACCAATATACAGTGTGCTAGATAAAATACAATATGCTGTTTAAAAACCAGATAAGATACAGATGCAGATACAGCTTAAAGAGGAACAACAGTACTCTGCTCCCATGTTAATAATTTACTGTGATGTCATCAATATAGTCATTTGAGATTATCAGTGATGTCATTAAACATGTCATGAGTGATGTAATATGTGAGTTCAAAAGCAATGCATGGCGGGGGGCAAGTTATAGTTAGCACTGGTAACTATTTTTTTTTGTTTTTTAAACATTAGTTTTTATATTATTTCAACACCCAACTATATTGTCATTTAAACTATTGTTTTTTCCAGTCAATTTCTAGGGTTTCTTTTTTAATGTAAGCTAAAATCTTATTACCAGACTAGCTATAATGTTAACCTTTATTTTTTTTCCCCCAATGTATTTCTGGTGTTTTTGTTAACGGAAGGGAAGACCTTATTACAATACCCAACTAGAATGTCTCTTTAGCATTTGATTTTTTCAGAGAATACACACACAGACATATATATATATATACATACATACATACACATCTATATAGTTCTCATTGCCACTGCACAAGCTATTTTTAAGTACTATAAGTACCATCAGCCTTGGCAGATATGAGATGCAAAGCATAAAGAGATTAAGAGATTTGCACGAGATCACACAGTGTGGTCAAATCGGGACACTGGAATTAGAACTTATGACTCAATTTAGGACTTAACCTCTAAACCATATCACCTCCTAGGATAATCTGAACAGTTGTGACAGGCATTACTACATGTCGTCGGAAATAAGTACTGCTGTGCTTTGTGCAAACACATTTTGTTATCTTTTTATGAATGAAAATTTGTGGAAGTGGTAATGTTTGACAAATACATTTGTGCATATTTCTTGTTTTGAATTTTGTTGGGATTGTGATGTTTTGTTTTTCATGGGGTTGCTTTCTCTTTTTCACTGTTTTATTTTATTGTGACACTTGTTTTTGTGTTGCTTTGGTTTATTGTATTGTGCTGTGCTCTAGAATAGCTTTATATATGAAAACAATTGCTACTGCATTCCATCCAAAAGCAGCACATTTCTTTAATGTTCCAGTAGCAACTAACCATTTACTACTTAGAGTACAACTACTCTGGCTCTTCAGTAATTTAAGACACCAGCCAGCCCAAAAATGTGAATCATATCCAATTAGTACTCTCTGTGTTCACCTCATGTGATCCAACCAGAGACCATGTGTCTAGGAAGACTTTTCAAGTGTGTTCTAATCCCCCTGGAGATGATTTGGAGATTAGGATTCTTTATCAGAGGGCTATCGAGGTGTGTCTCAAATGTCCTCGGATGTGAAATGTTTGCTCATTTAAAGTGGTACCAAACCAGAGGTCAAAGATAGTAAACATGAGAACCACCTGAACTAAACAAGAGGAGGCTTAAAGAGTGCATTAAATATTCTGCAGGGTGGAAAAAAAAGAACAAACTGTAACAAGGTGGAGGCTTGGATCAAGAAACAGTTACCTCTCCTAGAACTCGTTGACTGACTGTATGCTTGCTTTTGACCCTCCACTGCTTTTTCGCACAACTAAATACAGAGGCACTGTCGTGTTCAGTACACTACAAAAATACAGTAGCAAGCTGGAAGAAACCCCTATATAAGCTATTCCCCCAGGTCAGCCTTCCCAGCTTGAGTTGACAACAGTAGAACAAAACTTGAAGATCACTCAGTCTGCTTTATGCCAACCTTTCCTAGCACTTCGGCACAGACAGACAGACACACACAGGAGATGCAAAAGGCAAGATACCGCACACTAATCTCCTTTACACTCCGGGCAAACACCAGACCTATATACAAGCTGCATAGCACAGCAACCGCAGACCCACTACTTACACACAACTATCACACACCACAGCAACTTATATAAAGAAAACGTAAGAGACTGGTGATCAACAAACACTACAGATTTTTACTACTGCAACTTATTAACAGCTTAGCTATTTACAACGAACATTCCTCTTAGGTGCTTGGTAATGGTCACTGGGGCACTCTCAGCAGGTTTCTGTCCCCTCCTCCTCCTGTAGGGCCTATATCTTGGCTTTCTATCCTGCAGCACCAACAAGTCTCTTCACCACCACCACCACCACCCAGCAGGCCATAAAGATGTGACATGCACACCACGTACCTCATCTTTGATGGTGTTGCATGATACATTCCTTGAGATACAGCCCTAAATAATTTTGCTTCCCAAAATTCTGGCTGCTTCTTGCTCCTTCATCCGTTGCAGCGACGGAGTCACAACAAGTGCTCATTCGTTTTCCATGTCCCGACACTAGGATGGATAGCTACACAACCTTTCTCCATGTCAGACCCAAGGATGAGCCCGTCAGTAGGGAACAGATCCTGGCATGATACACACATACTAGCATGTGTTTGTTGGTGGACTCTGTCTTCATTGTGTAAAGGGTAGTGTGCGTGATGGGGTGTGCATATTGCATGTCTGTTGTTGTAATGTGTCTAGTGGTGATCTTTGTGTGCGGGGTTGGTGTGTGTGTTGTTATGATGTCTATTTGTGATGACGTGAGTATAAAGTAGTGTGTGCATGCTCCGGAGGCCTGGGGGGGGGTGTAATGTGAGGAGCATTTCATGGAGGATCCTTTGGTGCCATGTATAAGTATTCAGTAAAATTCGGGGGCGGGGAAGGAGAGGAGGGGGAGAGAGAGAGAGAGAGCAAGTGTGTGTGTGTGTGTCTTTGTGTGTGTGTGTTTGAGTGAGTGAGAGTGTGTGTAAGTGAGTGTGTGTGTGAGTGAGAAGTGTGTGTGAGAGTGAGTGAATGAGTGAGCATTTCATGGAGGATCCTTTGGTGCCATGTATAAGTATTCAGTATAATTCGGGGGCGGGGATGGAGAGGAGGGGAGAGAGAGAGCAAGTGTGTGTGTGTTTGAGTGTGTGTGTGTAAGTGAATGTGTGTGACAGTGAGAAGTGTGTGTGAGAGTGAGTGAGCATTTCATGGAGGATCCTTTGGTGCCATGTATAAGTATTCAGTATAATTTGGGGCTGGGGAAGGAGAGGAGGGGAGAGAGCGAGTGTGTGTGTGTGTGTTTGAGTGAGTGAGTGAGTGTGTGTAAGTGAGTGTGTGTGAGAGGGAGAAGTGTGTGTGTGAGAGTGAGTGAGCATTTCATGGAGGATCCTTTGGTGCCATGTATAAGTATTCAGTATAATTCGGGGAAGGAGAGGAGGGGGGGGAGAGAGAGAGAGAGAGAGAGAGAGAGAGAGTGTTTGAGTGAGTGAGAGTGTGTGTAAGTGAGTGTGTGTGAGAGTGAGAAGTGTGTGTGAGAGTGAGAAGTGTGTGTGAGAGTGAGTGAGTGAACGAGCAAGCATTTCATGGAGGATCCTTTGGTGCCATGTATAAGTATTTAGTAATATTCTGAAGACGTCTAATGTCAGCTGCAAAGTAATCCCTTTTTGAGTACTGCTGGAATCCATTGGGCGTAACTAGTTTACATTTACACAGGCATATGCGACAAGTTGTAACACTAATAAACAATGTTAGAGGATCAAGTAACAGGCCAGGACTTTCCACAATGTTTGTTAGCTGGATGTGTCCAAATAATAATGTATTGACAAGTACCCATCTTTAAAAAAGATTGGTGTTGAATCCTTACCAGGATATCAAAACGAAACTGGAGACAGTCAGTGATGAGGATAACTGCAGTGCTTAATTTGTACAAACATTAGTGCCAGGACGTGCAATATTTCTAAAGACGCCACTGGGGTTGGCACTACCCACTGTCTCTTTCCGCACAGCCAAATATTAATTATCACACAATGCGAGTGACATGCTGGACTATTCCAGGTTAACTCAAACTTTAAGGATCGTCCGGGCCTACTGTTTTTATTATTTTTAAAGTGTATTGAACACTTTGGCGAGGAGCGCTGCTCAACAATCAACAAACAGTGCTGCCATGTGACGGACTTACATAAATAAGTGCCAAGCATCACCGCAAATTAAGCATTGCACATTAGTCAACATTTACAGCCACCACTCACTTACGAGTTCAAAATCACCCAGGCATTATAATACTAAACTCATAACATTAGGTTAACTAGTTGAAAAGGCCTTTTTAAATGCAACATCCAAGCTTGCCTCCCCTTTGTTTTAAAACATTTTCTTTTTGAAACATTATAAAGGTCCACCTTATCATAATATGCAGAAAAGAACCATGTGATTTACAAAAAGGTAAGAATACGTTTTACACATTCTTTTCAGTTTCCATTTGTGGATCTTATCGAGTTTATTGACTTGTGCTCTTGGAGTCAAGAGGCAGCTTTAGAGCACTAATAAGACCATAATCACAAATCTCGGAGATCCCCCTATGTAAAACTACACTAATAACCCATGGCACACCAACGATGTGTCATAAATAGGTGCATACATTTTTTTTTTTTTAGGTATCACGGGACAGCGCAACTGTGTGGAAGACATTGTTATTAATTCTTTAAAATACACATAAGAGTAGGTTTTGGGTCTGTCCAGTGTAGTATTACTCTCTCACTGCATGCTGTTGGCTATTTGTTCTATAATTCCACCATCCAGGAAGTGCTTCCATTGGAATGCATGAGGGACTATTTTAAGTCTGATAAATACACTCAGTTATCACGCTTTTGCCACATTCATTGTCCTATATGTGTTCCATACAGAAAGGCAGCGCCAATCAGGCAGGTTGTAATGTAATAGACAGCATCTGTGCATGAAACGCATGTAAACGTTATTTGTGAATGCCTGTGTGATGTCACATGAAAGCCAGACCTATTGGCGTTTCCAATGTTTATTTTATATGAAGACTCATGAATTGCCTCTAAAGTTCACCGTTGTGCAATGATATGTAGATGGACATGGATGTGTGGGTTATATATGAATATATTCAATGTACTTAATGGAGCTAAATGCATTTATAATACACATTTCAAAGTTTGTACATGGCTATGATTGTCAAGGCAGGTATGATAAGGTTGGGAAAGCCCTTCCAATAATTAAGTGACCTCATTGAATATGCTAATTATCTCTCGCCCATTTTCTGGGGACTTGCTCCTTTCTTTCCAGGTTCATGGGAGGGCTGCTTTTGAGCCCCGCACTGGTTGGATGGCGCTGTACAAAGTGAATAAATGAACTGATTATCCATTGTTCTGGAGTCTGGGTCGAGCACTCATTCCTGAGTCTTTTCTATGTACTAGTAGGCCCATGAGTCAAAGTATCCTGCGGCGCACGCTCGTAATCTCACTTCAATGGAGCTGGGACTGTGTCTCGCCGATAATTTTATGAACCTGGCTCCCATTCACACTGTTGAGAAATACTGCATCTCTGTACTAAACCTCTCAGTTGGCTTAATTTGCAAAAGAATAAATTTTGGCGCCCAAAACGTAAACTGCACAGTGCGCCATCGAACGTCAGGGTGCCACATATCAAGGCTTCGTAGTCTTGATTTCACCTCATGTCTCTCTAATCCACCACAAGACTCTCCCTGCCTCTTTATCTCAAAGGTTCCCTTTCATCTCTGCTTTCTCCATCTGTCACTGTTTTTCCGTCTTTCTCTTCTTCCCTTTTGTCTTTTTTTCGGTCTTGCTCTGGATCAAAGTTTGTTGAGGAAAAAGGAGTGCCGGTGGGCCCCACCTGCAACCACTGGCTCAAATTAGGCACTGTCTGTACATGCTAAAATAACGGCCAGAGCGCCCGACTTTGGAGCTGGGGAACCAGTCGCGGCTGCTACCTGGAAGCAGCAGTGGGGCGGGTGGGAGCGAAAGGGGGAAATCGGGTTTAAAAAAAAAAATCACTTACCTTCCAGGCAGCCGGCAGTCGCCGCTTCTCCTGCGTCCCGTCCTCTTCCTGGCTTCTTGGGAGAAACAGGAAGCACCAGGGCTCCCAATCTCCCCGCAGCCAATCACAGCGCTGCAATGCCGCGTTGTGATTGGTCTGAGCACTGTGACACGGCGCTCAGCCTGGGGCTGGAGGGGTGGTCATGTCCTCCATGCAGGCTGTAATGCAGCCTTAATGGAGAACAGGGAAAGTGCGTATGTCTGTTTTGGGCGACCCAAAGAGTCATTGCACACTTAGGAGGGCTCTACCACTCCTCCCCTGCTCTGCAGCCCCGCACCTCACACAAGCTGCTGCAGCAGAAGGACAAAATAAAATTATAGTAACATTACGTTATCATTTTATTTTTTCCTTTCTTTTACTGTTTCAAAGCAGTGGGGCGACGCTCCTCCGCCTTAGCGGAGGAGCCGCCACTGTGGGGAACCATGTTCTAGTCTGGCGGGAGGCTCAAGCATCCTGTGATTCTGGACAAATCACTTAATCTCCCCGCGCCTAAAAAAAATGTGTGTGTCCGTCTGTAATGCAACTAGTGCTCATGTAAAGGCTCTGATACCTTCCAGTGGAGTTCGCCTATAAGAACTGCAGAAAAAAAAAAGGGGAGAGGCTGGTAGCTTATTCCCGGTGCTCCTATAATACAAACTGTGCAATCTTTGGGGAGCACGCTGCTTCGCTGTGATTCGACGAAGTCCCTTTCTTGCATGGTTTAATGCTGAATTATTGATGAGTTTAAGCTACTAACTGTTGTAAATATGTTCAATAAATGCTTGTCACAACAGTGCTGTCAGAAGAGGAGAGCAGTGCGGTTTTTTCCATTTGCAATATAACAATATGAACAGAGAAAATGAATTGTGCGCGCCCCTCCAGGGTGTACGAATTACGCAGTAACGACAGAAAGAAAACAGTTAAATGTAAGGCTCAGAAAGGCAGCGTGGAGACGCCATGCCAGTTACTGCAGCTGCGACCAATGAACACACAGTTTCACGTCTAAGGACAAAAACACAACAATAAATCGGAGTTTAAGGAATTAAGAAACTGCTCCACTCTTTCAGAGAAAAGTTAACAAAGGCGCAGCATGCTCTGAGTGCATTCAAAAGACTCGCCGCTGCCTCTCTCCCTCCCAGGTACAAGTCAATACTATTTGCGTAATAGGTTTTTAAAGAAATTAGACGATCGGGCGTTTTAATGGCACCTCAATTGACATCATCGTATGAAGAATTCGGCAAATATTTCCAAAGGGGAAAAAACAGAGGGTGTGCAATTGTAGTTGTGCGGTCCATTTAGATGCACAAATTACATTTACGCAGAAGCGTAGGGAAGTCTTTGTATTTAAAATAAGGTTTTCCACTGCACCCACGTGGCAGTTATCCGTTTGAGAGGAATCACAACATGCATACAGACCGGTTCATTGCATGCAGGGCCGGCGCTAGGCATGGGCAGCGTGGGCAGCTGCCCAGGGCCCCGCGCCTGCTCGCAGCCATGGGGCCTCGCACCTTTAAAGACATCAGGAGTTCCGAGGCCCAGGGGGCCCCCTGAGAGTTTATATTTTTCTTTTTTATGTCAATCTCCCCTGCTGGCCCGTCTCTGTGGGCCTAATGGCTGCATCTGCATGTTGATGACAGCAATCAGACAGGTAATTTGAGTGCCCTTGCCTGTGAAGTGGCCCTGACCCTGTATGAATAAAAGACAGAATATCCTGCAGGGGCACAGCAAAGGATAGAGTGGCGATGGCGGCGCATCACAATGGAAACTGCTCACCAAGGACAAGTGGAAAGGGAGCAGAGAGGCGAATAAAAGGGGCAAGACAAATGGGGGGAGCAGATAGGTGTGTGCGCGGCTTTGAGACAAGAGGTGCATGCAGAGGAGCAGACTCTGCATGCAAAAGTGGATGGAGCAGGGTTTAAAGTGCGCTGGGTCACTCAAGTCTTAGACCCGGTAGTAAATTAAAATGGACATTGAAAAGGGGCCCTATATTCATGTCCTTAACTTTGCCTGCAAAAACATTGATCCAGTGTCTGCACAATTAATGAAAGTTCTGAAAAGCAGGTGATGAGACGGGCCCGCTCTCCATTTTTGCCCTCACCCTCAGAGGGAAAAAACAAATATTAACTCTGCAGCAGTGCCACCCTTCGCTGCCTTTAATGCAACTTCAAAGAGACTCGTTATAGTTCTTTCACAGTCTCATCATGTCAGAACTGGAGCATTTTCAATATTATATACAAGGAAGCTGTAGATGCTGCTTATTCATCTTATGCAACTAATAACCACTGACAAAGCCAATAGTACTGGCTTGTTCTAGGTGTAATTTTACTTGTTGCAATATTTATCTGGAGGCAATGACAGGTTTTTTCACCGCACTTAAAGCCCTGCTGTCAGGTCAGTATGTTGGCCGCTTTTTTGGCTAGTTGTTGACCTGCTTTATGGTCAGGTGAGCCGGTTTTTACTGTTGATTTTTATGATATTAAAGCAACCATTGCCTGCAGCAAACTCAAATCAGTGCAGTCTTCAATACCTTACCAAAAACGTATACAGCAGGTCTTTACAAGTTTAAAACTGCCCTAGTTTGCAAACATGGGACACTTTTCTAGCTGACTAACTCCCTAATGGGAGCCCCTTTTATTTTGGAACAGAGGCCTATTTTCTGTCCCAGTCTGATGCTGCATGTTAGGCAGGGCCACTGGAATTATGCGATTGTGCGGTGGCGGCGATTTCTGCATAATTATGCATTTGACGCATTTGCCACATAATCCATCAACTGCTGCATAATCTACAGATTTTAACAACAAAATTGCTTTCTATCTCAAACAGTTTAAAAGTTACTAAAAATGCAGCGACACGTCTTGCCACAAGTGGGAAGGCCCTTTGAAAAGCTGGAATAGTCAACTTTTTGTTTCCCACTATTAAATGTGGGTGTTAAATTGGTACTAATAGGGTGCAACCAGTGCCCAAACAGTGTTACCAAGTTTAAAAATGGCAAAAAAAATGAAGTAATACTATTTCAAAATGTGCCGGGTTATGCCGCATAATTTACCTTTTCTTGCCACATAATTTACTCACCCTGCCACATAATTTAACCCTCTCCTGCCACATAATTCCAGTGGTCCTGCTGTTAGGGTAATCCATGGCAGTAATTTTGTTCCTGTTTATATTTCCCATGCTTTACTGAATCTTGCATTCCCCAAGAGTGCTAGCTATTTCCAGCATGTGTGTTTGTGTATTTTATTTGTTATGTTATGTTAAAAATGGATTTATAAAGCGCACAGCTACTCAACAGAGTATCCCGGCGCTAAGATAGAAAGATACAGAGGCCAGGGGTGAAACATTGGTCCCGCGGCGGAAGGCCATTAAACTGCATGCTGGAACAGCCAGGTTTTCAGTTGTTTCCTGAATGCCATTATACTTGTGGCTTGTCTCAGCGATAGAGGTAGCTTGTTCCAGAATCTAGCCACTTGCACTTGGAACGAGCGACCACCACGGCGGGCTCTGAGACACTTGGGGATGACAATTAGATGTTGATGTGCTGATCTAAGGGATTAGCCGGGTACGTAGTATGAGACTCTTCTGCGGATATAATGTGCCCCCATGCCATGCAGAGCTTTAAAAGCAAGGACCAGTGCTTTAAAGAGTACTCTGCATCGGACAGGCAGCCAATGCAGATTCTTCAGATGGTGAGAGATCCGGTCTCTAGGTCCAAGTCTCAGGACTGCTCTGGCTGCCGCGTTCTGCACGACTTGCAGTTTATTGAGTATAGACTCTGGAAGGCCCAGATAGAGCACGTTGGCATAGTCCAATCTGGAGGTAACAAGGGCCTGAACGACCGTCTTTCTGTGAGAGGTCGGTAATAGAAAAAGAAACCTACGGAGCATTTTCAAAAACCCGAAGCACGTACCCGCTACCGACTGTACTTGAGGTATCATAGATAAAGTGGCGTCCATTTTCACTCCCAGATTTTTTACGATCTTAACTGCTGACTGGGGGGGGAGACATATCCGTGGGCCACCATTGCTTCCAGGCGTCCAGAGGGGGTGTGCCAAAGAAAATAATTTCCGACTTTTCCGGATTACATTTGAGATGGTTATGTCTGAACCAAGCAAAGATTTCTCTCAGACATTTATTAATCTTTTCACCGTTAAACTTCACAGCATATTACTCTTGGATGATGCACCCTTTGTACTGAGTCGCCTCCAGCTGTTTATAACAGGCTACAGTTGAGCACTTTGGCGTTGAGGCTGCAGGCAGTACAACTTTCACACTGTGCCTGTCTGTGGGTCAAAAAGGTGTTCAGATTACATGATCATTCAAAATATGGCCTCTCTGCAGAGCACAAAGTGTAATGGTCCTGCATTGCAGTTGTGATTCTATGCAAGTGTGTGTGAAGGAGCTACTTATTGGTCAAAACAACAAGGTGAAAGTAAAATCATTTATTGTAGTTACTCATTTAGCTTAAACTGCTAACAACCATTGACAAAACCCAGTTGTGGCCGGCATGAGTCGGCCGCGGCTGCGTTTTGTCAATGGTTGTTAGCTGTTAACTGTGGGGGCGGGGGGTAATTTTAATTTAAAGGAAAAAAAATAACTTTCTTAGCCGGCCCGATCCGATCCCGCATCGTATCTGCTTAGTGGCCTCACATGTTCCTATTCTGCCCGGTGCCCCACATATCCTAGGACCGGCCCTGATTGCATGTAGTTAATTCCACTCTGAATTTAGCATCAAAAGCTAATTACTCAGTTTAAAGCAGCATTTCCAAGTAATGGAAAAAAATCCCCACCTCTAGCGAAGAAACTAGCGCGCGTGGCTCAGCGAGGCCCTTACTGCCAGATGTCAACAGGGAGAAGAGAGAGTCGCGCGCGCAGGTCATTTCTCTGGCAGATTCAGTCCAACCCATGCAGAGGAGCCAGGGGTCGGCTGGAGGCCAGACTGTCTCACGGAGGAGCTGGCCAACAAAACTGCCATGTCATCACTCATTTCCACCACCTTCCAGGGCGTTCTCACCAAGACATATGCACTGTCTTGCAGTGTGAAAAAGAGGATAGCACTCACTCACATATAAGACATGGGATTCTGCAATCCCTGTATAAAAATCTCTCTCTAATCTCTTTGTAATAGGCGACTTGTGATGCAGCGAATATAAACAAGCATTTGCAATGCAATAGGTCTCGCATTTGTGAGAGTTAGAGCTATTGATGTTCTAAATGGCAATGTCTTTTACCTATTTTTTTTGTTTGGAGTGGATGTATGCAGTGCTTAATTTGTAAAATATTAAGTGCCAGGGCTCTGACCAGGAGGCCACTGCAGCTTGCACCACCCATCGCCCCTGTCATTGCTGCCAAAACAACTACTAACCCTCTCTCTCGCATGTAAATGAGCCAGTTCAGATTATTCTAGGTCCCCAAAGCTAAAGGAATGGCTGGGGAGGCAGGTATTAGTAATTTTTTTAATGTATATTGTTTTCCTAAACAACTGTTACACTACTCATCTCTAAATTACACGAGCAGCGCCACCTTGTGGCAGACTGCCCGAAGTGTGGTGTTGACAATTAGGTGCCGGTGCCGAGCACCGGAAACCAATTAAGTGCCGGTGCTCAGCACCCGAAAGCTCTGGCTCAAATTAAGCACTGGATGTGTGTGGAGTGGGATTATGTGGGTTGGCACCTCGCTAGGGATGGATGCACACAAACAGGTCCCAAGAAGGGTGGACACACCAGAGTCATAGGGGTTCTGCAACACACCAGAGCACACTAGTTCTAAACGGAGAAGAGGCCCAGGTGAAAGAGCGCTACTTTACATGAAAAAGGAACAAGGACCTCTAAGGTGGGGGAAAATGAGTGACACCAGCAAACGAGAAGTGTTGAAAGTTCATGGCAGAAAAGGGCTGTGGAAAACATTAGAAAGAAGCAGCACAAAAGAGACTTGATAAAGGCGTGCAGAGTAGGGGAACCGAAAGGCAAGAACTAACCCGCCTGTGAAGCTAGACTGCAGGTCTGGGAAGGGGAGTTTGTTCCACACCTGCAGCTGCGCGCCAAAAGGATATCATTAATAAATGTAAATGAAGCGCCAACAGATGCTGAACAAATTGATTTGCTCCGATCGGGTCAAACGACCATTTAAAGAGGGGAAGCGGAAGGGTTGAACGTCAAAGTAAACAACTGAATCAGCACAAACATCTCTGCAGTTATTTAAAGCATCTTTTCTCTCGCCTTGCTACCTTGACTGTTAAAATGTGGATCAGGCGGATGTTTTCAAAACCTTTACAACACTGTCAGATTTCTTGGATGTGATGCTTTAAACAACGTTGGTCAACAACTTCGTTATCACAGACAGAACATTTAAAAACTGAAAGTCCGAATACAGCGGTCTACAGGGTGGGACCAGAAGAATAGGGCTTGCTAGTCACTTCCTCAGTTGGCTCAACTGCACTGTAACAAATGTTATTTTGCCGGTCTCTGTCTTAAAAGAAAAAAGATGTTCAAGACAATATACATAGATCGGAAACCCCAAAAAGCGATAACGATCACAAGATACTGGTCAGTAGATGCATTCTTAGTAAAAAGCAGTTTTCAAACTATTGTTTCTATGTTTGCAAAAGAAAGTCAGACCGTCCTTGCCTTGCATTCTTAGATATTTATTTCACTTATTTAACAATTGAGTGTGGTTAATTAACATGTGTACTTACTAAGTGCAGGCAGATTCGTGCCATGGAGTGGGGAGACCCCCGGGGGATGTAGGGAGGAGGTCAGGCAGAGCAGCAAATGCAGTGGAGGAGGAGTGAGTAGTGAAGAGGCGTTGTCACCTCATTAAGAGAAAGGTTGTGTTTGTGCCAAGTGGGGGGGGGGGCTCTTAATGCGAAGCGGGAGGGGGAAAGCAAATAGAGCTTTAAGGAGCACGCTGCGGCATGCAAAACTAAAGAAAGGCGGTGCCCGCTTTATGCCCAGGTGATACCGCCAAGCATAAATCACACCCAAGAGCCATCTCTTTCACGGGCTTTGTTCCGATATGGAGAGAGGCACCGGAGGAGGGCGAAGGAAGTTGTGCAAGCCGGCCTGAAGAGAATAAAAAAAAGCACCCGCCGTTGTTAATTAGGAGGCGGCCGCAGTGTTTTATAAAAGCGGGCGCATTAAGACAGCGTCTGCTTCGCAGGTGTCCATGCAGTGGGGGAGGGAGGGGGGAAAGGAGCGTGTTTACAAGTTATAGAGCAACGCCTAGTAAGCAGGCGCCGCGCTGAGTTACTAAAACACGAAGGAGCGGCAAAGAGTTTGCAGGCTGCGCATACCCACACTGTCGCTATTGTTACTTTGTTAAATAAAAGTAAATAAATTGCAAAAGAAAAGTCGTGTGGTGAGCCACAAATAAAACAAGAAATGCACATGCAAAGTCGGTTAGGAAGCAGCCGACATTACTGAAGCTGGCGTCCCGCGAGTGCCATTACTGAAGCTGGCGTCCCGTGATTGCTGTGTTCATTAATTAAGTAAATAGTTCTCGGAACTGCTAATGAAAGCTCCTGAGTAAGGACACATGTAAAAGGGCCAGTCCTCATGGGAGGTAACAACAGAAGACTAAGGAGGAACTAATAAGCCTATTAACAAATCAGAAGCCAACATTTACAAAGGAAAATGAAGCAAGCCAAGGAAAAATATGGACGGAGCTTCAATTCCATACCTGAATACAGCATGTCCCAAAGAGACAGGCAAGCGCTGCCTAGGCGAGACCTAAAAATGACATCAGAAAACAACTGTAATAACATAATTCCGAGCGACTGAGTCTTTTTTTTTTTTTAAACTGACGCATTAAACTTCTGATTCTTATATCTTTTTGCGACAAATATCGAACAGCTGATGTGTTTAATGTTGAACTAGGGATGCCATATTTATTTTTCATGTTTGCAAACATGCGCTCTCGAGCTACGCCCAAAACATTTAAGTGCTTCGTGTGAAAGGTGATGGTCTGAGCATCTATTATAACAAGCATTTGCAATGCAATAGGTCTCGCATTTGCGAGAGTTTAAGCTATTGGCATTGTAAATGACAATGCCTTTTATTTATCCGTTTTGCTAATTAACGCATAAATAAAAGGCATTGTCATTTACAATGCCAATAGCTCAAACTCTTGTAAATGCGAGACCTATTCAAAGAAGCGGCCGCCATTGTCCCAGGCTGCTCAGAAAGTTAAAGTGCGCATGGCGCGCTGAATGTTGCAGGAAAGCTTGTCGTACCTGCAGTAGGAGAAACTCATTAAAGAAAATAGTGCTTACAGACTAAAAAAAGAGTACCATGTAACAACCGAAGTAAAAGGGCAAGTCCTCATGGGAAGTTACAAATGAAGACAAGGCACTACTATGGAGGGACTAACAAGCCTATTAACGAATCAGAAGCCAGCATTTTACGAAGGGCAATGACACAAGCCAATGACAAATAGTGGAGCAGGGCTTCAATTCCATACTCCAATACAGCATGCCGCAGAGCATTGCAGGCACTGCCCAGGTTCGACCTAAAAAAAAAAGTAGCCCTTGCCACACATGATAAAGATATTGCAAGTCACCTCGGAGTTCCATAACCTTATAGAGGAACTCCGCCTTTGGCCTCGGTCGTCTATATGGTCATGGAACTTCTCTGTGATTTGCAATGTACTTATAAAGGTACAGAAGGGGGTACTTTATCCCATACATAACAGTGACTCAGACTTTACTGCCTAACGTTATGTGCCCAAATCTGACTTGAGTTGAGTGGGATCCCCATGGAAGATACCGCCTCGCCTGAGTCTGAGTTCATGGTGGAAGCCTCCTGATCCAATGTATCCAACTGTGTTTTCATGCACAGACAGTCCTGTTTCACTCAAACAAGAGGAAACTGTGCACAGAAACACAGCCGGAATATGAACTAAATATGTGGGGAAATGGCCCGGTAACTTAAGGTCCAGCAAATTATTCCCCATTCCATGCGTCAAACTCAGAGTTGCAAAGTACTGGGCCAGAGTAAAGGATGAAAATTGTAATTTAGGCCCCTGTGTTCTTGTACACCCTCCCCTTCTCCACACCTCTCAAACCATCCAACACGGAATCGCACCGTATAAGGCAAAATACTCAGGTCAAAGTGTGCCTACTACCAAATTCCCCAAGGGATCTAGCTGTAAGCCACAACCTTTGACCGCAGTGACATCACCAGAACTGGCAACACCAGAAGGAGTTACATGTGGCACTGATAAAGCTACTGGACAGTTAGAAAAATAGTAGCTAAAAGCTTAAAGCAGCTAGCCTGGTCCGCCTGAAATACTCCTGCTCCCCTGTACACATTTAGAATGAATATTAAGATATAAAAATGCATGCAAGATCGATGCATAAATACCGAAAATGAAGTAAAGTGTGGTAAAAAGGTTTGCCAGGGTCGCATAGTTTGGCTAATGGTATTCCCGTCTGAAATTGTGTTTTAAAAGTCAAATTAGTAGATAATCTACAATAGAGATCAGGTCCGAAAATGCAGGACGAATTAGCATATACAATGTGCAGTGACATCACAGGACGTGACGTGAAAGATAGTAGCATCACAGTCATCTAATACAACTGATGCTAATGAGATCAAGGCACATATTATGCACTCTGTGGCAACTAAATATTTAAGTGCATCCACCTGCTATTCAGTGGGTATGATTGCCTGTGAAAATGTAATGCATTTGTGAATGCAGGTGTATCTGTGTTTAGTCAGAGCACTAAAGTGTGTCTTACTCAGCGGTCGAAGTGCATTAAAAAAATAAGGGAACTGTGATGCTGTGCACAAGGGAGGCGGGGTGAGTAAGCACGGGGAGGGGTCAAAGACTTCGTTAAAAAACAAAATATTCTGTAACTTTTTTCGGTCTTTCACCTTCAGGTATGTACATATAAAATAACACACCTTAAATCTAAAATAAATAAATGCGTGTTAAGTTAATCTTTGGGAACTGCACTATCGGACTTTATGAAACCTCTATTAGTTAATGCACTGCAGAGATCTGTGTCTGTAACCAGAGAGCCAGGAATTGAATCCTAGTTGGAGCAATGGAGACTAGTTAGGGGCGAAACACAGGCCTTAAGCCCCTTTAAAAAGCACATACTTCCCAGCTCAGCTGGTAACTCCTTTCCAACACCACTCACAAAGAATACATTTGTGTCATCAGGATGTGTCAAGTGATTCCACTAATTAAAGCCCCCTTTACAGTTGCACATTGACTCGTTGTGCATATTTATTTCTATCAGGTAAGCAGGCCCCCTGGCAAGAAGGCTTGTTTAACTGTCTGCCCGCCTTCGGTTTCACAGCACAGGAGACTGACTCCCTGCCTTACACTTTAGCAGAAGAATTTCAGCTTGTGGAATTAACATCCCGGGACGGTTATATTTCACAGAAAGAAGGGGAACTATTTTCCTTAAATTAATAAGGTATGGGCACGTCGTGCCCCTCCGATCCCGCCCACTTCGACCACTGGTCTTACCCATTTCATTAAAGAGACATACACATCTCTTGGACGTCTGAATGCAAAGATCAAACTATCCTTAGACAACAAACGTTCCGTAAGTGACGCTGCCTCCTCCTCTAACTCTCTCAGGGATAAAGTCAGTGCTGCCTGGAGGGTCAAAGGCACTAGAGGCCACACAGAAATGGTGTGCCTAGGCGCTGTATAATATTACTACACTGGCTGCCAGCCAAGGCGATGTGGGAAGTGGAACAAGGGAACAGCTGATGTGCTCGCATTAAAGGAACAATGCCCTCCCCCGCCCCCTCTTCCGGGTAGATGAAAGGTGTCTCCTGAAGTTAACAGCTGCTGGAGGGCACGGTTCGTGGTAGGAATTCAGTGATTGGTGGAAGGCCGCAGGCCAACCTATCTTTCAGAGAAGAAGAGGGAGGGAACCCCCCCCCCCCCCCCACTCCCCAGGTCATTTTCAGGGGGCAGATAACAGTACCGCCCTCACCCTCCGGCAGATGGTGCCACGGTTCTGTCCACCAGTCAGGCCAAAACACTACGACACAAGATTGTAGGTTACAATCTAGTGAAGTAACACAAGCAGAGTGTTCGTACCCGGAAGTGACACGTAATACCTGCGACGTCAGAGGTCTATCACCTATTCTCAAGAAGCAGTCGGTTGAAGAATTCTATGAGTTTCAAGTGAGGACTTCAAACATTGAAAAGGTTATCATGTCGCGTTATTGAACGGAAACCGAGTCTATAATAGTAGTTACTGGCCTTCCTGGGAGGGGATATTATGAACAAATGAAATTGCCAGAGCCGCCCCACTCCTCACCGTCTGTTCCTTTTCAGTGGCGCCTTCTCCAGCAATCTGAATGATAAAAGTGTTCTGAGAGCGATGGCAGAGCAGTCGCATACTAACAGTTATTGACTGCATTCTAAGGAAACTGGTTGGCTATCCAGATCTCAGCATCCCAATGAACGGACACGTTTTCTTAGGGTCCTTCGAGTAGGTCTTTCTTCAATCTGAGTATTCCATTTACGTGCATTAATTCCCCGACAGCCTTGTCGAGAGACGCATACATCATATAAAGGGTACCTAGGTGCCTTTACGTCATTTTTAGAGACATCCTCGACATAGGCGCCCCTCCAGTGTCTATTCAAGATCTCTCCAAACACTGCAAAGATGTAGCATACGAATTCAAAGACGCCCCGGCAGTCAAAGAGTTAAAGGAATGTGGATTATCCTTGGTGGGGGGAAACTCTATATGAAAGTGTGCAGAGGACAGAATTCTGTGAAACAGCGTCCAGACTTCACTTTATTATAGTAGACAAACTGTAGATTTCTGAGATATATATGTATAAATATACATTCCTTTTGCTATTATTTAATCAGCATTGATCTCTCGTTGCCCCCCCATTTAAAAACAGCATGTCCAAAAATGTGTGTCTGGTGCTAGACAGTGTTACTCTGGTATGACTTTAATGGCTTTCCATGTGATCGCCGAGGTGGGATAGGTAAACGTGCTTATGTTTGTAGACAGGAGTTCTCAGAATAACAGATCATTGTAATTTTGGAGAGGTCACGGCTACAGTCACTGAGTGGTAACAGGTGAGCCCTCAGAAAATGCCTGGTGGCGGCAAAGACCAACTATGAAATATCCAGATGTGGACACAGGATTTAAACGTTAGGCTAACCAAAATGTGAATACCTGGGCCAGCTGTGTCCTAAGGGGCAGAGTATACATAAATAAGAAAAAATAATAAAATACCTAAGGGAGACAACATGATGACAGAAGTAGAGAAACGAGTCACTGTTTAGCTCATTTTTATGGTCTTGCTGGACAGCACAGCTGTCGCCAGACAATCATGTCAGTATCACCAGGAGATGGGAGTAAGGAGTACCTGTTTTGAATGGGCAGAAGCTGTGTGCTTCCACAAAAAAGTGCCTGCCCTTCACACAGCTGAGATCATTGTATTTATTTATGAAGCTGCCTGTGCTTGAACTTTTAGTGGCACACACATGCCACCGAAATGCTACTAAAGTGTCTTCGATTACTAATTTATGGCGTTTCTCTCAGGCAGCAGCACAGATGGGAGGAGAGCGGGTAACGCACGTGGATGAGTTTTCGGGCTGGCTTGACGTGCATTCATAAGGCAGACCTATTGGAATTGCCAGTGTTTGTTTTATAATTTGTTTGCTGTTTCGTGTGAGGAGGGATGGCAGCTATAATAGTGATTCATAACTTAGGCAAGTTTACAGTAGCTGGACTTTTATGTAAAATTGCATCCTGCAGTTAACATTCCCCTTTCATTTCAGCATATCCAGGTTTATGCTTTTAAACATATTGCATAATTAAACAAGTGACATATTGAGCCTGGTTCACAGGATTTATTTTCTGTGAAAGCTATGGCTTATTCTTGACGTAAGTGCAACTTACTTCTGAATAGCCTCGAGTACATCATGTGTTACTAAGGGGAAAAAAAGGTTTGATTTAGGTACCCCATAATTCAACGTTAGTCAGTCCAAACAAGAGACCAGTTTTGTAATTTGGTTTCTCCACCACACCAAAGTGTGTGATCCTGGGCAAATTACTTAATCTACCTGTGTCATGTTCAACTGTATTTTTTTCAATAGACTTTGTACAGGGTGAAGTGAAGGGTGCGAGGTGATCTCAGGATATGAAGCTCTGGCCTCCAAGAGTCTGGTCAGGCGCTTTGGCCACTGAGCTGCCTTATCACAGCATTGTGCAATCCCACTCTTCGGATTAATATGAACAGACACTGGTATAACCAAATGCTTATTTTCACCTGCCTTCCCGAAAGTGTTTTTTAAAACTACAGTGGCTGCTTTTACCCGAAACAAGAGGACATAATGTCACTCAAAATTACACTAGATGTTTTTACACAAAGAGTATGGGGAAGTAGAATCAGCTATGAAACAAGTTCCAGAGTTAGAAACACCTAAAACTTACAGATTTACAGGGCAAGGTCCAAAAGTTTTAAAGTGGTTTTCACTGAAAGCAAAAACCCACACCTGATACATTATGAATAGGTTTTGTTCCAAACCCTTCTGCTTTCATTGTTTTTAATTGAGTGACGTCAACTGCCCCGGGCTCATCGCTTTCAAACAAGTAGATCATTATGTCCGATCCTGTACCGCTGAACAGTTTTATTTTATTTCTATTCTTCAAAGTGACAAGGACAATCTCCTTAAATGTCGCTCATCCACTTTTGCACATACCAGATTGTTACACATACAAAAAGTGGCCTACATATTTTCTTGTAGAAAAAAATGAGCATTGTATTTATTGTCATTGTATGTATATGGCGCCTAATACCCCTGAGGAAGGCACCGAAGCGCTTTTATGGTAAGTGTGCACAGTTTACCTAAAAAAAAAATCCTGCTTGTGAATGAGAAAGTGGTAGGGTGTTAGGACTGTTTTTGAAAAACCTCGACATGTGCCCACAATCTTCATTTTTTGTAGGGGAGACCAGGGTCTGACTGGGACACAACATAGGCCCGGACCGGACACCAAAATAAAAGTGCCCCCCCATTTGTGAATCGGAAGGATTAAGAAGGGGCCCATGCTTACAAATTTGGCCAGGTTTGAACTTGTAAAAGGCTGTATATGTGTTTTACAAGGCATGGAAGACTGCACGGGTTTAAGCTTGCTGCAGGCAACGTGTATTTTAATATCAGGGAACCCAACAATAAATCCGACACCGCAGAGCTAAAACAAACCAGCAAATTACCAAAAAAATACACTGCCCACACACTGACCTGCCGGACCAGCCCGAAGGGCACTGCATGAACTTGAGAGGACAACACTCCCTCCACCCTCCCCCCCAACCTTTGCCCTCTCCCTCCATCAAACCGCCATTACGGACCTCCCACTCCGAGAAAACTGAAAAGAACCGCGGATGCGTTACACAGGGACGTGAAGCGTTAACTGGGGGTGCCCATTTATGAGAGTCCTGGAGATGGACAAGGTACTCCTGCCGAATCGTTGATAACGAAAATATACCACACAGAGGTTTTAATTTCACATTTTCTCATTGCTAGACGCCCTTAGGCACAGCATAGCGACTGCAGCACGTTTTTTTTTTTACAGTATGCTGGGAAGAGCGGTTTCACGTACTTTGTGCTTTGGCGAGGAGTTCTTTCTGCGTTGTTACATAGCTGAAAATATAATTGTTACACGTTCCGGTCAAAGCAGTCAAAAGCGGTTGCAAATAACTTATGACTGAAAATGGCGGGCAAATACTATTCTTTTATTACACTGTGCCGAACTCCGACACAGGTTGGGTGTAACGGAGTTTGTATGTTCCTATGCCAATTATGTACCACTTACAGCGTGAATAAGTCGGCTACCATAATCACGACGGTATTCCTATCGACAACAATGGTGCGTTTGCGACCAGGACATATTAAAATCTCCTTTTAAAGAAGTCATATCAAGAACGAGTGAGCAATGACGTGGGTGCGCGACACCACAATGAACAGAGGAAAGTATGATACATAACTTGTGATTTTCTTTTATTAATTGCATTTGTCTCACCAAGGAGTTCAACGCGCCCCCCTTTTGCGGCCACGAGTGACCTTAAGCAGAGTGCGCTTACTTTGTACAACTTAATTTTGTGCGGCCAGGGTCTGTAAACACGCAGTGGGTTTACTAAGTAAACATTTGGGTAAGCCACCAGATTCCTTAATTCCCAAAAATGTTGTCCTGTTTTTGAATTGGACAAAATTCAGAAGGCTCACAACATAAAATAGAACATTCCAAAACATACTTTGGAGAAAAAGATGTTGTAAGCCTGTAAAAAAAAAAACTAAAAAAAAACGATTTTCCTAATGTGTGGCAGGTGAAGTTATCAGAGAGCAAAGCGCCAGCCCCAGGTGAAGTCCTCCCACCCCCCCAATTCACAGATATCACTGAGGCTTGAGAGTGGGGGGTTCACAGCTTGGACTTCTGGAGCAGCGGTTTGCTGAGGTCCTTCACCTCGCCAGGACTGCTCACTCTGGAGTAACCGAGCAGGTCCATGGGTACCTGGCAGTATTCCTCCACCTGCCTAATTTGTGCGAAGGTGAGAAGCGTCCTCCAGGCGTTCATAGCCTGGGTGGCATTGCGGGCGGACACCACAAAGGGTTTGGAGGAGTAACCCGACCCACTGGTCATGTTCAGAGAAAAGCTTTCCAACTCGCGACTCACCACCAGGTTGACAAAGCCGTAGACCTGCCGCAGTGTTTTGATGGGGTCCACCACCAAGTCCTCGTACCGGACCACCATGTACTTGCCCTTGAGCCATGGAGGTGGGGTGAGGGCAGTCCGCAAGGTCTTGCCCATGCTGCCACAGATTACCTCCATGGCCCCAATAGCATGGTAATCCGAGCCCTCTTTCTTGTTCAGCTTGTGGTTGGGGTCAACAAAGGGCATGCGGCGGATGCGAGGGTCCCGGCTCCGTACCACCTGCAAGCTCTCACGGATAAGCCCATGCCGGGACTTGATCCTGGAGCTGGCCACAGCCCTTGGGTCCCTCACAAGGTGGATAACCTTAAGGTCCAGGGAGGGATCCTCCATGAGCGGGGCTAGCACGTTGATGTCAAAGATGCGGACACCCTTGATAACCAAGGTGTTGTATTTACGGCACTCCTCCTCCAGCATGCTCAGGCTCTGGGGCGGGCACTTCTTACACACCTTGTCATCCACCAGCCCCACACGGTCCTTGTGGTAGGCCACACAGAGCGGCTGTGAGCAGATGACCTTGTTGGTGGCGGCCCCAAAGATGCCCATAGTGGTGAGGTTCCTGCTGCCTCCAGTCCCCATGCTGTACAGTTGCAGGGCCGACATGTCACAGCGATAGAGGGCACTCAGCAGGTCCCTTGCTGCCCCTTGCAGGGACACAGCATCCCCTGGGTACAGCTTCTGCCAGATGTGCCACACCGGCTCATACAAGAAGAAGACATCTGGGTTCTGGTTGAAGAGCTCTCCAAAGAAGGACGAACCGGACCTCCAGGTTGTGAAGACGTAGAGCAGCTGGCGCTTCTGGCGAGGTGGAGGCGAAGGTCGATAGAGGTAGCGAGTCTGGAAGGGCCTGGTCTGCTGGCGAGGTCCAGTCACAGGTTGGCTGCACTGCTGTGGCTCCCGGTGCCACCTGTAGTCCACCAGATTCACCATGGTAAGAATCAGAAGCAGCACATAGCCCAGGCACAGCAGGAGCGCCTTCCGCCTAAAGAGTTTCATCCTCAGGAGTAGCAGGGGGCATAGGTCTCAGTCATACCACCCTCAGCAGTAGGGTCAACCCAACAAAGGTAATATTCCAATGGGCTACCTGCTCCACTCAAGAAGCGTTGTGCACTCCATCGCATGTCCTTGTTTTCGATGGCTTAAGTTGCTGTAACTTTCCCTGTGTTCTCTTTTTTGTGTGCCATTGCAGCATGCGCTGGTTTGATACTAGGTCACTTCCTGAGGCAGGTCTTGCTTTATGGACGGTCTTTAACTGCGCACCTGGCTGCTTTAGCCTCTCACAAGTCCCTTCCTGCCCAAAGCAGCATCGTTAAGAGGGTTATATCATTTTTTTCTTCGGGCCAGATGGCGTCCTCATAAACAGAGCTATAAACAAGCTGCTCGTCGCTGTGACAATCCAAGCCTCGAAGGGGCACGTGCTTCAGGCGGTGCATGCCCCCCGACATGGGTTGTGGCCCCAAACGCATCTTTTAGTGTACTGGGCGGAATTTCGACATTCAAAAGTCCATTGCTGCAGCGTTTTTTCACTGGCGGATTCCCTCCCACCAGCAGGTTTTCTTCTCACCATACCAATCCAGCCTGGAGCAGGGCTGAACTCCTCTGCCCTCCAAAATACCTCCTCCTTTGGTGCATCTGATCGTGGTCTCCCCCCCAACAGCCACTGCTGTCCAATCGGCTGCCTCTGAGATTTCGAACCTGCCTCGCCTCTCTCTCTCACTAAAGGGCGCAGCTTGCCGCTACTCCCTGTAGGGCAGAGCGGCGTCTCCTTACTGAGAGCTGCCGAGTAGTAAGCCCCTCTGCAAAGCAAGGCTGGGTGTCTGAAATCGAAGGCCCCCCGAGTCCGCCCCTGTGCTGCTAGCTCTGTTTGCTTAAAGGTCCACCGACTGCTGCCCCCTGCTGTGCAGAGCTGGGTCCCGCTATTTAGAGGTCACTGGGCACTGCTCTCAACTGATGGACGCAAGACGTTTCAAGCCAAAGGGCCCGTAAGATGACAATCCAAGCATAAGGTCTTTTCGTGTTGCAAAGCTGTGTTTTTGCAAAGGTGCCCTGGCGCTTTTCGAAGCTGTATAGCGCCCACTGCCTGGGCTCAAGTGTTCTTTAGGCGCCTGGCTGAGTGTCCTTTCCAATTGTCCCTTGCTGGGCTCCATGCAGAGCTGGGTATCTTCTCCCAAAGAGTCCTCGGTGCAGCTCCCTGCTGCAGCACTCAACTGAACGTTTTGCTCCTAGTTTCTCCCAGCAAAGCGGCCGGCGCCGATGCACAGTCCGGTTTTTCTCTGCATCCATACCTTCGCGGGTGCAGCTACTGCGCCTCCTCATTCAGCCTCCTCCCCGGTGAAAAGCACGCTCGTGCTTCCAGTCGCGCGACTCTGAGAGCACCAGGTCAGACGCTCCACGACTGCCTTCCGTCTGCCTCCCAGTGCACTGGAAAGATCGGTTCCCATCGCAGGAAACGACCACCGTGTTTGGCGAGCACAACACGCACAAACGTCTGTCAAAACAAAATGAAATAAACTAGTCCAGGAAAAAAGAGCCGGAAACAAGTTCAGCCCAAATAACGAAGGAAATGGGCGACAAAAATGAAAGCAAATATGTTTACTCTAGCAGGGCCGGCTTTAGCGCTAGTGGCGCCCGGTGCGACAGTCTTTTTTGGCGCCCCCCCCCCACCCATGACCTCCTGCTCCACCGATTCTCGCACTACCACCCTACAACATTGCCCCTCATCTCTCCATAGCCCCTCTCTTACATACATTTTGTTTTATAGCACTACTCGTACCAGTGTAGGATGTCAGAGCACTTTACATCACACACACATTATATAGTGACAATGAATCATATGTGAGGAATTCAGGCTATAGGAAACGTCACAACACAATGAGGATTGCAAGATGTAGGAATCACATGTGATCCATACCAGTAAGTAGCATATTTTAAGATCATTTTGTCTAGAGATTTAAAACATAACACAGTGGTTGGGTTGGCTTCACTAATAAGAATATATTTCAACCAAAACGAACCCTTTTTAGCAACATTAGGATAATAAGAGACTGGTGGAAAAAACAATGTTCTAACCTATAACATGCAGCTCTTCAATGTCAGTTCATTGGTCACTGTGCTTTATTAGGATTGTAACCTATGAACTGCAAGTAACAAAAGGATCTCTGTGACAAAAGCAGTAATCCACTGAGCTATCCACCTTAAATACAGTTCAGTCATCTGCATTGTTTGTTTCTTTGCAGCAGGCATAATAGCAAAAATACACTTTAGGAAGCAAACTTTTATTGGTGTTTGGAAGTTCATATTTATTGAAATGTTTTTGAAAGTAAGGGAGGCAAAACTTAATGTCACCATACCATTCATCAAGACAGAAATGTTAACGCTTTTAGTTCAATTATGCAATTGCAATCTTCCTGTTCTGTGTGACTAATTCACAGGTCTAACCTTTTACAGCATGCAGCAAATCTGAAAAACTACACCAAGTTGAATGTTGCTTTCTGTACAGCTTTTAAACGCTGTACCAAGTAAAATGTTACTTTATGGCTTTTTTTTAGGAAACTTCCAATTGCAAATTTTAAAAATGAAACAGGTGGACGTCACGTAAAACACTTTGATGGAACAATTAATGTCACCAAACTGACCTTTAATGCACTACCAAGAACGGAGTTCACTTTGTGTGCCACTGCTAATCCACGACAAGGAACACAACTATTTTTAGTCTCCCGGACGGCTCCAAGCAGTTGTTCTGAGAATACAAAGCAGTAAGGGCGGGGGCTGGCAGTAAATCTCTGTAATCCGCAATGGCATGAACACAGGTGTCCTCCTTTTATTCCCACAAGGACCCACGTTGTGGAAATGAAAGAGGGATCACGGTGCGCACTGCAAGCTCTTGGTCGATACGAATGGAGCCGATTTATGAGCAGAAATGGCGCCTCCCTGAGCTTGATGCCCTGTGCAGTGGCACCGGTCGCACCGCCCTAAAGCCGGCCCTGTACTCTAGTACAGGGGTCGCTAACCTTTTCTGTAGTGAGAGCTACTTCTCATCAGTTAAAAATCATTATGAACTACTGAAGGCCAAGCCACTCACACACTGTTACCAGACACCCCCATGCCCAGCTTCAATGTCTTTAAGCCTAATGTCCATAGAGCCAAATACTATGTTTGAACAAACTACTTTGACTGGGGGCACTTTGACAAGGCTGTCATGTGTGTCAGTGAGAGTGTGGTTTTTGGGGATATATGTATATGGGTGAATAGGAGCCTGTGTCGTACGAACTTTTGGCACAGGACATGCCTTTCACCATATGTGGCACCGTTAAAATTTATAACACAAACAAACAACCATTTTTTTAAATAGGAGAAATTTAAAGTTCAGAAGAATGGTCTGCAAAAATGTTCATAATATAGAAACATTTTCTGCACATTAAATTTCTCCCACTTAAAAAAAATGGCTGTATTTTTCAGTTATAAATATGAGACCGTGTCTACCAGCCACTGGAAGCAAGATGCATGCTATGTGTAAATGCAACACTTTGAAACAAATCATGTTTTGATATTAATGAATGAATGAATGAATGAAATGGCATTTATATAGCGCATAGTCCAAGCAGTAGCGGCCCGTGGAGGGAGTTCCGTGGGGCAGAGAGGCGGGGCGGGGTCAGGGTGGGGGGTAGTAAACACCGGAATATGGATGAACGGAGGTAAGTAAACAATTAAATAAATAAAACGAATTTCGTTGCGTGCGCTGCATCGCAAAATGTTCACTTTGGAGGCTCAGAGTGGAAGTACTCTCGGGCCCTGTGTTCCCTGCAGTGGTGGACGAAACACTGATCCATTATTTTGAGGAAAATTGGGGTAGCACAGGGAGCAGGGACACACATTGGGACGCCATGAAGGTGGTGTTTCATGGAGAGGGCCTAAAAAACACTTATGGGGTTAGGAAACAATTGGAGCGGAGCTTAGACAGGCAGGATGACAACCTGTGCGCTATTGAAAAGGCCTTACCCTCTGACCCTAGTAAATTACCTGATTGGCAGCAGTGTAGGAGGGAGCTTTTAGATGACTTTTTTTTCATTTGTAGGAGGGCAACAAAGAATCCTCGTTTCCATTGAACTTTTCAATTATAGTTCGCTTGTAGCTGTAATCACTCTTTTGATTTCAATTATTTTTATTCGCGACTTTTTGATTCTTTCCAATTAATCCCCAGATGTTGTTGCCTTTTTCATATAAAGTTCTTTTTATTAGGTATCCATTTTTCAATAACACTTAGACAGACCCTGCCAACATGTTTCATCCCTTATAGGGACTTCATCAGGGACTAAACAATAAAAAAAATACATAATCAATATTTTTCACTTGTTAAAATTATCAGTTCTGTTTAATGTTTTCATTACATTTTCTTAAAATTTTTCTAACCATCAGAAGCTCCATGCGAGAGGGTGATAAAGCAGAGGTGCTACTCGCCCAACTGGTTAAATAGGATGTCCAACATACCCCAATCTTATTGGCAAAGAATAGCAGAGGCGTGCTTGTGTGCATGCAGCAGGCCATCAACGCTGCGTTCATGTCCCACTTACGCAAAACATAAACAGCCCAACGAGCGACGCAGCAGAGAAGGGGCAAAAGTACCTGACTAGGGTGAATATGCTGCATCTTGCAGAGGGTGACCGTGAGGCACTGGGGACACTCATATCCAGAGAGGAGATTATTGCAGCTATACATGATTTGAAAATGGCAAAAACCCCGGGAGGATGGTTGGGCTACCAGCAGAATTTTACCATAGAGATGCAGCTAACCTGGCAGACAAATTGTTACAGGTATACAATGAGGCCCTGAAGAGGGGGCGACCCCTGAATACGATGCATGAAGCGACTGTGGTAATGATTCCAAAACCAGGTAAGGGCTAAACGGAGGCCTCCTTCTACGACCTCTTTCTATGCTGAATGTGGATGTGAAGATACTTAGTAAGATATTGGCTACTCACCTACTGGGTTTCCTCCCGGCACTAATATATATAGACCAATGCAGGTTTATTCTGAAGCGGAATATGGCCTGTAACCTGCGACGCCTCTCACATGTATACAATGACCCCTATCTGTCGAATGATGCCTATGCCTTGGCGTTTTTAGATATTGAACAAGCATTTGACTTGGTTGACTAGATTTACCTTTTGTTGCTTCTCGAGAAAGGGGGTCATGGTACCAATTACATATCATGGGTGAAACTATTGTAAACGGACTCAATGGCCAGAGATAGGTGGGATGGTCTCAGAAAGTTTACTGTTGCACAGAGGCACGTGACAGGGGTGCCCCCTGCTGCCGCTACTGTTTGCAATGGAACCAGGGGCCAGTATGCTTCGTCGGGTGCTCGGCCCCTGGTGAATCACGGTGGGGGAGACCAACCATTTGATCTCTCTTTATGCAGATGACACTCTTGTCTAGCTGCAGCAACCGGAATACTCTATGCCTATACTGCGGAGTGCAATGCTTGAATTCAGGGAAATCTTGGGACTCTATGTGAACCAGAACAAGTCTAGGCTCTTTCACTTAGGGACATTGACAGGGGTCTCGGCTGACAGGTTGCCAATGATGGGACTGCACTGGGAGATGAAGAGCATGTGGTATCTGGGAATTAAGGTCCCCCACACTGAGCAGGACTTTACAGATCCTAATATCGGCAGGGTAGTAGACAGAACGTGGCAGCCGATTAATTTTTGGAAGGACCTGCCTCAGTCATTGATGGGCAGAGTCGCTCTGATCAAAATTATACTGCTTTCACGGTGCTTAGGTGCAGGGCACGTTGCACGAGATCCCTCACCGTTAATTTATTGAAATTGATAAACTCATCATAGAGCTGCTGTGTGCAAATAAACAAAAATTGATTGGGCTCTCCACACTCAAAAAGCCATGGTGGAAGGGGGGGTAGATATTCTGGATATGGAATTATATTATATGGCTTCCCACTTACAGCATGCAATACATTGGTTGGACCCAGATAATAATTGGGAAAAGCGGCTCCCGCGAGGCTCCTACGGTGCAGAGACGCTGCCTACTCTACTGATGAGGGGGGCTGGTGTGCCATCAGACACGACATATGTAGTGTGACAGGTCTGTAGAATATTGAAACTCAGCCGCGGTCCATGCAGATAACAGCGGTGGGGCCGGGTAAGGGGGGATTTCAAGGGACGATGCTGAGAGAAAATTAATTATTTATTTAATTTTCCCTCTGCATCGTCCCTGGAAATCCCCCCTTACCTGGCCCCACCGCTGTTTCCTGCACGGACCGCAGCTGTTGAAACTGGTGGTGAACCTTATAATCCAACGTGCCCCATATGCACCTGACATGCATATTTGATCACTGCAACCTTTCGTGAGGATGGCTAAGGCCATATGGGTTGAAAAATGGCTGAGTGTAGGCTGCAACACACTGGGCGACCTTTACCCTAATGGTTGGTTTGTTACCAGAGAGGACGCTATTATGACCTTTGCTCTTGGCACGGGGCAGTATCTTCAATACGCAAAGCTCTCAGCCATGACATGAAAGCTGTGGCCATGCTTTCTGGAGCAGCCACCCTCCTCCCAGACATTATCAGCAATGCTAGCTATGGTGGGAGGGCAGCGACTGATATCATTTGAATATAGTACTCTGCGAGATGACCTCCCGTCGCCACTGCTAAAAATACAGGACAAATGGGGAGGGGTTATTTCTGTTATGGAGGGTGCACCAGAGACGAAATCAAAACCATCAGGATAAGTCCAAAAAATTTCTTTTTATTCTTCAAAAAAAGTCAGAATAAAGACATCAGCCAACGCGTTTCGTTCAATAAGAACTTCATCAGGGCTGAAAACAATCAACATAAAACAACATATAAGGAAAAACCACAACATTTAAAACCACATACATACATATATACTATAACATATAAATATACATAGACAAAAACATTATAACCAACACAGACTTGGTACCTATAACATTGTCATTGGTACACAAAGGAACCTTATTATATTTTCATATAAATATCATTGACACACTAAATCTCAAAGATAGACATCACATATCTAAACTAAAAGATAAAACAAATTTAATAATATTAAACCCATTGTATACTTCTATACAACGTGTATTTAAAATTTACACATCTTTATTTGAACAAAAGCAAAATAAGAATTAAAAGCTGAAATTGAATAAGAGAAAGAGAAAAGAAAAATATACTATTAATAATGAAAAAAGGGAGAGAAGATGGAGGGAAAATTGAAGCAAAGAGAAATAAACAAACTTAGTGACAGCAGCATTAAAAATGCCAGATTTCAACACTTAAGTAGCCACTATCCTCACCATTTGATATTGATGAGAATGGAATAATCCAAAATATCTTTAAATTACAAGGATGGGAGAAGCGAGGCTCCGAGATCCTCGGCGGCGGGGCGGTCTGCCCGGCGGCCGGAGACGAGAGCACCGAGAACCCTAGTCGGAGCAGCGGCCGAGGTGGAGGTTATCGGACTGCACCGGCGGTGAGCACGGACGACGGTGCAGAAATACCGCTATGGCTGTGACGCAGTGGTGAAAGTGAGTGGGACTGGGAGCGGCGCCGGCCATCTTGCGAGGGGGCGACCCGCGGCGCCCATCCCCCTGCGGGGTGCTACGGTGGACCCCTGAGTGCGGTTCCAGCGGGAGGTAGCCGGGGGCGCTGCCCACATCCAAGCGAGGCTTGACAGCAGCAGAGTGACCGAGTGGCCACCGACCGCTGGGGCGGAGATGTCGGTGCGTGGAGGGCTGCAGGTAGGCCCGAACTGAGCGCGCTCCAGGGGTCCCGGCCTACGCGGCCCAAGAGATCAGAAGTCTCCCGGCGGTGCATGGAGGGCGGACACAGTACCCACTCCGCAGCCATGTGAGTGAGGGGGACGGCTGCCATCCAACAGCGTCCGAGGGGGGAGCAGCAGTCTGCCTGCGGCCCGGTCCGGGCCTCGCTGTCCAGTGGGGACGGCCCCGATCGACGAGCCCGTCAGGGGGAGAGAGACTAGGAGCCCTGAGGGAGACACAGAGGGGGCACCACCCACTGGCAATAGAGGAGCAGGTCGGAGTGGAATGGTGGAGGCCAACGCCGAGTGGGGGGCACTCAGGACCTAAGGGAAGGTCACTGCGCCGGCGCCCACAACTGAAAGGCTCCCACTAAACAAGGTGCAGTAGCGCACACCATCACCCAGAGTTGTGGCGCCAAAGAACAGTCCCGAGCGAGAATTACATGCCAGGCGCGCCCAATTGGTGGTGAGGAACGATAAGAGAGCCTGCTGTGGCCGCCGTGGGAGTTCCCAGCAGGGACGGCCTGGACGACATGGAGACGGGGCACTGAGCTCCCTAAAGGAGCCTTGCTGGGGGAAAGGGAGAGCCACTACAGCGGGGACCCGCGCAGAGACTGCCCCTGACGTAACCCTGCCCGGCCGGCCTCTAGGCCAAAAGACGCACCGGTGCCAGGAATCGGAGAAACACCGGGCATAGTGGGACCTGCGACACACAGAGGAGGTAGTTGCGAGACCCCGGCGGAGACACTGGTAGGACCCAGGCGCTCAGTTACACGGGGAAAGCAGGAATCCACGTACTGCACTCGGCCGCGAGGCTTAGAGGGCAAAATAGACGGAGACGGGGGAGAGTCCGGCTAACCCGGGGTAGCACCCGGGCCCGCCCTTGCCACGATATGTCCACGTCTCGGGGACGCAAAGACAGGACCTTGAAAGACATGTTTGCGAAAACCCCGGCTGGTCAGCAGCCAACAGACATGGCAATGGGCACTGACCACCCTGTGTCCGAGCGAAACGAAGGGATGGAACCGATCACCAAAGCATTCCTGGAATCCATGTTTGTAGCACTAAGAGAGGATATCCACATGCTGAAGCGGGAATTCACCACGGAGATTAAAGATGTCCGTAGAGACATGGATGGGATCGTTGAGAGAGTTGCCGAACTTGAGGACAAAAGCGACGGGAGGGACACGGAGCTCGCAGCGTTGCAACAGGAGGTCCTCAGGCTTCACGATCAGCAAGTAGACCTACAGACGCACCTGGAGGACCTGGAAAACCGCTCTCGGCGGCACAATATCCGGATCCGAGGGGTGAGGATGAGAGACGACACGAAAGACCTTTTTAAATACACGAAGGAACTCTTCAATCACATCTTGGGCAGACCCTCTGAGACAGACTTACGTCTGGACCGAGCGCACAGAGTAGGCCCCCCGCGGGCTCCAACGGCTCCACCATCAGACATCCTGGTCTGCGTCCAAGATTACCGCACCAAGGAAGACATCCTACAGAAAGCACGCCAGATGCACCCCTTGAAGCACCGGTCCTCTACCAAGACCTGTCTGCACTCACGTTGCAAAAGCGGAGAACATTTAAACCCATCACCTCACATCTCCGGCAACGCAACATCCCGTACAGCTGGGGCCACCCGTTTCGCCTCGTGTTCCGCATAGAAAATAAGCTGCACCAGCTGCGCTCGCTGTCAGAGGCTTGTCAACTGCTAGGGGTGGATCCACCCACGGAAGAGAGCGGCGCGGAGAGTTCTACGATGGATGCAGCTGATCCTAGACCCCGATGGCGCCAACAAGGACGACGACGCCGCATCAAGAAGCCTCCTCCTGAAGAGATAATAAAGGGGCAGCAGTCGGCCCTCGTGGCTGTCTGAATCCCGGCCGGACTGAAAGTTGTAGCCACGAAAGGCCAGTTAACAATGTTCACTTGAGTTCTGGGCCGTGGGCGGGAGGGGAGCCTTCTGATTTTCCGCAGGACTACCCTCAACTGCCTTATTTCCATTCACCAAACGATGATGGACAATATGTTGCTCTTTTTCTATTTCTATTTTTATTGTAATTTTGAGGGGGATTTTTTGGTAGGGGTTCTGGGGTTCCATGTCCACTTTCTTCTTAGAGATAGCGTAGATGTCCTGATACAAATGACTGCTTCCCGACTCTGTAGTACCCATGGAGGCACTGTACTTACGCTACCGGTCCCTTGGTCACTATAAATGCCTGCCAACACGCTTAAAATACTTACCTTAAATGTACGAGGCCTGAATAACCCGGTGAAGCGCAAAGCGGTTCTATCATGTCTGGAAAACTCCCAATCAGATATATGTTTATTGCAAGAGACCCACCTCTTAACTAAGGATTGCCACCGCCTCAGGTCCCGGAAATTCCCAACCCAACTTTTTTCCTCAGGACCAACTAAATCAGCTGGTGTGGCTATCTTGGTGGCTCGACATTTCCAAGGGGCGGTCTTACATAAGGAGGCAGAAATAAAGGGTAGGCTATTGGTTTATAGATTTGCTCTGGGCACTTCCACACTCACACTTGGCTCCCTATACGCCCCGAAAGAAGGCCAAGAACAATTCTTGCACGACGCCCTCACTGAAACAACGGCCACGACTGATCGACACATTCTCCTTGGGGGAGACCTGAACTTAGTTTTCGATAATATTATGGATAGGTCCTGCCAACGCACACATACAACAGGCGCACTCTCCGCAGAAGGACTAACCCGGCTGCATGACCTAGGGCTCAGAGATCTGTGGCGTGGTTTCCACCCCCAACGCCGGGAGTATTCTTATTACTCCAATGCTCACAAAACTTACGCCAGACTTGATTATCTCTTAGCATCTGCACCCGTGTATACGCTCACGACTGGGGTCGAAATAGGTGTAGCCTCCCTTTCAGATCACGCATCGGTCACTGTCACCCTCACCCTACCACCCACTCAACAGCCCCTCAGGGTATGGCGTCTTAGAGACACTTTACTACACAGCAGGGAGGTGGTTCAACATATACAACGCTCCATCACAGACTATCTTTCTCATAATGCTAACTCAGACACGACCCTTGCGACACAATGGGCTGCACTCAAGGCGGTCTTGCGGGGGGAGCTGATAGCCATTTCAGCAGCGGAGAACGTAGAACGCCGGCACAAGCGGGACGAACTCACGCAACAAACCAGAGAGCTGGAGCAGATGCACCAATGGACGGGAGCCCCTCGGGTCTGGCGTCAACTGAAAAACGTGCGGCACCAGCTCGCGGCGCTTGACCAGGATAGGGCAGAGTATGCAGCACTACGGCTGCAGCATGCCTATTATATAGGCGGGGACAGATGCGGGCGCCTTCTTGCCCACAAACTCCGTGAGTCCCGCCAGAAACAGGGGGTCCAGGAGATCAGACAGGAGGACGGCAGACGGGTGACAGAGGATAGCGATATCGCGGAGGCCTTCCACGATTTCTATACTGACCTCTACGCTTGCGCCCCACTAGAGGATTCGGACGGATCCGCCTTCCTTGACTCAGTCACTCTACCAGCCCTGACTAAAACTCAGGCGGACTACCTCGACAGAGACATTCAAATAGAAGAGGTCATCGCTGCCATTGCCCGCCTTAAATTGGGAAAGGCCCCAGGGCCGGACGGCTTTTCGGCTGTCTTCTATAAGACTTTTGTGGCATGGTTGCCCCTCTCCTCACCCAGCTTTTTAACTCTTTCGCCGGTCCCGGGACGATCCCAAGAGATCTCTTGGAGGCCTCCATAGTGGTGATTCCCAAGCCTGGGAAAGACAAGACCAGCTGCGGAGCGTATCGTCCTATTTCCCTCCTGAATATTGATCTCAAATTGTACACGGGGATCCTGGCCGCCCGCCTAGCACCCCACATGCACAGCCTCATTGACCCGGATCAAGCGGGCTTCATCCCGGAAAGGCAAACCTCGGATAACACGAAACGGGCTCTACACCTCATAGAGAAAGCCGCGCGTACACAGGGAGAATATATGATGCTCGCTATCGACGCTGAAAAAGCGTTCGATAGAGTCCATTGGCCCTATCTGGAGCAGATTCTAGAACGCGTGGGGATAGGGGAGAAATTTCGCACATACATTCTGAACTGCTACAAATTTCCGACAGCCTCCGTCCGAGTTAACGGACACACATCCTCCCGATTCCCTATTGAGAGAGGCACCAGACAAGGGTGCCCTCTGTCGCCTCTCCTTTTTGCCTTCTACATGGAGCCGCTAGCCCAGAGGGTGCGCCATAATCCGGAGATCACAGGGATCAGATTCGGCGGCTATACCCATACAATCAGTCTCTACGCCGATGACGTGTTGCTATCACTGTCTAACCCTGGTCGTGCGCTGCCAGCGTGCCTAGCAGACTTGGAAATCTTTGCACAGGTTGCAGGGTTTAAAGTAAATATGGGCAAGTCGATAGCCTTAGATCTCTCCCTGACGCAACACACGCGTGCGCATCTGCAGGGCCTGTCGCCCATTCAATGGACGAAGGACACGATCCCATATCTGGGAATCCAATTGGCTTCCTCTCTACCGACAATAGTTGCTAACAACTATGCATGCCTCCGACAGAAAATTCGTCGAGAACTTGGCCAGTGGAAACACTACCCCCTCTTGTGGCTAGGCAAAATCGCGGCGGTCAAGATGACCATTTTACCACAAATCCTCTATCTGTTCCGAACTATCCCTCTCCATCCCCCCACGGGCTGGATACAACAGACACAATCAGAACTGGCTCAGTTCATTTGGAATGGGCGGAAACCACGACTCAAGCGAATGTTGGCTACGCTCCCTCCGGATAGGGGTGGACTTGGGATCCCGGACCTTCGGCTGTACTTCCAGGTGGCCCAGTTGCGCCACTTGGTTGAATGGAGCCGCTGGGAATCGGAGAAGCACTGGCTATTCCAGGACCAGGCAGTAGCGGCCCGACCCCTGCAGGACGTCCCTTTTCTCCCTAAGCAACACAGACCCCCCAATCTCTATGCCTCATATATCACACGAGTCCCACTAGAGGTATGGGACCACACTAATACCAAACATGGTTTCACCACCTTTCCGTCCCCGCTCACACCCTTGTTAGACAACCCCGACTTCGGCCCGGGCATGGACACGAACGCTTTTGCACAATGGAGATCCACGGGCTGCCGCTCTCTGTATCATATGTATGATGCGGAAGGAGTTATTCCATTCCATCAATTTAAATTGGAATTTGGGTTACCTGAAGCGGAAAGACTCCGCTACCTACAGACACGACACTGGGCACTTCACGATCGGGTCCGTTCGACAGCCGATAGAAGTCTCTCCACTTACGAGCGGTGGCTTATAACTCGCACAGCCGATAAGAAGCTAATATCTGACCTGTACAAGATGCTTCAGGACAGTTATTCACATACTTACAACTCCGGTCAGACACGCTGGGAGAGGGAATTGGGCAGAACACTCAGCCATAAAGAATGGGACGGGATATACTACAGGGCTCGCCATTCCGCATATCACATGGGGCTGACTGAAACTCTTACGAAAGTAGCAACCTACTGGTATTATACCCCTGAACGTCTTCACTCAATGGATCCCACACGGGAGGCAACATGTTGGCGGGGCTGTGCACAGGTAGGAACTCTGGTGCACCTCTTATGGGAATGCGAACACATCCAGCCCTACTGGAAACAAGTGATAGACGAAATAGATAAACACATCAATACGGAGATTCCCCGGTTCCCAGCATATGTTCTACTGGGCCTTCCCAATCCTTTGACCTACCCACTAAGATCCCGGAGAGGACGACAGATGGCAATCGCGCTAGGGGCGGCGACACAAAATATACTCGCACATTGGCATACCTCTCACACCCCAACCTTTGTAGGATGGCTACATCGCTTGTGGTATGTTCTCAGTATGGAGAAGCTGACATTAACAATAGCGGGGGAGGGGTCTAAATATGTTGAGCTATGGCAGCCTTTTCTGTCCCTCTTGTCCTCTGAGTTTCGCGAGGTCACCTGCCCCCGATACCTCCGTCTTTTGCGCCTCTCAGACACACCACAGCCAGAGAGGTGATCGCGACCAGATATAATATTGGGGGGTTAGTCAGTGGACATGGAACATGGGTGGTGGGGGGGTGAGGGAGGGCGGGGGTGGGGGGTTTACACTGTTCCCCTTTTCCTTCCCCTTTTTTCCCATTTTTTGTTTTCTTTTTCCCTCTCCCTGATTCACCTTATTGCATGTAAGGTCTCTCCGTTCTAAAACGAGCCTCTACTTCGGCTTGCAGACGTGCACGAGACTGTTTAAGCACCCGGCTACGTGATATTGATGACTTGATAGCCAAACTTACATGTTTATAATGGTTTCTGTTTGAAAATTCAATAAAAGATTTAAACCATAAATTACAAGGATGAAGTATACGTTGTAAAGTACAAGGGAACCCCACGGTCCTGGGTTATTACTGTACCATCCAGCATTAATACTCTGCGTCAATGAACAAGAAAAAATATAATATATATGTGTATAATAATGAGTATAAATACACAAATCAATTTAACACACAATCGAATAAACCTAATCTAAAAATTCAATATAAAATTGGGTTACCAGTATCAACCTAACATTGTAAGAGAGTATATACACAACACAATCCGCAGTATAGATACAATATAATATATATATACTCAAAAACACGAGGGAATATCACAAAAACTACCATATACCTATGTAAAGTTGTCCGTTTATGAAGCATTCATAACCAATTGATTGAAAATAAAATCACTATGATCAAAAAGAGTCCAATTTACTCCTTTTTCATTTATATGGAACATTCCAAAAAAGGGGTCACAACCAGCCTAGTATAACAAGAATGAGATAATCATTATATAGCCCATCTGTCAGTATTAAGTAGACATACATAAATAACTATAAAAAGATTATATATACCGCTCGCATCAAATACCAGCAACATAGCATTCAGACGGTGTGTCACAGTCAATATATAAATGACCAATAGTAAACCAAAGGCGAAATATACAGCCATCATAGTCCCGTATGTATTATATCCCACCCTTATATAAATGCTCAAACCATGTGATGCATATACGTTCAGCTAAGACTGGACTAAAACGGCCGCTCGCACGCTACCATTAAATTATTAAACAGACTTTAATCTAGAAAGTCCCCGTCACTGATTAAGTCAGTGGTCATCATACCTGAAATGGTTCCTTCATAAAGTGACGATGTTGTCTGTATAAGACGCTAACCGGAACACAATTCAGCGGCACATTTTAAAGTAATCACGCAGCAACGCGGAAGCGTGATGACATCATGACCGGTGTTCTAATGCTCACAAATTGAAGGAAACACGGCGGCCATCTTGTAATGGTAATGAAATACTATATCCAGAGGCTAAGAGTGAAGTTTATATCGTAGTGAACCGAAGCTCCACTAATTAACATCCTCCAAGTGAACTCCCATATATAATCATACCGGAATTGTATCGTTTTATCGATTGACCAATCCGTCAACAAACCGAAGAGCATAGTTCGATTTCACAAATATCCACATAAAAACTAACACAAAAATTTAGATAACAACCACATTTTGAATGACGTAAATAGTGTTGCAATGCCCCCAGACTTCATTCAAAGGCAGCGGCCATCTTATAATGCAAAACATACCGTCGCCAAGTCCTAGAAATCAGATTTATAACAAAATAAAAGACTCAAAACTCTACAGTCTATTCTCTTCATGTCAACTCTAATACAATATCCCCAAAGATATAGCAATATATCCAATCTGTAACACTTTTAACATACTAATATCTGAAAATAGAACTTACCAGAGACCTAATAACAGCCGAAGTAAATATTTTGTTGAGTGATAGCATTTCAATTAAGGTAAAAAGAAAAAAGACAAAAAAAAGGGAAAAACAAAACAATAAAACGTGAGTAAATAACTATAAAGTAGAAAACTTCTTGTACATACACACATATATGTCATCTCACTAGATACAAAAAAAAAGGGCACAATCGCAAAGTGGGATGATTCCTTACATTTCATCACCTGTAAGCTTCCCAAAACTAATCAGCATTGAATGACATTAGCAGATGACGATAATTGCATTATCATAAAAAATGATGCATCTCTCCATCGGTATTATGTCCTGAAGATATTGCTCAAAGACGGCATATCCATTTGGATTCAACCTGTCTCAATAATAACTCCCTATTACCACCTCTCTTAGTTGGAGGGACATGATCAATACCATGGAACCAAAAATCAATTTCTCCCATATGTGTAGTATTGTAATGTTCCACAATGGGATATCTACTGTCTTTCTTTCTTAAGGCTCTCCAGTGCTCCTGTATACGCAATTTAAGACAGCGTATGGTGCTGCCCACATATATCATTTTACAAGCACATCCAAGAACATAAACCACATATGTAGTGTTACAGTTTATAAAGTGGTTGATAGTGTACATTTTACTGGTATTATAAGCAAAGGTTTTGATTTTATTTTTACCCATGGGGCAGATATTACAACACCCACATGTAAAAGAGCCTTTAGGTTTGAATGGCAGCCAGGTATCTCTAATTGAAGGTGTAGTCACATAACTTGGACAGAGATGATCTCTTAAGGAGACCCTTTACGGTAAGTAATTAAGGGTCTCTCACCAATACAATTCTTAAGTCCTGGAATCTCAGTTAGTAACTTCCAGTTTTTCCTCATGATATTAAATATTTTATCACTGAACATAGTGTATTGGGTAATAAATCTAGCCCTGCCTTCCTTAGTGCTATCCTTGCTTCTTATAGGTTTATCACATAAAGTAAGTTCCCTATTGATTTTTGAGATTCTGTTCTCAGCTTTATCCAATATGGTTTGGCTATAGCCCCTTCTTTCAAAACGTTTCCGAGAATCCAAGACATTAGCTTGGAATGTGTCCTGTTTACTACAGTTCCTTCTGATACGCGTAAACTCACCAAAGGGAATATTCCTAATAACTGAAGCAGAGTGTGAGCTGGTTGCATGTAAGACTGCATTACATGCAGTCTCTTTCCTAAACAGTGTATTCTGTACTACACCATCTTGGACATAGAATCTTATGTCTAGGAAATCAATACTTTCCCTATGATAGGTCATAGTAACCTTAACATTAAAGATGTTGTCATTAAGGTAAGTAAAATATTGTTGTAGTGGACAGACAGATCCAGACCAGAGACAAATCACATCATCAATGTACCTCCCCCAAAACACTATATGTTCTGTCCAGGGGGAGGCACCTCTGGCCCAGGCATGCTCCCTCTCATACCATCCCATAAAAAGACAGGCATAAGAGGGAGCAAACCTGGAACCCATCGCAGTCCCACGTATCTGGTGGAACCACTGACTGTCATGCAAGAAAAAATTATTCATGAGGATGATATCAATCATATCTACAATCATTTCATTGTACTTGAAATATTCAGCACCCTCCTTGTCCAGGAATGATCGTACAGCCATCAATCCAAATTGTTTCAAAATACAGGTGTAAAGACTTTCGACATCGAAGGTCACAAACAGCAGTTCTTCCGACCATTGAAAGTCATTAAGTTTAACAAGTATATCTCTTCCATCTTTAATATACGACGGGAGGTTTAGAACATGAGGTTGTAATCTTAGATCCACAAACTGGGATAATTTCTCAGTGGGTGAGCCCACCCCTGAGATAATAGGCCTCCCCGGGGGGAACTGACCCCCCTTGTGCAATTTGGGTAACATATATATACATGGATGTGTAGGACAATCAACCTTCAGATCGAGCGCTCGATTGTGTGAGTGGCGAGACATTGGTCTCATTACAGATGATGAATATCGATATCATGAAGAGAATAGACTGTAGAGTTTTGAGTCTTTTATTTTGTTATAAATCTGATTTCTAGGACTTGGCGACGGTATGTTTTGCATTATAAGATGGCCGCTGCCTTTGAATGAAGTCTGGGGGCATTGCAACACTATTTACGTCATTCAAAATGTGGTTGTTATCTAAATTTTTGTGTTAGGTTTTATGTGGATATTTGTGAAATCGAACTATGCTCTTCGGTTTGTTGACGGATTGGTCAATCGATAAAACGATACAATTCGGTATGATTATATATGGGAGTTCACTTGGAGGATGTTAATTAGTGGAGCTTCGGTTCACTACGATATAAACTTCACTCTTAGCCTCTGGATATAGTATTTCATTACCATTACAAGATGGCCGCCGTGTTTCCTTCAATTTGTGAGCATTAGAACACCGGTCATGATGTCATCACGCTTCCGCGTTGCGCGTGATTACTTTAAAATGTGCCGCTGAATTGTGTTCCGGTTAGCGTCTTATACAGACAACATCGTCACTTTATGAAGGAACCATTTCAGGTATGATGACCACTGACTTAATCAGTGACGGGGACTTTCTAGATTAAAGTCTGTTTAATAATTTAATGGTAGCGTGCGAGCGGCCGTTTTAGTCCAGTCTTAGCTGAACGTATATGCATCACATGGTTTGAGCATTTATATAAGGGTGGGATATAATACATACGGGACTATGATGGCTGTATATTTCGCCTTTGGTTTACTATTGGTCATTTATATATTGACTGTGACACACCGTCTGAATGCTATGTTGCTGGTATTTGATGCGAGCGGTATATATAATGATCTTTTTATAGTTATTTATGTATGTCTACTTAATACTGACAGATGGGCTATATAATGATTATCTCATTCTTGTTATACTAGGCTGGTGGTGACCCCTTTTTTGGAATGTTCCATATAAATGAAAAAGGAGTAAATTGGACTCTTTTTGATCGTAGTGATTTTATTTTCAATCAATTGGTTATGAATGCTTCATAAACGGACAACTTTACATAGGTATATGGTAGTTTTTGTGATCTTCCCTCGTATTTTTGAGTATACATATATTATATTGTATCTATACTGCGGATTGGGTTGTGTATATACTTTCTTACAATGTTAGGTTGATTCTGGTAACCCAATTTTATATTGAATTTTTAGATTAGCGTTTATTCGATTGTGTGTTAAATTGATTTGTGTATTTATACTCATTATTATACACATATATATTATATTTTTTCTTGTTCATTGACGCAGAGTATTAATGCTGGATGGTACAGTAATAACCCAGGACCGTGGGGGTTCCATTGTACTTTACAACGTATACTTCATCCTTGTAATTTAAAGATATTTTGGATTATTCCATTCTCATCAATATCAAACGGTGAGGATAGTGGCTACTTAAGTGTTGAAATCTGGCATTTTTAATGCTGCTGTCACTAAGTTTGTTTATTTCTCTTTGCTTCAATTTTCCCTCCATCTTCTCTCCCCTTTTTTCATTATTAATAGTATATTTTCTTTTTCTTTCTCCTCTTCTTTTCTCTTCTCTTATTCAATTTCAGCTTTTAATTCTTATTTTGCTTTTGTTCAAATAAAGATGTGTAAATTTTAAATACACGTTGTATAGAAGTATACAATGGGTTTAATATTATTAAATTTGTTTTATCTTTTAGTTTAGATATGTGATGTCTATCTTTGAGATTTAGTGTGTCAATGATATTTATATGAAAATATAATAAGGTTCCTTTGTGTACCAATGACAATGTTATAGGTACCAAGTCTGTGTTGGTTATAATGTTTTTGTCTATGTATATTTATATGTTATAGTATATATGTATGTATGTAGTTTTAAATGTTGTGGTTTTTCCTTATATGTTGTTTTATGTTGATTGTTTTCAGCCCTGATGAAGTTCTTATTGAACGAAACGCGTTGGCTGATGTCTTTATTCTGACTTTTTTTGAAGAATAAAAAGAAATTCTTTGGACTTATCCTGATGGTTTTGATTTCGTCTCTGGTGCACCCTCCATAACAGAAATAACTTCTGCTCTGGATTACAGTGGAGTCTTATTGCGGCAGGCTCCGGAGGTGTAATGCACAGAAAGCTTAATGTATACTGAATAGAGATTGTAGTGCATAACATATGGTCAGCCGCTTTTTGTCTTTTGTTCTTCAAATGGGGAGGGGTTATGGCGGACCTTACCTCTGCCTCAAAATGGGAGAAAGTGCATGGAAGGGTATGGACGGTTTCTTCTAACGAATGGTTTAAATTGATTCAATATAATTATATTCACCAGACATAACTTACACCCCAAACTCTGCACACCGTATACACAGCTCACATGCCATGCTGCATTTGTTGCGGGGAGTCTGAGGCAGACTTCCTGCATGTGACTTGGTCCTGTCCAACAAGTGTACCTTTTTGGCAGAAAGTGATGGAACAGCCGAACGGAGCCACTGGGTGCACCATCCAACCCACTATCAAGCAGGTTCTGTTAGGTATACTCCCGTCCCCGGTAAAGAGGAAGCTGAGTAGGACATTTTTTCCCCTTGGACTGCTAGTAGCTAAGCTCCCCATTGCTATTAGATAGCTAGCATTGGAGCCCCCATGCTATGGGGATTGGCTTAGAGACATTTCAGACTGAGCGGTGCCCGAGGAAATGCACATGAAGCACACTAGGAAGAAAGAGAAAGTGAAGGATTACCTGCGGGCATGGGCAGCTATGTTGGTAGTGTTGAGGGACCCTCTGGATGCCCGACCACCATGAGAGCTTAAGGAGGGAGAGGAGTGTGTGTGGCATGATGTGACAGTTTGTGATCTTACCCTTAAATTGTAGCGAATATTGAACATTTTAAAATATCCTGTAAGTGGTAGAATGCCCAGGATCTGCCTCACAAGTGGACCCGCTTTTTGAACGATAGTGTTTTGCTGATGCTTGGAAGGTGCAGCAATTACCTCCACGGAAGGTACAGCCTGGCCAACACATGTGATTAATGATAAGAGCAGGGGGCAGGATGTTTGGGAACTGTTTGTTGACTAGAGAAGCATATGGAATGGAGAATGTGCTTAAAATGTTTTGCATGCTATTACAAACTTCAATAAAGACTATATGCAAAAAAAAGGGCCCAGTTCACAGAGGTTAAGTTAGACCAAAAGTTTAACTTAGACCAAAAGTCTACCTTTACTACTTTTCTGTATTCACCAAGGTAAGTTACTACTATTAAACTTACTAGTAGTAAAGCTACAAGTTACTAGTAGTAAAGTTATCTTATCTTCGGGAATACCAAAAAGTAGTAAACTTAGACTTAAGTCTGAGTTTACTAATTAAGTCTAAGTTTACTACTTTTTGGTATTCACAAAGGTAAGTTACTACTAGTACTAGTAGTAACTTACCTTTGTGAATACCGAAAAGTAGTAAAGTTAGATTTTTGGTCTAAGTTAGACTTTTGGTCTAACTTTACCTTTGTGAATCAGACCCACAGTTTTTAGTCTTGCTAGAGAAATCCCCCAAAACAATTATATAGGGTAACTACAAGTAAATTTTACACATGTAACATACACCTGCACATTAAAAAGATCTCTGAAAGAGTTTCTGAAATTAAATGAACGCCATTCAAACTACCATACAACGAGTTTGAATGAGGAGAAGCCCGATGATGAAGCATACCATCTAGGATGGTGGGTGAGGGCTTGTGTCCATTTTTAGGTTAGATACTGTTCTCAAAATGTAAGGTCCTCGATATCTGGTAGGGTTTCTTGATTCAGATATGCTACTTGGGCAGGTACCCTACAGATCTCCCACTCCTCTTGCTTCCACCCCCTTTGACATTGGTTGAAGGCTGACCTACAAGCTATGGCAGTTGGACCAAAAGCCTATGCAGGTTTTGTTGGTTTGAGGGTGCGAGACTGTTGGAGCAACAGACTTATGTCAAAACACTTGCTGAGCAGGGTGAGTCAGAGAAACACCTCTTAAGGTTTTTCCTGGTTGGCAAGAAAGCACAGTACTGCAACTCTAAATTGGAAGGGTTTGGGCATTGTCGAGCCGACACTTGCATTTGTGGCGAATGGGAGGCAACTCTTGGATGATGTTTGAAAGCCTGGTGGTTGGAGAGGAACAAGAACATAGTGGACATTGTGTTTGTTCGGTTGGGGGTGTTCATAATGAGGGGGAGGTTGAAGAGAGGTGGGGGATAGGTTTTTAAAATGTATCTGTGAGACGGGTATTGTTTCTTGAATTGTAATGTTTGAAAGCAAGCTGCAGGCCTGTCTTAAAAAAGCAGTCTTTTCTCTCTAATGGTTGTCCTGGTCTTTCCTGCACCATTCTGCCTGACGAGGTTACATGGGATGTGTGGAGCCCCTATGACACCTCTGCCTGCAGGAGTATGGGAGGGTGGTGCAGGCCAGGAAACGTCAGTTCAGGATATGCTAGTTTAAGGGGTGGGCAAGGTTTGGGATGATGGAGTAGGTGTCAGGGGCAGGTTACCCCTCTCCTCCAGAACGCTGTGGTCTTCGGGGTGAGAGAGAAGTTGTGACTGCACTCCTTACGTTTCAGGAAGAAGATAGGGACTAGATTGAGGGTTGATTTCTATGGTCACTTTGTTGGGAGTTTCAAGTATGGGATTGGTTTTCACTGGTGGAATTAGAACAAGCTGTAGAAAGAAAACACAGGACTAAGTCACTGAGACGGAAGGATTGGGGTGTAGCCAGATGAACGCTTGCAGGTGTGGTGAATTGAAGGCTATGTTTGGATCATGTTTTAAAAGACAGTGGTTAGAGAAGAAGCAAGATAGTAGTGGGTGTTGTGGTTGGTTGGGGAAGTTCATAATTGAGGGAGAGGTTTAAGGGTGGTCTGGGATAGGTTTTGAAAATGTATTAGTGAGAAAGGGATTGTTTCTTAAATTGTAATGTTTACAAGCAAGCTGCATTAGTCCTAATAAAGGGACCTTTTCTCTCTCTAATGGTTGTCCTTATATTTCCTGTACTATCCTGCCCTATATAAGCATGCACTGCACTATTCGCATCAGGCAGAAACTAAGGGGGATATTTACTAGGAAATTCCCTTGTAAATATGCCCCCAAGTGCCCAATTGACAAAAAAGGAATGCGTGAAGCTGGATGTTCTAGGCAGAGAGAACAACCAAAGGTAAGGAAGAGACCGGTAGGAATGAAGGAAGGGGATAGAGCAAACAAGAAAATGAAACAGTAGCGGCCACCACATTCCTTACTCCGGACCAGTGTTTAACAAGACCCTCTAGCTTCCATCAAGGGAGCAGACTTTTGGACATCCTAGCAACCACTCAGGGTCACGCGATAAGCATAAATGCACACTCTGAGCGTGTTATCTTCTTTAATGGATATTAGTAACCACAAACTTCAAATTACCGGTCAGTGTATTTTCTGCCCCAGAGTGCTGTGCTACTTGGCGTAAAGGGCTCCAATGTCTGACAACACAAGCATTGGCATAGCCAATAGGTCTCGCCTTTGGGACCTTATAAGTGTTTAGTTATCCATCACAATATCCTTAGTGCAACATCATCAACTGTTGCATGGCTAAACACTTATAAGGTCCCAAAGGCGAGACCTATTGGCTATGCCAATGCTTGTGGTGAAACCTCTGCCCAGATAGTGGTAACGTGTAAAAATGACAAAGTAATAACTCGGGTACTAATACCACAAGATGTGCTGCCTTATGATGCACAATTTAGGAAACCCTACCGCATAATTTGGTCCTCCCCATAATTTCAGTGTCCTGCTTTGGAGTAATAAACCTGACGCTCACAAGAGACATGAGCTGGAAACCCGGATGGGACAAAAGCTGACCTTGAGATCTGCCCTAGCCCTCGGCCAAGGGTGTCCTCTGTACACTGCAGGTGCTGTCAGTACACAAGGGTCGAGCTGTTTGTAATCAGAAAAGAGCCCAGGAAAAACCATACCTACAAGGCAGCGGGGAGTCCAACACCCCTTCATTTAACTACTATGTGAAAAGCCATTCACAGAGAATGATCTCTGCTCATCCTTGAAACTAGAACATGTGAAGCTACGGTCACCAGTGATTCCGCGGCCTAACAAGGGTGCCCTCGGCCCTAATGCAAGTAGGGAAAAAAAGAACCACCCATGGTGCGGAAGTTAAAAATACAAAATAAATAAAAATCAGCCGTATAAGGGATGCAGTCGGCTCCTGGTGCCACTGCACCTGCTGCACTTTGGATAGCTGCGCTCCAGCGCTGGTTCCGCACTATTTCGAAACGAGATGTGGGATTCCGAGCAATTTGACGAAAGTAGCAGATGGGGCGGTTTCTGAAAGGAAAGTTCGCGAATCTCGTATTGTTTCTGGGGTGAGCTGGGGCCATCTGAGAATGCTACAGAACACAAAGCCGATTCATTCAGAAGTGCCTGGAGACACTAGCATCCTTCTTTGAGGCACGTTTGTAGAGCTAGGTGATTTCTTTCTCAGCTTGGAAGCTGATGAGAGATAAGTGAACTAATGATTCCACTGTAGAGTAAAAACGCGATCACAACGTGTAAAGCGCTCCGATACCTTTGGGTCTAGCTAGCGCTATACAGATCTCAAAATAATAATGACGGGCTCCAAATTCAGTCTTTCATCCTTCAGAGGTCGAAAAAATAGGTAACATTAAGTTGGGTAGCAATGTACATATCAGTGCCTAGATACCAAACAGATGGTAGACAGCGCTATGTACAGCTAATTGTGTTATTTTTGAAAGCCACAGCCGTACATAAGTTCGCTCGACAATACTTCTTCCGGGCTAACTGTTGGACTTGGCCCTGCTTGCAGGGTCATCCCTAAACTTTTTTGCCTTCCCCCTAGCCTTTTTCCTGACATAAGGTCGGTGGTTTCAGGACTCTGGGCACTTTAGCGCTGGTTAGCAGTGCAAAGTGCGTGTGCTTTCTGCCTTCCATAGGCTTACACTAGGAACCCCCCCTTATGGGATATCTCCTACATGGAATAAAATAAGTATGTCATGTTTGGTGTGTATGGAATGAATATGACAAATGGTGTGCACAGATTTATTTTCACCATTGTGGAAATGCCACTTTTAAACCTTGGCATTTCTGTGTGCTGTGTGCCTGCCTTGTGTAAGGCTGGCTCCGCCCCCTGGGGTGTGTCTGTCTCCCAGGCCCCAGCTCAGGAAAGAAGGAGGGAAGTCTGGCAGACAGGGTGCTCTACACCTCCCCCAAAACCAGTTGGGACTGGTTTCCCCAGAGACCCTTCCAGAAGCTTCTGGCCCTTTCTAGTAGGTGGGGTGAGGGGTGTATAAATAGAGGAGCTGAGACTCCATGTGGGTGTGCTTGGACTTTGACTTGGAGGGGACACTCTGCCAGGAGGTACCGCCGCAAGGGCCTGCGTGCTGGCCCCTGTGCCCATCTGTACCCCTCTGCTGTCCACAGGACCAGTGAGGGACCTTTGCTGAAGTGAAGACTGCTGTGCCAGGAGGAGTGCCACGTTATGGGGTTGACTGTTCCAAGGAACTGCTGTCCTGTTCTGATAAGTGCCCACTGCCTGCTGATCTTGCCCAACATTGTCTATCTACTCTCCTGGGCCCTAGCGCCTCGTGGGCTCTACTTTACTGTGTGGAACCCTGGAACTGGGAAGCCTCTAGCGCCTTGTGAGCGCAACATCCAAAGTGCCAGGAGGAAGGAGCGTGGATCCTGCAGCGCTGTGCTGCTAAAGCACTACGAGGGAATCCCGGCGTGTGGGATTCCCCCCTGCCTGCCTGGGGATGCTGACTGATCCGTGTTCTGAAAGCGCTGTGGGAAGAAGCGCTGATTACCTTGAACTCACCGCCGCTGCCTGGGGACTGTAACTGACCGGGAAAGCGCTGCGGTGTGAAGCGCCATGGTCTGGAAAGCACTGAGAGCCGGAATCACTGCCTTTATATTTGGTTAATTCGCGCGGGTGCCCAACCCGCGTGCTGCCAGGGAGAGTGGCTTATGTTAAAAAGACAGCGGGAGCCTAGCCCGCGTCTTGACGGCTTTGGCGGGAGCCCCCCGCATGTGCAACTCCGTCGCGGGGGCCCACCCTGCTTTTATAATTGTGAAAGACGGGAGCCTACCCCGTATTGCCTGCACGGAGGAATCAGCGTGAATCACCGCCGCCGGCCCGAGTTACGGCGCACCAGAGGCTGTTGCCGAAGATCATCGCTGCGGCCTGGGGGCCCCGGGAGCGTCATCGCCGGCGAGAAGGGGAAGTCACGCTGCGATTGGTCCGCGCTGGGTGTTGCCCCGCAACCAGGGGCTCGTCCGGAGGCCAGGCGGGAGAGGAACGCCGGAAGGGCCGTCCCGCTGCGTATCTGCGCAGCCGCGAGGAGAGCCTTGAGTGCTGCGCCGGTCGGAGTATCGACGTGGCTGCCAGCCCGAGCGGGGCTCCCGTGTTGTTGGGAGGAGCCCCGTGGGCTGCCCAGGACGTCCAGAGCCTCGCAGGCTCCTTGTTGAAGTCCCGGCCCCAGGAGAGGGACCGGGTGAAGAACGGAGTGACTGCCAGCCCCGGAGGAGACCAAGGAGCCTACCCCGAGAGCCGGTGAGTGGGGGGCTCTCGGGGTGCTGGGTTGGTGCCCTGAGAGGCATGTTACCGGTGCTGAGGGCCCCGCAGGGGAGTGGGCCGCTCCAACGTTGGGCTGCACAGCGGTGCCGCCGGTGCGGGCCGCTGCCACATTTCTTGTGGGCCACATTTGTTTTGAAGCCCCCGTGGGGCCTCACCACAGACCGGGCCACAGTGCCCCGGGGGCTACACAGCGACGCCGCAGTGGCGGGTCGCTGCAACGTGAGCCATTTTTGGGCTTCAGAGTCCCGGAGTAGGGGCTCCACAGGCGCCGTAGCACCACCGGCTATTCCCCGCAGCTACCCCGCACAATAACGGGAGCTGCACCCCGGGGGCATCGGGGTACATTGTCGGTGCCCGCCTCCCCTTGGGTCCCTTCGGGGAGTACCAGAGTGGTCGGGTTGGTTTCCTGCTGCCCCGTCTGGTAGTGGGCAGCTGCACGTGCGGCCATCTTTGCTTGGAGTCCAAGCGGGGCTCCAGCGGGGACTGGGACACAGCCGCAGCTGCGGGCCGCTGCAACGGTTTTGGCAGAACTATTTTTGTAGTGGGCAGCTGCAACGACTGGGGGACATTTCAGTACGTCTGCTAAGGTGTTATTTGGTGTGCACTACTTCCCTGATGGTCAGGCCGAATGTCTTCCCCGAATGCTTACACTGCGGAGGGTGGCATAATGTATTTGCATATTAAGGTGGGCCCTACAAGGGAATGGTGATAATCTGTGTGCACTACGGATTATGTTTTATGCCCCTTCTAATATGGTTATGCAGAATGTATTTTTAGACTCATGGTTATGCCCCTGCTAATGAGGCTTATACCTCATGCTTGTGCCCTACTGATGATGCCTCGATACTCAACTTTCTGTGCCTGAGGCTAATGTGTTGGACGCTAAAGGGTTGTAGATCCATGCCTAACCTAAATGTGATTTATGCCTATTGTTAAGGTGGTATGCCCCCTGCTAGCCCTACTGAAGGTGCCCTGTTGATGTTAGGTATGAGGCCCTACTGTTGATGTACCTTAGGCCTACGCCTGATTCATGTATAATGCACCCATGCTACTGTTGATGCTCCTATGCTCACAGGTTTATACCTAAGGCTATGAAGTTTATGCCTACGGTTACGTTTCTGCTGGTGTCATGCATAATGTGCCTGATCTAATGTGTCCTAGGCCTAATGAGAATACCTACTGTACGGTTCTATGCCTAAGGAGATGCCAAGGGGTTTTAGATTCAGGCCGGCTCAACCAGTGATTTATGCATATCAGGATACAATGCTAAGTCCATGATCTTGCCAGTAGGTACTGGCGGTTATACCCTTATTGCTGGTGTTTTGCATTTATTCCATGTACTCTTGTGATGGTTCTGGCAGCGACCCGATTGGCGCTGCCCTGTATATAATCCCCTGTAAATGTTGACCTGGTGTCGGTTGGCACAGTGTATAGGTTACTGTGATTGTTCGCTGATGTGTTTTTCACAATACAAACGTTATGTTTACATACCCTTGTGTGGAGTCTCTTTGTAGTGCGCCTAGTGTGTCGCCTGTGAATGTGTGCTGCGCAGACGCTTTACACATTGCCTCCGGAGTTTAGCCTACCCGCTCCGCGCCAAGCTACCCCGTTTCTAACACTAACTAAACATAATTCTACATTAAAAGTGATACTTGTTGCGTACACATTGCTTGCACTGGTTGTGTTTTCAAAAACTTAAACCGGTGCGAAATATTTCACGAGTCTCAGGCCACACATTGTGAACTCACTCCCGCAGCTGGTGAAACGAGGTGCAAGCGGCACCGAGCGGTGAAAACCAGAGGTGAAATGGGCAGCATTGAACAAACGTCGGCTTCTGAAGTGTTGTGGCAGATTTAACACTTGATCTGTGACGTAGCCAAGGTGCGAATGGCGGCACAGGCTACAGTAAGGTCCCTGGAGTGGACTGCAACAACATGCGGCAGATGAAGAGCGCGAATGACAAAAGAGAAGTGAGAAGCCAAACAATGAAGGGGCAGAAAGGATCAGATTGCAGACTCTATGGTCAGAGATCAAAGGATAGCAACACAAGAGGAGCCTTGGAGTGCGGATCAGATTGCAGACTCTATGGTCAGAGATCAAAGGATAGCAACACAAGAGGAGCCTTGGAGTGACGAGGCGCTAAAGAGAGGGGGAGCAGGAGGTGAGCCCGCGAGTGGTGTGCGCGCGCGCGCTTGGGAGAGCAGTCTTCACTTTTCAAGCACTGCACTCGTGCTTGTGGGGCGCCGCTGCTCACTCCCGCAAGGTGGATGCCGCCACAAGCACAAGTGCAGTGCTTGAAAGGTGAAGACCGATGGCTAAAGGCCCTCCTAGAGCAACGCATTCGCGCTGCCTAGGCGAGACCTAAAAAATAGTAATATATATTTTCTTTAAAAACCGGTACAAGCAAGCATTGCTGGCGGTGAGGCAGTGTTTCAGGATACTGCACCACAGAGTAATAAAGAGCACATATCTGACCACTTCCACTCTATCGCAAACACACACAAACTGGACAATTTGTTTGCCCTTTAACAGAGGGGCAACGGGAGGTATGGTCTAGACAATAAACTGAGGACTTGTATAACTTGAGGCATTCATTGGGACCTCGGCTTCCCCACTTGACCAAATGGTGTGATACTGGAAAATTGCTTTGTTACCCGTACTGGGATTGTCAGTGCCTGTATTCAATTCATATTTTAGCACGTGTTATACGAAAATCATTAAGCGTAGACAGTCTATTTGTGAACCATCAGACATAAGTGCATGTGGAAGGAAGACAGTAGAACACATTAGTGATTGGTATGACATTGTCTTGCTGAATAAATTGTCGTATTTTGAGATGTTTTGTGTTTTATTTAGGCTATTTTCATTTGATATGAGAGTTAAATGTGTATTTGTTTTTTAAATTGGCATTTTAGTATTTATTACCTTACAATCCACAATTTGTATCAGTTGCATTAATTATACATTCAGTATGGCATATTTTGCAAGAGGAGGGTATGGGAGTAGAACAGCAGAAGGCATAGAATTGTTCATTTACATTTCCATGTTTCTTTCTTGAGTATTTTACATGCCTGACTATTGTGTTTTCCTTCTCTAGTATTTGGTGTCATGCTCCTAATGTGCTTATGGTTTGTGTGGGGAGTATGTCGTGTTAGTTGCCATTATCTTATACATTTTTTAATCTATGCATTGTAAACTTATAGTAACTCAGTGAACAAAGAAAAACCGTCTACCTGGGGTCCACACACAATCAATCTGCAGTTTCCTGTTTTGTTCGCGGGTCTGGCCCAGTCGTATGTCACGGGCTCGAGGGGATGTGGGGGACCTCTTTCTCAAGCGGTTAACTCTGTTGCTTATTCACACTGTCTACATGATATGTCGTGTATCTGACAACCTGCTAGGCTGGCGCTTGACTAGCATTAGCCTCTCCCTCTATCTCAGGCAGCGGGTCTTCCGTATGGGGTTCCGCCTCCCCTGATCTTCTCGTTTCCCATGCCCTTAATATTTCCGCCCATGGTTCAGCCAGGGGTTTGCGCCTTTTGGTAATTTTGTCTTCTCGTGTCAGAGCTCTTTCCTCTGCCCTAGCCTAAATCGACACATCACTTTCCCAGTCAGTTATTTTTGGGCTCACGTTGGCTCTTCATCTGAGGGCAATTCACCGCTTTGCCAGTAGCAAGTCTAGGTCTGCAAACCTGTGTCCTATTGTTTTGGCTTTAGGCCTCGGGAATAGCCCGAGCAGGCAAACTTCCGGGCAGCATTTTATTGTGCATGCCAGAACTCCGTTTATGGCCTCTACAATCATTATCCAGTACGTCTGAAGTACCGGACAGTTCCATATCATATGTGCAAAATTGGCATCTATTGCTGTACATCTGGAACATTTCTGATCATCTTTCCCGTACATGACGTTCAGTCTGTGAGGTAGGTCGTGTGAAGTGTATTGAACTGTATGAGTTTAAAATTGGCATTCCTCAATATCTTTTTCGGGCTCCCTAAGACTTTCTTCCATTCCACCCAAGTCAGTGGCCTGCCCACCAGGTCCTCCCATTTCTCCAGTAAGTGAGACAGGGGCACTTCCGTCATGTCCATTATCGCAGCATACAGCCATTTCACCAAGTGTCTGGCAGATCCCAGTGTCACTATTGCCTGGAGGGTTGTGTGTGCGGTGGGCTCTTGTGTGTCTCCACTCCATAATACGGCTAGTGTCCCCCGGACCTTATGGTAGTTTAAGAAATGCCCTGGGAATAGCTCATGGTATTCCAGGAATTCTGCTAGTGGGAGTAATTCTCCATTCCGTGATCACTCCGCCTCCTCCCATCCCCGCAACTGGCCATAAGTGAAGGTGGGGCCAACCCCCATCTGTGGTAGTCCTATTATTGGTAGGTCTGGTGCGTATAGTGGTGTTCCCGCTGCTCGCTTTGTACATCTATCCTAGCATGCCAATGCAACTTTGAGTAATACTCCCATGTTTTTAATCTTGTGTTTGGGATTTAACATCCTGGTGAGCAATGTTCCCCAGGAGGCTTGTTCTGGAAGTGCCAGTGTTTCTAACCCCTTCCCCTCCAGCCATTGAGCCAGCCATTGAAGCTGTGCCGCTAGATAGTACGCTTCAAAGTCTGGTGCGCCTAGCCCCTCCCCTGTTAAGGGTTGTCTCAAGATTTTTAGGGATACCCTAATACCCCCTCAATCCCACACCAGTTCTCTCAGCAAGGTGTCCATTTCCTGGAACCACTTCTTCGGGATCACCACTGGGAGGTTGACAAAGTAATACAGTAGCCTAGGCAACACCACCATTTTGGAGAGTGCTACTCTGGCCATGAACGAGAGTTTAAGGGAATGCCAGAAGGACATATTTGCCCTTAGTGCTCTTAGGGCCCTGCCCAGGTTCCCCTCTAGTATGTCTATTTGCTTATGGAACACCTGTATGCCTAGGTATTTAAAAGAGCTCGGGGTCCATGTGGGTCCTACTGGGAAGTCTAGTGGTCTGGCCAGTGTAGGCCTCGCCGGGAATATGTGAGTCTTCCGGGTGTTAACTCGTAGTCCTGACAGCTCCGCGAATTCCTCCAAGACATGCATCACTTTCACTATGCCCTGTGTTCCATCCCGTATGTATAGTAAGATGTTGTCTGCATATTATGATATTATATGTTCCTTTCCTTCTAGCTTTATCCCATGGTCCCTGCCTTCCCGCCTAAAGCGTTCTGCCAGCGGTTCCATTGTCAGTGCGAAGAGCAGCGGCTACAGTAGACAGCCTTGTCGGTTTCCTCTATATATGGAATAGGGTGCAGACACTACTCCGCCCGTGAATACCCTGGCCGTTGGGTCTGAGTACAGCAAGCGGACCCACCTCAGCCATTCATCTCCCAGACCAATTCTCTTCATCACCTCTAGCAGAAAGTCCCATCGTAAAGAATCGAAAGCCTTTTCCAAGTCTACTACCATCACTACGGCATCGGGGAACTTCGCCAGGTCTTTATGGAATAATACATGATACAGCTTCCTCAGGTTGTTGGAGGTCGAGCGTGTCGGGATGAACCCGTTTTGGTCTGTGTGGACCAGTCGCTGCATTTGCGGAAGAAGTCTTGTTGCTAACACCTTACTAAGTATTTTAAAGTCGAGATTCAGCATTGACAGCGGACCGAAGTCCACCTTGCTTACCGAATCTGATTTGGATTTGGGCAGGGGAACCACTAGCGCTTCCCTAGAGGAGGCCGGGAGGTGATCCGCCTGTAGTGCAGCTGCATACATTTTTTCGAGTCTCTGGGCCAAAAGATCTACATAAGTGTAATAAAATTCGGCCGGGAGACCATCTGGCCCTGGAGTTTTCCCTCTGGCCATATCTTTAATTGCTGCACAAAGTTCTTGTGCAGTAATCGGCGTTTCCAGGCTTTTCTGTGAGGCCTGATCTAGCTCTTGCGATCCCAGGCCCCCCAGGTATGCCACCATCTTTTCTACCTGCACCTCACCTGGCTTCCCGTATAGTTTCACATAGTATTCCCTGAATTTGTCATTTATAACTTTAGGAGAGAAAATCGTCTGTCCCTCAGGGTCTAAAATACTAGGTATTAGGGACCGCCTGCCTTCCAGGCGAATTAGCCAGGGCAGTAAGTTTCCCCGCTTTTCCACCCTCTACGTGCTGCCTCTCTTGGTATGTTCGGATATTTAAGAGTCTTAACCGTTCCCAGGTTTTGTTGTATGTGCTCTTTGCATCACACAGGTGTTTCTGGGCTTCTACCCCTTTCCCCACTTCCCTGTCTAGTGTCAGTATTTGGGCCTCTAAGGACCTGAGTTCTTGATTAATGTCCCTTCTGGCACCCACTGATTAACCCATGCGTTGTCCCCTGACCACCACCTTAAAGGCGTCCCACTCCACCAGAGTGGAGCTTGCCGTTCCTTGGTTCGTTTCAAACTAAGCTGATATTGCCCCTGACAGCTGCTGTCTAAAGCAGTCATCTTCGAGCAAGTTGGGATCTAATCGCCATAGTGGAATGGGAGCCCTTTCGGGGGTTGGAGCAAATCTTAGGAGGAGAGGGCTGTGGTCAGATATGGATCGTCCCAGGTACTCTGCCTCTGCCAGTGCGGGTGCCAGCTGACTGGAGCAGAGAAACATATCTAGTCTGGTGTGCAGGCCGTAAAGCGGGGAGTAGAATGAGTATTCCCTCTTCAGTTTGTTTTGTAGCCTACAGATATCCAGAAGCTCCCACCCGGAGATCCATTCCCGCAGGCCCTTAGCTGTAGAGGCTGCTGTAGTAGCCCATAAAGGGGGGGGCAGGGGGGTGGATCTAGCCATTTCCAAATCAAATACACAGTTATAGTCTCCCCCAGGATCAGGTTGCTGGAAGCCACTTCCGACTTGATCCTGGTTTGGGGCATAAATAATTCCCATCGTTATTTCTCTCCCCTTTAATCTGCCCTTCACTAGCACGTATCTCCCATCTGGGTCAATGATCTTGCGTGTTGCGTGGAAAGGGGTGCCAGGCTTGACCCACACAAGTGCCCCTATAGCGTAGGCTGAGTATGTTGTTGCGTAAAATTGACCTCGCCATCTACGCTTGAGTCTGGTGACTTCTTCCTTCGTGAGGTGGGTTTCCTGAAGCATCTCTATTTGTGCGCCTCTGCGTCGTATATAATTAAGGATGCTATAACGTTTAGAGGGAGAGCCCATGCCCCGAATATTCCAAGTTAGCAGTTTAAACTCTTCAGCTATGTTATGGTTATTAGCCATGTTCTACGTCAGCATACCTCTCCCTCCCCCAGACATCTAGCCCTTACTTTTGAATTATGCAGTGGGCCCCATAAAGTAAGACAACAAACCCAACTTTACAACTCCCCATCCCTCGAGCGGACTGGCAATGGCCAGCTGCCCAAACCTGTAAATGAAAATCACTTCAGTTCCTTTGGCGGTTCACTCTGGTGGGTGGGGGGGGGGAGAAGTCTAGTAACTTTCAAAGGGCGTTAGTTCCGTATGCTGTGCGGGGGCCGATCTGCAACCACTTCAGGGGAACATATCATACCATGTCCTCCGGTCTCAGCTGCTCTTCCCCATCTGCGGTCTATTTTTCCCATAATATTAAATGAGTTCATCAGCTGTTCATGGGGTTATTTTCGGTTATTTTCGGTAGGTCTGAGTCAATGCTTGTGTGATCTTCGGAGTCAGATGATTGTGCTAGGTGTTCTGAGGAAGAATCCATGTTTTTGTCCGATTTTTGAGGTGATATCAGTCGTGCCACCATCCTGTAGTGCAGTTTCCCTTTCTTGTTGCGTCTGGAATGTTGTAGGCTTCTGCATTCTTTCGATTTCTTGGGGCGACGTTGTCTGGTTCTGGCTGCGCGTTTCTCTCCTCGGGGGCCCGATTGTGATTTGGGCAGAGATGTGCCTTTTTTGGATGCCTCCAGCCAGGTCCATGTCTCTTCAGGTGTGTTACAGAAATGCGTGGTACCGTCTAGGAAAATCCGGAGTTTCGCTGAAAACACCAGTGAATACTGCAGGCCTGCTTCTCTGAGGGCCTTCTTGGCCTCTATGAATGATGCTCGCTGCGCCTGGACTCTGGCAGTAAAATCCAGGAACATTAGTACTTTACTGTGGCCCATGATGTATGGGCCATGAGTTTGTGATTGCTGCAGTATAGCGTCTCTGTCCCTGTAGTGTAGGAGTTTAGCAACCACAGGCCGAGGGGGCCTCCCCGGCGCAGGCGCCCGCCCACGGACTCGCTCCGCCCTCTCTAGGGTGAAAAATTTGGATAGGGAGTCAGGCGGCATTTCTTCTCTAATCCATTTTTCTAGGAACTACAGCATGTCTGTGCCCTCCGTACCCTCAGGGATTCCTACAATCCTGATGTTGTTATGTCTATTTCGCCCTTTGGCATCTACAGCCCGCCGTTCCAAATCTGCTACTCTTAAGGTGAGGTCATCCAGCCGCGAGGCCCCCTGTTTGGGTTCAGGTATAAGTTCGGTGACAGAGATTTCAACTTCTTTAACCCTTTCGGTCAATTTACGATGTTCAACCTGCAGCAATCCTAGTCCCACGGACACCGCCCCTATGTCTTGCTGCAATGCCGCTTTTGTGTCCGCTATCGCCGCTAGTATCTTGTCTAAGTGGAGGTGCAGAGATGTTTCTTTGTCCTCAGGCTCTCCACTATCATTTTCAGTGTGTAGTGGGGAAGGTTCGCGTGTGTTGGGCTGAGTGTTCCCGGCTTTGCCCTTCGATCGTGGCATCTTGGCCTCCGTTATTGCTGATCTGGCTTTGTGCGGAAATTGCAAGTGTTCACAAGCCCAACTGTTTCTTTCTGCGTGCGCCTGGATCTGTTTGGTTCTAGTAAGTGCTTCGCTGGAGCCTCCCGAGGCTATTTGGCCCCCTGAGTTACTGTAATTTCTCAGTCAGGATTAGCCTTGGATTGTGTGCGTCTCTGTTCTCGCCTCCACCTGTACGTCACTTATGATTCTCCCGCTATTACGGGCCTTGAATGTCCTTTCCGCCCTGACTTTGGTGCTCTTTCCTTGCCAGTGTCACAACACCTGAGCGGACCCCTTCTTTCCTGTCCTAGTCCTGTGTCGCCCCTCAGCCATGGGCTTGGTTTACCTGCACACTTTCTCTGAGGGTCGGTGAGCTGTTCGTGGTCCTGGCCGAGGCCTGCCTGTCTCCCGGCCTTGTGCAGTCCTCTTCGCCCCGGCCTCGTTGTGCCGCGCTGAGGCGTCTATCCGCCGTCTGGGTGTAGTCGGGTGGCCACTCTTGTTGTGTGCATCACAAGGTTCTCTGCGGTTCCTCTCGACTGTTATGGGGTCTTCCGTTTTTGCCAAGCCTTTCGGACTTATCTCCCTCGCTGCGGGCCCTCTGGGAGTCATTTGGTGTGTGTTTAGCAGCTTCTTCCCCGCTCCTCTAGGCCTCTTCTTCCCATCCCTCTTCCGGGGGTGGGGGGGGGAAGGGCAGTCGGTTTCGTGCTCCGTGCAGTTTTTCCTCCCTAGGCCACGCACTCGACTTGTCTTCTCTGGCCCCTCTTATGCGGAAGCTTTACCCAGGGAACCAGACTCCCTCTGATCAGCGTCTCTTCACCTCCGGCACCTACATCCAGGCCTGCGAGGTCCCCCCGCTGCTAGTGCACCACTGCCCGATGCCGCTAGGCCGGGATTTTCCTCTCGGGACCGGCTCCAAAGACTTGCGTCGCCCGAGGGTGAGTTTTCCCCTCCTTCTGACTTCTTTTACCGCCGCTGCCACCCCAGGGTGTTTCGCTCTCCTTGTCCTCTCCTCACCTTCTGTCTTCCAACTTTGGGAGTGCCTCAGCCTCGCACTGCTCCGATTTGGTCTGGACGAGGCCCCCCGGGAGCCACCTCCCTCCTCCTGCGACTCCGATGCTTCAGGGCCCCACTGCCCGCTTCCCATGCACGTCGCTGTGGGAGTCCTGGGTGCGTGTTTGGCTGCTTCTTCTTCCCCTCTTATCTAGGCCTCTTCCGCTTTGCCTGGAATTATCTCCCGCATCAGAGGGGGGCAACCGGTTTCATTCTCTGCCTGATGATGCTCGGCCAGGACTCCCCACTCGGGTCCGGCTCCAAAGACCTGCGTTAGGCCGAGCCTGAGTTTTCCCTTCCTTCTGTCTTCCTTTATCACCACTATCTCCCCAAGGCGACCCGCTCTCCAGGTCCTCCCCTCACCTTCCTTCTTTTTGCGTTGGGGATTGCCTCAGCCCAGCGCCGCTCCGATTTGGTCCGGACGAGGCCCCTCGGGAGCCACCTCTCTCCTCCTGTGACTCCGATGGTTCAGGGCCTACGGTCCACTGCCTGCACACGCCGCGTTTCCTCTGAGCCCTCCGGTGCCGGGGGCTTCCTTCTTCGATTTTTCACCTGCTGGTGTGCGGTTATTTAATTTCCACCCCTTCGGTGAGCCGCAGTGTCGCCCCAAGTCGGATAAATGCAGGATATTTTCGGGACCGGGACGGAGCCTCGCTATTATGCGACCGCCATGTTGGTGCTCCCAGCCACGCCCCGAGAGTTAAATGTGTTTAATTAGCTTCTCAATTCATGAAAAATTACAGTTGAAGGCATCATTTTATTCTCTATTATAGGTCTCCGAGAGTTTGTGCACTTTTAAGTTTCCATGAATAATGTTTGCCAAGAAGCATTTCTTGTTTATTACTGTAACAGGGTACAGCCTCTGCAAATTGGTTTGCCATGAGATGACATGGAGAAGTGGAGACTTAAGATTTAACATTCTTGGGCGGCATTACGGGTTTTTAGCAAGATTCCGAATCTTTTGTACAAGACACTTCTGAAAGGCATAGGTTATAGTTTTACACGTTCTAGTGATCTTTAGTGCTTATTTCGTTTACACGTTTTACACTTTCCTCTGTGGAAGTGTGCAAGGTCCTGTGTCAGATGATGGATAGTCCCACAGCCTGACACATGAATACAGAATCCTGGGCATTTTCACTGACACAGGTTAGTCTTGCACAAGTCACTGAATCCTGGAACTGTCCCAAAATATCAACGATGTTAGTAACCTTATTTTAACTGTTTTTCTTCGCTGGCTGTTTTTTTTCTTCGTTCTTTGCTTTGTTTCATGTTCAATTTCCTTCCTTCATAATTTTCTAACTTCTGTAGATCCTTATACTCAACTTAGTTCATAAGAGCAGATCCAGGGTCATGTGTAAGGGTGTAGTTCCATGTCCCCATTAATAGAACCAGCAGCAGCGCAACTTGAAACAACATATATTATGAGCAGGCTTCCAATGACGGAAGGTGGATGATGGTAGCGTGAAGTGCTCTGTTTGTGTTGTCCTCCGGTATCAGACCACAGCTTGTGCCTCCACATATTTTTTGCTAGTCCAGGAACTGCATCTCGTATTCCTGCAAAGGAATTCAGGTGTGGGAGCTGTGTGCCAAACTCCTTAATTGGGGGAATAGAAGGATGATCCTTTTCAGGTACAGATGCTCCCCTCAGACCTTACAGGATCATTCTAAGATTAAGCAACATACACATCCCTTTGGAAAGAACACATGCACATCTCAAAGCTTACGTACACCTTCTGCCTATAAACAACAATGTTGTATACTGGGAGTAGGCCTACACCTGACATACCTGAGTTTTTTCTCAAGCTGTGCTCTCCGGGCTGGTCTATCAGCTGATCCTGGCAGCTTCCCTGGACTGGACCTCAACTATGACCTCAAGTCGGTATAAATCAATTGAAAGACATGGCAGAGACAATGCATTGAAGGTACAACTGCTCACTGTTCTTCTATTGGGCTATTACTAGATAACTCATGAAACAGGATCCTATCTAGGCCTAAATCTGACATGCCTACAGAACTAGGGTAGAAAATACTCACCCCGAACTTTGTAGGAGACTGCCTGGTACCAGATTCATCCACAGGGTTGGTAACCTGCACAGGTGACCCAACATGTGTACCCACAAACTGTCCTTCCAGAGTCTAAGGTGTGGACGCACGATCGCCAAACAGTCAAGCCATTTTGACCTCTGGAGCACTAGAGGATCGGGCGACCCCAGCAGAACACTTGCAATCTGTTCAGGAAAAAAAGTGATGGGCTGAATGCTTGAATTAACCTCTGCCCCTGGTAATACTCTGGGCCACATTCCGTTTGTGACGGAGTATTCTATCCGCTGAGATCTAAATAAGGCCCTTGGTCAGTAAAAACAGGAGAATTGAAGGCTAAAAGTTGGGGGAAACCACACCAAGGATGTTAGATTAAACACATACTGCCTGCCTTTTCTATTCTTTAGCTAACTAATGAATCCTGTTCAGTCAACAAGGGCCACCATGCACATCTCTCAAAGTACCAAATACCAACCTTATCAAAGGCATCTTCACCACAGGCAGTTCAATGGTCAACTTTCTCTCATTTCTTTAACATTTTAGATCAGGCAGACTTCAAGCACGCCATTCCACTTAGCCAGACAGTCACAAAGTGTACACCGGTAGCCAGGACCTGCCTTTTCAATTAGACTGATTGCTCATCATACACCTGTCTAATAATGCCATTCACTCACATGACTTAGAAAGGGCACTCACACCATAAAGAGGGGATCTCTTAGTTTTTAACATTTTTTTCCTGCCTCATCCCTCCTCCCCAATTTCAGCCTCTTCTTCTCCCTATTCAGCTTCTCCAAAGGCAGAACCAAACTGAAATTTTTGTTTTGTATTTGTGTGTTGAAGTCTAAAAAGCTAAGGTTTTGGGTAGTCATGGAGTTGTTATCTGAAGATTTTTTAACAATCTATGTGAAACTGAGCTCTTAAAAGTAGGTGGTTGCTGATGACCTTTCATACAGATGAAGCACATTTACCACGACACACTAAGTGAGTAAAGCTATCAACTTCTTCCTTCCACCATGGGGGTCTAGGGCATTCTCAACTAGAAAGAAAAAAAAATTGGGGCCAAAGTGTGCATTTTATAGCAAAACATTACAAAGACATTGCATCAAAAGCTTTGGAAATACAGGCAGTTCTGAAGGGGAAGTTATTAAATATTCCAGTATTTCATGATCTGCAGAGAAAGTCAGACATTTCCCTTAAGAAATGGCAGTTTTGTCCATCACGAGCATTTCGAGAAAATGTGATTAAAAAGCTCCATGTAGTCCGAAAATGTTTTCCAAAAACATAACTAAAAGTCTATATGCATCTACAGGGAGTGCGAATAATCTAGATATGCAATTTTATAAAGCCTGCTAAAATACATTGACCATGTACAGCACTTTGCTGCCTTTTGACTAAGTTTGCGCTATAGAAATATAAGCATAATATATATTTGAAAATGTATGAATGCCATCCTCCACCTTTACCTTCCATTTCCTCTCTTTTTCTCATTTTGCTACTAACTGATTTTCCTTTAAATAATATTATCAATACAGAAAAGAAAATGCCTCTTTCTTTGTAATGAAATCATCCCCATAGCGCCAAGAACATGGCCCCTGAGATCAAGGAAATTGTGGTATAACATCAGCAATTGGTGGCGGTGACCTAAAATCAGCATGAATAATCACTCAAATGTGAGATCGAAATATTTTTTAAACGCACACATTGTGTCCTAAAATATCAATTTATCATATTCAGTAAAACAAAAATCGTCTATGACACAGATATCAGCTTAATATTTGCTATATTTTCGAGAAACAAACCAATTATTGTCCCCAAAGTTACAGCTTTTCCTTTTTCTGTAAAGAAACGAATTTATAAAAAAAATAGGCCTGCCAATTTATAAAAAAAACATTATTTTTGAGATCAAAATATAAATTGCCCATTTTTGTAAATATGCTAATTTTTCAAGACATACTCTCCTTCAGCAATGTTTTGGGCGCTTGCATTGAAGCAGATATGAGATTAGTTGTCTCACTCGAGGGAAATGGCAATGTGAGTTAGGGTGTGACCTGAGTTGAGGAAGGGTGTGGCCTGAGTTGAGGTAGTGTGTGACCTGAGTTAATTTAGGGTGTGACCTGAGTTGAGGTAGCATTTGACCTGAGTTGAGGTAGAGTGTAACTGAGTTGAGTTAGGGTGTGACCTGAGTTGAGGTAGAGTGTAACTGATTGGAGTTCGGGTGTGACCTGAGTGGCGGTAGGTTGTGACCCGAGTGGAGGTACAGTGTGGCCAGAGATAGGGAGTAGATAGGAACAGTGGTGGATATAATAGACTCCATGGGAGTTAGTGCTAGGTACCACCTTGATATTCAATATATGCAGGGCACGTGTAGCTCACCTTGGTAATCAGAGTCTGTACAGGGCGATACAGTGGAATATGGACTGGGGTGGAACCTCTAAAAATAGCTGGAGCCAAACTGGCCGCACACTATATACCTTGAAACAGTGCTTATGACACTGTACACTTTGAGAAACGCTATCCACCATAGATATAATCAAACATCTCTTTATTCCCTTTACCAAAGGGAATAAAGCTGAAGGCAGGCAGATGATGGAATTGTGTTTGTAAAGGTCGAACTGGTGGGATCTGGACCTCCATCTGCCTGAAGTCCCCTCAAGGTCCTGAAAGAAATGTCCTGCCCCTTCACCTAACTGCACTTTTAATCACTGTACTTAACATTAGTATTAATTAAGACCTAACAGAGGCCACAAGTTAAAAAGGCATATATGTACTCGTTTTAAGAGCTCTAAAGGTAAATGACACCAAACAGGTAGGAATATTAATTATTGTCCCAGGAAGAGGGGGATACATGAAAGGTGTAATTGTGATTATTATCTGGGAAGCGCCCTTTGTAATCTGCCTTTGGAGTGTAAAGGGATTAGAGGTTTGAATTTTGCATTATGTAACACCCTGGTTTAGAGTGCTGTATCAACTGTTCAAACTTGCCTGGCATTCAGGCAGTCAACAAGGCCCTGAACGCAATATGTAAATCTCTGCTAAGAGTGATACTTTTCAACTGCTGTCCTGCATAGCATATGTTGATGCAATGCAGTGACAGCCTGGTACCACCAGTGCCAACCTGCGGTGCTAAAACTGTGCAGCTGGGCTCGCACCAATGGAAAGGTTTTTTAAGTCCGCGGCTTCCCTTCCCCTCCCAGTCCCCACCCCCCCCCCCTTTCCAGACACCTAAATGCCTACTTTCTGAAGATCTCCACTCAAAAACACATGCTCATTTGCCTATTTTCAAACAAATGATAACCTATTTATTGATGTTTGCAACAAACACCCAATAATGGTGAAAAAATACATCTTAGCTACGGTGAAAAAATACATCTTAGCTACGGCATACCTCTGCTATATTGCACGCATTATATTGTATGACTGTAATATTGTCATATAACTAAATCACAAGGTAAGTACAGGTAAAAGCAATAGCTAATGTGATTAGGTAGCTGATGCAAATGTAATAATGATTATATATATATATATATATATATATATATATTCACTGAAAAAACCATAGGTTTTAGGGACAGTTATAGTTACTTGGACATTGCACTCGTACAAAACCCGTGAAATTCCCCCGTTATAGTTAGTTCAGCTAACTATAACTCGCGCCCGCAATGCACTGCTGATGACGTCACATATTACATCACTCATGACATGGTCAGTGACATCACTGATGACATCACTGATGACATCTCAAATGACATCACTGATGACATCATCCAGTGACTGTGTGTTTCTGTAAAGTTTAAATATTTTTAAAATATATAGGAAAAGACGTATTGAAGAATGAGTGGGTGTGTAAGTGTCTGTATGGATGATTTAGTAGGTGCGTGACTGACTCTATAAGTGAGTGATTTAACGTATCTTACTGAATGCATGGGTTAGTGACTAAACTGGGTGAATGTCTGTATCCGTCTGTCTGTTGCTGTGTAAGTGGCTGCATGTGTTTGTGAATAGCTAAATGAGTGTCTATATGAGTTATTGAATGCTTGTCTGAGTATCTGTATGGGTGCCTGAGTGTTTGTGTGGGAGGGGTGTGTGCAACTCTGTGCATAGATGTGTGAGTGGGTGATTCACTGGGTGGATGGTTTCAAGAGTGCATCTGTGATAGACTGTATGGGTGGGTAAGTGTGTGTAAGAGTGTGTTAGTGAGTGAATGTATGTCCCAGTGGTACATGTGTGAGTAACTACATATGTGAAAGGCAGTATATATGTGTGTTGGAGTATATAAATAGCTATAAGCAAGAGTGAGTGATTGTGATAGTGGCTGTATGGATGATTGTGTGCTTGTATCAGTGATTGTATAAGAGCGTAACAATGTGCTACTATTTGTATGAGTAAGTGAGCTGGTGTGTGTATAACTGTATAGGTGAGTAAATGGCAGTGTGTTTAATTATTTGCATGACTGACTAGGTGTGTGAGTATCTCTATGGATGAGTGGCGTTGTTTGAGTGTCTATATAGGAGTAAGAGTGCATATGATAGTCCTGTACTGAGTGACCGTAAGTATGAGTGACTGTACGGGTGAGTGAGTGGATGTGTGTGTGTAGACCTAAGAATCAGTGAGTGGGTATGTAGTTATTGGTGTTGGAGTGTCTATGGTTTTGCGAATGGCAGTCTGTAATTTAGAGTGGGTGTATCAAAGGTTATATTAGGGTGTGAGGAGGTGCATCAGATTATCACGTGGATGATGTCATCAGTGATGTCATTTGAGATGTCATCAGTGATGTCATCAGTGATGTCACTGACCATGTCATGAGTGATGTAATATGTGACGTCATCAGCAGTGCATTGCTGGGCGCGAGTTATAGTTAGCTGAACTAACTATAACGGGGAATTTCACGGGTTTTGTACGAGTGCAATGTCCAAGTAACTATAACTGTCCCTAAAACCTATGGTTTTTTCAGTGAATTTCAAAGGTTTTTTAAATGCTAATTTGTAACTATAACGTGTCTGAAACCTATGGTTTTTTCAGTGAATTTCAAAGGTTTTTTAAATGCTAATTTGTAACTATAACGTGTCTGAAACCTATGGTTTTTTCAGTGAATTTCAAAGGTTTTTTAAATGCTAATTTCTAACTATAACGTGCCTGAAACCTTCGGTTTTTTCAGTGAATTTCAAAGGTTTTGTAAATGACAATTTTTAAATGTATTAATTGTTATATTAATTTTTTCATACTGATTTACTACATTTTTAGAAACAATTTTTTTTTACATATTTTATTTTTTAAATTACATTGTAATTACATTATACATTACATTACAAAAAATACTTTCTCAGAATGAATTACTTTAGTTTAAATACTTTGCAGATAGGCAATAGACTTTTAAGTACAGTAGTTACAGTTGTTGCAATGGGCAACACATTTTCAAACACAATGCAACATTCAGCTCAATGTGAATTTCTAGTTAAATGCAATTAGTTACTTTATGGATTACTTTTGTAACCACAGGACTGGATCCTAGATTCAGTCCTGGTACATCTCCTGTAAACAGTTGAGTAAAAGCGTTTTGGTTACAGTCGTGATTTTTAAGGAATATTATTGTATTTTAAAAGTTGACACTTAGAAACTTTTTCTCATAGAATCACCAATGTTATCCTATGGAAGGAAATTCACTTAGCAGGTAAAAACTGTTATCGTTACTTTTTCTTACTCAGTGTTGGATCCTGGATCCAGCACTGGTGCATCTCCTGTAAACAGTTGAAAGAATGCGTTTAAGTCATACAGGCGATTTTTAAGGAATATTTGTAGTTTGTGAAAATCAACACTTTGAAACTTTTTGCTGAAAACCAGTCAATCTTAGCCTATGAAGGAAATTCAAGTTACCGGTAAGTACGGTTAAAATTACTTTTGAGGATCAGTACTGGGCTGAAAGATGCAGCACTGAGGTCTCTCCTGATAACAGGTGAGTAAATCGGAATTCGTATTTCGGCTGATTTTAGAGGAATATTTTAAAGTTCCAAAACTCCACACTTAGAAGAATTTCCAAGTGAAACCAGTCAATGTTAGCCTATGGAAGGAAATTCAAGTTACTGGTAAGTACGGTTAAAATTACTTTTCAGGACCAGTACTGGGCTGAAAGATACAGCACTGAGGTCTCTCCTGATAACAGGTGAGTAAATCGGAATTCGTATTTCGGCTGATTTTAGAGGAATATTTGCACAATGGTGAAGGGAGGGGGCGGGGCCTGAGGTGACATCTGTGCAAACGCGCCCCGTTGCGCGTTTTAAGTTGGGGGATTAAGTCCCCTTGAATCCTGAGGGTCCCTAGGGGCCAACTAGCCCACCAGGAACCTCCAATATGCGCCAGGGGCTGCGTTGCAGAGACGTGTAGAGAGGCCACACCCCTTTTACACCTCTCTGCAACGCAGCTCTGTGGCGCTTTCTGGATGTACCTGTTGGGCTAGTTGGCCCCAGGGACCCTCAGGATTGAAGGGGATTTAATTCCCCATCTTAAAACGCGCCACGGGGCCTGTTTGCACACATGTCACCTGAAGCCCCGCCCCTCCCTTCACCACTGTGCAAACGCGCCCGTGGCGCGTTTTAAGTTGGGGATTAAGTCCCTTGAATCCTGAGGGTCCCGGAGTCCAACTAGCCCACCATATACCTCCAAAAGCGCCACAGAGCTGCGTTGCAGAGAGGTGTAAAAGGGGTGTGGCCTCTCTACACGTCTCTGCAACGCAGCCCCTGGCGCATATTGGAGGTTCCTGGTGGGCTAGTTGGCCCCCAGGGACCCCCAGTATTCAAGGGGAATTCGTTCCCTCTCTGCAAACGCGCCAGGGGCGCGTTTGCAGAGTGGTGAAGGAAGAGGGCGGGGCCTGCGGGCCCGATCGTTTTTTTATTTATTTTTTTTTGTCCCTGAAGGGGGGCTGTGTGCCCCCTTCCTTTTTTCTCTTTTTGGGCCATGGAAACCCCATCTCCCAGGGCCTTACCCCTTTTTAAATTACAAAAAAAAAAAAACGGGAAGGGGGCCGCGTGGCCCCCTTCCCTGGGCCTGTATTGGCCCCGGGGACCCCATCCCCCGGGGCATGGCCTCTATATTTATTATTTTGAGGGGGCAGCGTGGCCCCCTCCTCTGGCCATTTTAAGGCCCAGGGGACCCCATCCCCCGGAGCCGGCCTTTCCATTTTTTTTTTTCCATTTTTTTTTCTTTTTTGGGGAGGGGGGCCGCGTGGCCCCCCTCCTGGGCCACTACTTGCCCCGGGACCCCATCCCCCGGGGCTGGCCCTCTCCGTTGGGGACTGTGGGGGTCCCCAATCCCCCACAGTCCCGCCGGCTCCCCACGTCCCTTGGGAGCCGGCATTGCTGTTCCACATGGGGAGCAGCTGACATGCTGCTCCCCATGTGGAAAAGCAATCGCTTTGGATATTGGAAGAGAGACAGGTTTCCCTGCTCTCTTCCAATATCCAAAGCAGTTTGCTATGGCAGGACGGGAGCCGCGAGGCTCCCGTCCTGCCATAGCAAACTACAGTGTCCCGGGGTAGGCACCCGGGACACTGCAGGAGCCGGCCCTGGGGGTGGTGGTCCCCAGGGCCATCAAGGGCTCCAGGAGGGGGCCGCGCGGCCCCCTCCCATTCAGTACACAGCCCCGGGGAGGTGGTGGTCCCGGGGCTCTGGGGTCCGTAACGGACCCCCATATTAAAATGTTTAGTGCCCCGGGGAGGTGGCGGTCCCGGGCGTGTGGGGGACTGGAGCCCCCCACACTGGTTTTATTTTTAATTAAAAAAAAAGCCCCGGGGAGGTGGTGGTCCCGGGGCTGCGGGAGGGCTCAGAGCCCTCCCGCACCATTTTTAAAAAGCCCCGGGGGTGGCGGTCCCGGGGCTTGGGGGCCCTTTGAGGCCCCCACACATTAAATTATCCCCCCACCATGCCCCCAGGACTTGGGCCACCCGGGGACAATTGACATCGAGCGCGGGAGACCGCGCTTCGATTTTTTCGGCAGGATTTGCGCACCCTGAGCGCATCCTGCCGATTTTTTTTTTTTAAATGCTTTTTTTGCCCAGGGGGTCCTTGTGGGACCCCCTGAGCAGGCCTAGGGGTTAGGGTGTTTCTACCCTGCCCCCTTTGTGCGTTTGCGCACTTGTTTCTTTTTTTCTCGGCGGGATACGCGCACCCTAAGCGCATCCCGCCGATTTAAAAAAAAAAAATCTATTTTCTGCCCAGGGGTCCTTGTGGGACCCCCTGAGCAGACCTAGGGGTCAGGGTGTTTCTACCCTGCCCCCTTTTGCGCTTTGCGCACTTGTTTCTGTCCCTCGGTTCTACCGAGGACAAAATGGCTGCCAACACTTCTTGATTTGGAGTGTTGACAGCCAATTAGCATGCAGCTCGTGATCGGGAGGGTACGCGGATCCGACGCGCCCATAGATATATATGTGATTTTAATTGTGAATTTCTCAGGAACTACTGAACGGATTTACACCATTTTAGCAAAAGGCACCAGTCTGAACCAAGGGCTACCTCTTTGCCAAATTTGGGGTAATTCCGTTCAGCAGTTCGGGCTGTAGCTGCGACTAAAGGTTCCTATGGAAAAATGAATGGGGAAAACGCGTTTTGGGACCCCCTTTTTTCTCGGCCCCCGCTTGACGTATCACCCCGAGACTTTCAGGGTAGGAGCGGACCGGAGCGCCCCAACAAGTTGGAAGCTTTCGCGAAGATTCGTCAACCGGCGCCAACGTTATTGCAAATAGAATGTCGTGGATTTCCTATGGATAATAGGTTGTAACTATAACTATCTACTGGCGACCGCCAGTAGATATATATATATATATATATATATATATATATATATATATATATATATATATATATATATATATATATATACACACACACACACACATCACTCACCCAAGTCACCAAAGCTGCCTAACTCCTTCGAGGCGGGTGCCTCTTTCGTGTGGGTGAACTCACATCAAGGCTCTTTTCAAAAGAAAATCCGGGCACTCACGGGGTCAAATTAGCGTTTTATTCCTCCAACGAGCAGAAGCGTTTCGGCTGACAAGCCTTTCTCAATGCTCTTTGTACACAGAAATGACACCATAGCAATTTAATTTAAATTCATATGTCTGTGCTCTCATTGGTGAATTATACGTGAATGTTATTTGATAAACTTGTTATAGACACTGAGGCACTCAGGCAATCCAGTGTTGATTCTCCTTTTTGCAGCCGCCATACCAGCAACTGCAATCCAGCATACCAGCAACTGCAATCCTCAATAGTCGCCCAATGGCTGTATTTGTGTTTGATGGTAAGTATATTAAGTGTGCAATAAGATATTATCTTGCCCACAATGGACCTTGTTTCCAACAAACATTATAATACCAAATCGTATTCCCCACTTGCTTATAGTTCATATTGAATCCATCCTCACAGTGTTCAACCGAAATGGTTTACCGCTCGTTCAACCAGGGCCAATTGTTTTTATAGATCTGGCATCTATTTTTAAATCGTAATCCTTCACAGTTCTGCATGTCATTTCATGGATAGAAACATCAATTGCCCCTCGCCTGCCGTCCATGCTGTTACTGCAGCAATCTTTAACTCATAACTGCAGGCATTTGCCCAATGGCAATCATACCTCAGGTTTGAATAACCTCTGACCTTTGTCAGCAGAGAATGGGTCAATTACATCAACAAATGACGGTTTTGGCAGCATTCTTTCAAAATCACGCTCCTAAGTCACTAAAGCTGCCGAACTCCTTCGAGGCGGGTGCCTCTTTCATGAGGGTGTACTCACATCAACACATCAAGGCTCCTTTTTAAAAGAAAATCCGGGGCACTCACGTGGTCAAATTCGTTTTTTACTCCTCCAACGACCATGTCATGAGTGATGTAATATGTTAGGTCATAAGCAGTGCATTGCGGGGGCATACGTTATAGTTAGCTCAGGTAGCTATAACTACTGAATTTCTATGGTTTTGCATGAGTGAAATCTGTGCCTAAGTAGAACGCCTCTGTAACCTTTAGTTTTTAAGTGAATTTCTAAGGTTTTTTAAATTCTATTTCCTAACTATGACATCCCTGTAATCTTTGGGTTTTTAGTGTTTTCAAAGGTTTTTAAAAATGTATTTACTAAATGTAACCGCTAACCCTTCAGAGTGGGTGTGTGAGTGACTGCAAAGGTCAGTGAGTGAGTGGGTGAGTGGGTCTGTGACTGGGTGTGTGAGTGGTTATGTGGGACTCTGAGTGGGTGTGTGAGAAGCTGTGTGGGCATGAGTGACTTGTGAGTGGTTGTATGGGTTTGTGAGTGGATGTGTGAGTGGCTGAATGGGTGTGTGAGTAACTGTGTGGGTGTGTGAGTGGGTTTGTGAGGGGCTTTATGGGTATGTGAGTGGGTGTGTAAGTGGCTGTATGGGCCTGTACAGTGGGTGTATAAAGGGGGCAGGGCCTCCAATGAGCTCTCAGCAATCCTGCTGTGTGGGTGGTAACAGGAGGGGTTCTTGGCCCAACAATCCTCAGCATCCAAGGGGACTTCATCTCCCAACTAGTAGTGTGCCAGGAGGTGTGTTTGCAGAGTGCTGGACAAAGAGGGCGGGGCAGCCAAGGACCTCTCAGTAGTCCCACTGTGTGAGACTTACTGGTGATAACAGGAGGGGTTCTTGGCCCCCAAGGACCCCCAGCATCCAAGGGGACTTTATCTCCCAAACAGCAGTGCACCAGGAGGCGCGTTTGTAGAGTGGTGGAGAAAGGGGGCAGGGCTTCCGACCAGCTCTCAGCAATCCCACTGTGTGAGACTTACTGGTGGTAACAGGCGAGGGTCTTGGCTCCCAACGATCCTCAGCGTCCAAGAGGCCTTCATACCTTAACCAGTAGTGCACCAGGAGGCATGCTTGCAGAGTGCTGGACAAAAGGGGCAGGGTCTCCAACGACCCTTAGCAATCCTACTGTGTGAGACTTATTGGTGGTAACAGGAGGGGTTCTTGGCCCCCAAGGACCCTTAGCATCCAAAGGGACTTCATCCCCCAACCAGTATTGCACCAGGAAGCATATTTGCAGAGAGGTGAAGAAAGAGGGCGGGGCCTCCGACCAGCTCTCAGCAATCCCACTGTCTGGGATTTCCTGGTGGTAACAGGAGGGCTTCTTGGCCCCCAACGATGTTCAGCATCCAAGGGGACTTGATCCCCCAACCAGTAGTGCACCAGGAAGCGTGTTTGCAGAGTGCTAGACAAAGGGGGTGGGCCGCCAACTAAATCCCAGCAATCCCGCTGTGTGGGGCATCCTGGTGGTAACAGGAGGTGTTCTTGGCCCCCAAGGACTCCCAACATTCAAGGGGACTTCATCCCCCAACCCATTGCACCAGGAGGCATGTTTGCAGAGTGGTGGAGAAAGGGGGTGGGGCCTCCAATGAGCTCTCAGTAATCCCACTGGAATCAAGCTATCCTGGCTGATGAGGGGTGAAACCCAGAAACCGGTCCTAGGATGCTTTTTTCCAGTCCAGGGAGGACCTAGCCTGGCAGTTCGGGCTGGACTGTTCCCATTGGGCGAAGGGTCAAGACTGATTTGCATATGGCTGGGTTCAAACCGGAAGGCATGGGGAGCCAAAAAACGTTGGATTTAGGCCCAGATCTCTGTACTGGGGTGAATGTATGTGAGAAGTTGGCCTGGTATATGCTGTTCACTAGTTAAAGTGGACACCTTGCACCAGTACAATTCGACTCTTATGGTAGGTAGGTTTAAGACAACCTTTATAGAAAGCTATCCTAGTGGTAGCTGTGGAGAGCAGCCTTCAGGCTAAGTCTTGGAGGAATGTAAAGCAGCTTGTTTTACCACACAATCTCTTGAATCACCAAATGAAAAGACACCACACAGGTATATATATCAAATATATATGTATTTATTACTAAACAACTCTATACTAATCTCTTTATGAGATTAGAAGTCAGGAACATATGTACAAGTCAATGTTTTATCAAAATAAGTTAGCACAAGTAAATATCACAATCTTATCTTGGCTAGACCGTGGTCTAGAGCAGCGTTTCCCAAACTGTGGTCCGCGGACCCCCAGGGGTCCGTAACACATTCCCAGGGGGTCCGCAGGACTTGAGTGCCTACCGTCGTTGTGAAAAACGAAACGCCCATGCGCCCTCACAGCACATAAGAGGTGTGAATGTTGTTGGCGCCGGGGCGGCCCTCACAGCACATAAGAGGTGTGAATGTTGTTGGCGCCGGGGCGGCAAGACTGCAATACAATCTGGCTAATCACCATTCAGCTATAGGTGCAAGCTGAAGGGTGATTGCCCTTATTGTGTTATTCACTTCTGCCCGTCACCCGATGTTGCGCTCGCACGGCAGTGCATGCGTTTCCTCTTCTGTTTGTGGCCAGGCCCAGGGCATTTTGCTATCATATGTCCCCATTTGCCCTGAAACCAGGGTACACCTGTGCCTCGTGTGTCGAGATTGAAGAGCATTGGAGGCTGGAGCACGTCGAACGGGCAGGAGGGCTCTTCTCCGTCTGGAACTGCATGTAAGTGTTTAATTTGTGTGTGTACGCCAACATTTACGGTAAAAGCGCGCGCATGCTTTAACAAGGGAAATGGGAAAAATGTCATTCACAAATAAGGGTCATTTACACGGAAAGGTTCATTTATTTTCTTCCCCGATCTTGAAGCTGAATGCAGAAGAGCATTAATTAATGCCCCGCAAATTGTTGAACTGCGCTGTGCCAGCCTGTTACCTGAAAGTAATAGTTTTTAAGCGCCCAAATTCCCCTCGAACAGTTTACTGCCTTAAAAGATAAACAAATGGAAGATGTCTTTAAAGATTGTTATTACACAAGGTATTCATTTACAGTTATGTAACAATTTTATATGCACTGATTGTGCATGTCTAATTTGGAAAAACAGAAATATGAACACGGTAGGGAACGATAGCAGTTTAGACGTGTGATCTGGGTAAATTGGTGAGATGCACCATTTGAAGTTATACACAGCGCTACCTTCTTAGAAGAAACCCTGCGGAAGGTCAGCTTCAGGAAGCAGGGCCTGTTTTTTTTTGTAAATTCTTCAATAATTATACGGTACAAAGCTCACCCCCTTTGACCTTTCCTAGGTAAATTTGCACATTCACTCAAGGTCATGCCAAACGTGGCTTCAAAGTGTGGGGGGGGGGGGAGAGAGAAGAGAGAAGAGAGAAGAGAGAAGAGAGAAGAGAGAAGAGAGAGAGAGAGATTGAGTTATAAAAGGACTCCAGGAGGAGGGTTTTTAAACTTTGGAGAGAGAAAAGGTCACCAGAGACTCAGTTTGTAAGAGAAGGAGTGAGGAAGGAGAGAATGCAGGATTTTGTGCCCTAGAAATAGTGTGGCACTGAGGGAGTCACCGTAAAAATCGACAAGGAAATTACAATAAAATTGAAAGCAAAAGAGTGAGAAGAGTAATCAAGAGACCGACAAAAGAGTGTGAAAAGCTGGGCTAATGATAAAGGGAGGGACACAGTAAGTGAGGGCAGGGCAAGAAAGGCTTTGTTTGGGGGTCAGGTGTAGTGAAAGTAGAGGGCAAGAGTCTGAGTAGGATCTGGGAAGCCTTGAGATAAGCGCTCACATCTGGTGGTGGGATGTTGTCATTTTTTGTGGGGGCTGTTGCATTCTTGTTTTTAGGAAATGGCACTCTCTGGGAGTTGGATGAAGTGTACTGTTAAGAGCAATGGTGTTAGATGAAGTGATGGCAAGTAAAGGGATCGCGTCACCCAAAAGGTTTGCTGAAGAGTCAGCCACGAAATCTGTTAAAGGAGGGTGCTGTGAGCACACTGACTGCCCCTGGGCAGAGTGTTGTTGGTGTGACGGTGTTATCACTGCCCGGTAGAGTGTGTTTTGAGGGCATCTACCCTTGTGCGAAAGGTGCCGTGAGGGCACTGGCCTTGAAGGGAATGGGTGCATCTGGAGAGATTGTCCGCCGCAAAGAGATTCACGTGCAGGGCCTGGATGGATAAATGTGAACACTAGGAGTGGGCTTCAAATAAAAAACAGCGAACAGTCAGCTGGAACCACGCTTGGTATGACACCTTCGGCGGGTTGTGGCTCTCTAGCCACTAATACTTTGAGTTCCATGAGATATAAGCCTATCTGTATGATGGCAGCCGAAATACGGGTCCCAGAATGGTAATCACACTTCTGTTGGCTGTAGGGCCTGGGCTGGTTACGACTTGCTACTTGTGGCATTAGATAACTCGGCAGCTTTGTACCCTGGGTCTTTCTCAAGTGTGAGCGCCGCAGGTCAGGACTGAGGTGCATTAGTGGAGCTGTGTGAGCGCCGCAGGTCAGGACTGAGGTGCATGTCGAGAGCCCCAGCGCTTTTTTTTTTTATTTTTACAAATTAACCACTGCTTTTTGTTATGTTGTGGAACTAGTGCTGGTGGAGAGAGAGGAACAGAACTATGAGTGGGCGCTATACTGTCAGTTTTTCTCTGGCCCGTGCTTATGCCAGCAGCAGCACAGAGGGTGATAGTTCAAGGGAGGAGGGTCTGGTTAGCACGTAGGAGCTGTTCCCATTGTCAATGTGCGTAGTGTGAGAGCTCATTCAGTTGATGTCAAGCACAACTATCTCAGTCAGGCGATTTTTGAATGAGCAGTATTTTACATTCGTAACTATGAACAAACATGCCTCCAATATTTAAAGCCATTGGACTTTAAAAATGTTGAATCTGACCTAAGGATTCAACTTTCCGAAATAAAACCAAACATTGAAAAGTTAGTCACCGAGATGCAGCACCATCCTTCCCATTAAAATGTTTTGATTTTTGCATATTTTTCAATATAAAATAATAAAAGCTTTAGTAATGCAAGTATTTGTTTGGTGTGTACTTGTTTGTGTATTTTTGCAAATTACTGTTTTAATTTTTTGAAATTGAAATTGTACAAATTGCTTGGGGGTCCCCGGCTTCCAGTAGTGATTCAGTGGGGGTCCTCAGGAGTCAAAAGTTTGGGAACCACTGGTCTAGAGCACATAGAATCGAGGGACCCCAAAGAACCACCCCAGGTAGTTGTAGGAGACCCACAGGGGACGGACGCAATGTTCAGACACTGGTGCGAGTCCTGTACGAGTCTATGCGAGAGAACGCGATTGAGTTATCAATGTTACAGGTCCCTGGCGTGTTCGAGGTGAACACACCGATCGGTCAGTACGAGTCGAAGGACACGGATACTGATAGAGTTACAAGGGAGTTGGACGCGATGTGTCTAACACAAACGCGAACCCTGTACGAGCCAGTGCGAGAATCGCACGGGGTAAATAGGAGTTTTAGGGCACTTCTAGGATAGCTACAAGCAAGCCACTTACAGGGTAAGTAGTTCTAGGTGCAAAAACAACAGTTGATGGACAGAATGCAGAACAATGTCATACATTCACCCCAGTACAGAGATCTGGGCCTAAATCCATCGTTTTTTTGCTCACCATGCCATTCCAGTTTGAACCCAGCCATATGCAAATCAGTCTTGACCCTGTGCCTCATGGGAACAGTCCAGCCCAAACTGCCAAGCCAGGTCCTCCCTGGACTGGAAACAAGCATCCTAGGACCGGTTTCGGGGTTTCACCCCTCTTCAGCCAGGATAGCTTGATTCCAGTGGCATGGAGAGCACGGGACCCACGTCTGGGCATACCCGTCCCACTCGGGGTGACAAATGCAAAAACAACAGTTGATGGACAGAATGCAGAACAATGTCATACATTCACCCCAGTACAGAGATCTGGGCCTAAATCCATCGTTTTTTTGCTCACCATGCCATTCCAGTTTGAACCCAGCCATATGCAAATCAGTCTTGACCCTGTGCCTCATGGGAACAGTCCAGCCCGAACTGCCAAGCCAGGTCCTCCCTGGACTGGAAACAAGCATCCTAGGACCGGTTTCGGGGTTTCACCCTCTTCAGCCAGGATAGCTTGATTCCAGTGGCATGGAGAGCACGGGACCCACGTCTGGGCATACCCGTCCCACTCGGGGTGACAAATGCAAAAACAACAGTTGATGGACAGAATGCAGAACAATGTCATACATTCACCCCAGTACAGAGATCTGGGCCTAAATCCATCGTTTTTTTGCTCACCATGCCATTCCAGTTTGAACCCAGCCATATGCAAATCAGTCTTGACCCTGTGCCTCATGGGAACAGTCCAGCCCGAACTGCCAAGCCAGGTCCTCCCTGGACTGGAAACAAGCATCCTAGGACCGGTTTCGGGGTTTCACCCTCTTCAGCCAGGATAGCTTGATTCCAGTGGCATGGAGAGCACGGGACCCACGTCTGGGCATACCCGTCCCACTCGGGGTGACAAATGCAAAAACAACAGTTGATGGACAGAATGCAGAACAATGTCATACATTCACCCCAGTACAGAGATCTGGGCCTAAATCCATCGTTTTTTGCTCACCATGCCATTCCAGTTTGAACCCAGCCATATGCAAATCAGTCTTGACCCTGTGCCTCATGGGAACAGTCCAGCCCGAACTGCCAAGCCAGGTCCTCCCTGGACTGGAAACAAGCATCCTAGGACCGGTTTCGGGGTTTCACCCCTCTTCAGCCAGGATAGCTTGATTCCAGTGGCATGGAGAGCACGGGACCCACGTCTGGGCATACCCGTCCCACTCGGGGTGACAAATGCAAAAACAACAGTTGATGGACAGAATGCAGAACAATGTCATACATTCACCCCAGTACAGAGATCTGGGCCTAAATCCATCGTTTTTTGCTCACCATGCCATTCCAGTTTGAACCCAGCCATATGCAAATCAGTCTTGACCCTGTGCCTCATGGGAACAGTCCAGCCCGAACTGCCAAGCCAGGTCCTCCCTGGACTGGAAACAAGCATCCTAGGACCGGTTTCGGGGTTTCACCCCTCTTCAGCCAGGATAGCTTGATTCCAGTGGCATGGAGAGCACGGGACCCACGTCTGGGCATACCCGTCCCACTCGGGGTGACAAATGCAAAAACAACAGTTGATGGACAGAATGCAGAACAATGTCATACATTCACCCCAGTACAGAGATCTGGGCCTAAATCCATCGTTTTTTGCTCACCATGCCATTCCAGTTTGAACCCAGCCATATGCAAATCAGTCTTGACCCTGTGCCTCATGGGAACAGTCCAGCCCGAACTGCCAAGCCAGGTCCTCCCTGGACTGGAAACAAGCATCCTAGGACCGGTTTCGGGGTTTCACCCCTCTTCAGCCAGGATAGCTTGATTCCAGTGGCATGGAGAGCACGGGACCCACGTCTGGGCATACCCGTCCCACTCGGGTGACAAATGCAAAAACAACAGTTGATGGACAGAATGCAGAACAATGTCATACATTCACCCCAGTACAGAGATCTGGGCCTAAATCCATCGTTTTTTTGCTCACCATGCCATTCCAGTTTGAACCCAGCCATATGCAAATCAGTCTTGACCCTGTGCCTCATGGGAACAGTCCAGCCCGAACTGCCAAGCCAGGTCCTCCCTGGACTGGAAACAAGCATCCTAGGACCGGTTTCGGGGTTTCACCCCTCTTCAGCCAGGATAGCTTGATTCCAGTGGCATGGAGAGCACGGGACCCACGTCTGGGCATACCCGTCCCACTCGGGGTGACAAATGCAAAAACAACAGTTTGGCTGATGACGGCTGTAAGCCAGAAACCGGTCCCAGGATGCTTGTTTCCGGTCCAGGGAAGACGTGGCTTGGCAGTTCGGGCTGGACTGTTCCCATGAGGCACAGGGTCAGACTGATTTGCATATGGCCATGTCTGAACTGGGGTGGCGGAGTGAGCTAAAGAATGATGATGGATTAAACCCAGATCAGTTGACTGGGGGTGAGTGCTTGCAATGTTCAACACTCCGTCCATCATCCCCTTTGGTTTTGCTATGTTCGCCCTAAGTTGGCAGGGTATGCCCAGACGTGGGTCCCTTGCTCACTTTGCCACTGGATTCAAGATAGCCTGGCTGATGACGGCTGTAAGCCAGAAACCGGTCCCAGGATGCTTGATTCCGGTCCAGGGAAGACGTGGCTTGGCAGTTCGGGCTGGACTGTTCCCATGAGGCACAGGGTCAGACTGATTTGCATATGGCCATGTCTGAACTGGGGTGGCGGAGTGAGCTAAAGAATGATGATGGATTAAACCCAGATCAGTTGACTGGGGGTGAGTGCTTGCAATGTTCAACACTCCGTCCATCATCCCCTTTGGTTTTGCTATGTTCGCCCTAAGTTGGCAGGGTATGCCCAGACGTGGGTCCCTTGCTCACTTTGCCACTGGATTCAAGATAGCCTGGCTGATGACGGCTGTAAGCCAGAAACCGGTCCCAGGATGCTTGTTTCCGGTCCAGGGAAGACGTGGCTTGGCAGTTCGGGCTGGACTGTTCCCATGAGGCACAGGGTCAGACTGATTTGCATATGGCCATGTCTGAACTGGGGTGGCGGAGTGAGCTAAAGAATGATGATGGATTAAACCCAGATCAGTTGACTGGGGGTGAGTGCTTGCAATGTTCAACACTCCGTCCATCATCCCCTTTGGTTTTGCTAAGTAGTTCTAGGGCCCACACCCACAGGAGCACCGTAGTGCTGAAGTTACCTCACCCAGGGGAGCCGGGTGCATAGGTGTCCTTTGGTGTCGGGTCGCGGCGTCGTTTTCAATGGGAGCCAGTGAAGACTTGCTGCTTGCGACGACAGAAGAAGTGTCCGTTGGAATCCAAGCCTGGATTCGGAAGGAGGAAGACCTGAAAGCAGAGGGGACAGTGTTCAAAGTCACTTGGCAGTGACTCTGGGCAAGGAAGATGAATGCCCACCGTCGTCGACAGCTTCGGGTCATTCACGGGTGTCTTGACTCTTCGACCACGAGGTCCAGGAGGAGTCGGGGATGGCCAGGAGCTGGATTCAGCGTGTCCCACAAAGTTTGCAGCTGACTGTGGTGTCAGCGACCCGATTGGAGCCAACAAGCCTTGGTAGCAGCAAGTCTTGTGGTGATGAGGAAAAGTCAATGGTGCAGACCAGCAAGGTCTGGGGGACTTACCCAGTGAGGGTGTGTCAGGGCAGGCCTGGAGCAACCAGGGGAGCCCTTTGGTTTTGTTGAAAAGTCTTCTGGGGACCCACAAGCCGGCTGGCAAGGGATCGCGAAGCCGCCTCAGGAGGATGCACTCAACAGGGGCCCACGGTCACTCGGGAGAGTGTAGGCCTCTGATTTTGGGAGGGATCTCCGCTAGAGGCTGGGACCACACGTCGTCCAAAGCACAAGTTCGTAGAACGTCGTGAAGGGGTTGTACTTGACAATAGTGCATGGTACCCAGGGGCTGCGGTTCCTCGTCGCTGGTGGGGTCCACTTGCCTCAGCTTCGCTGGGGACTCACGATGGCCTTGGAGAAGTCAGGAAATCCTCTTCCTGGGCTGCAGGGATTTCGGACTCCGGCGGGAGTGGCGTAGTTTGCGACCGTCGTTGTAGTTTTTGGTGCCTGCCAAGCAGGGGAGTCACTCCTTGACTCCAAGGGAGATTCTTCAGTCTTCCAGAGGTAGTGGAACGTCGAAGGTCCAGGATTCTTCTTAAGAGCGTCATCCAGGGGTATCTAGGTTGCAATGCACAGGTTCCCCCTCTTATACTAAAGAGAAGGGAGGGACTAGCTCTATGACCACACCTATGGGAGGGTCAGGGGAGTGGGTGGCTACACCCACTTCCCTTTGTCCAGTTTCACGCCAGAGCAGGGGCAGGTAGCCCCTGAGCTGGTTTGAACTGGCATATGCACAGAGGAGCCTTCTGCTCCCCCAGTGCAGGAGTTCAAAGCACTCTAGGAGTGCACCCACCCAGCCCCAATACACTAAACCCTGTCTGGGAGGTGGTCACACCCCCTTGGGACAGGATACCTATTGTTGGGCCTCCTCCACTGCGAGTGTTGGTCATCAGCAGGAGGGCAGCCCAGTGTCTGTGACTGGTGGCATCCATTTTGTGATGCCAGGGCTCTTCAGGATTCTACCGCGTTTCCACAGTAGGTACATGTCTATCCCTCTAGAAGGGTGGAATGCTACTCCCCGCCGCCAGAACTGGCGGGGGAGGTAGTATTCCAAGATGTTTGACACCAAACACGACATGTTTCCGTGCAGCCATCCCAAAGTTAGCATTTAACGCGAGGTTATAATGCGCTTAAGAGTATATGGTCAGGCTGCACTACAAACAGCCTCAGAGAAGGATCTCCGAATGCTGCAGAGGGGCTCTGCTCATGCAGGGGCACACTCTCACATAGGAACCAAGCACTCTGCCTTCAGGATTGATAAGGCCTGCCATAGGAGTGACTTATAGGTTTATATGTGTGTATCTATGTAGTGATATAGGTAGCCTATATCACAGTAAGGGGTGCCTGCACCACCTTACCCAGGCTGCAGTAGCAGACCTGTGGTGTCAGATTTAGTCTGCTTCCCAGGGGTGGCATAATACATGCTTCAGCCCCTGGTAGGCCTGTGAAGTACCTATGCCCTTGGTACCTAAGGTACCATATACTAGGGACTCATAAGGTACCACAGTATCCAATCACTAGTGCACCTAGAGTGCACTCCAAGTCGTTTAGAGAGAACAGAGAGGCTGGGACCCTGATTGGCAGGGTCCCAGCCAGACTATAGCCAGAAACCAGTGTAAACATCAGAAAGAAAGTGGGGGCAACATAAGAGGCAGATCCTACTCTCCTACACAACCCCCCCCCAAACGCAGGGACACTAAACTAACCTTGACCAGTTGAGTCTTCGTGCTCTAAGTGGAAATACCTTGAGAGTCCATCTGCATTGGCATGTTGGGTCCCAGGCCTATGTTCCACTGTATAGTCCATCCCCTGTAGGAAAATGGACCACCTCAAAAGTTTTGGGTTTTCACCTTTCATCTGTTTAAGCCATAGGAGGGGCTTGTGGTCAGTCTGAACTATGAAGTGAGTGCCAAACAAGTATGGCCTCAGCTTCTTCAGGGCCCACACCACAGCAAAGGCCTCCCTCTCTATAGCTGACCAACGTTTCTCTCTAGGGGTCAGCCTTCTGCTAATGAAAGCTACTGGCTGGTCTTGACCTTCATCATTCAGTTGAGACAATACAGCTCCCACACCCGGCTCAGAAGCATCTGTTTGGACAATGAACTTTTTGGTGTAGTCTGGACTCTGTAAGATGGGGGCAGTGCACATGGCCTGCTTTAGGTCTTCAAATGCCTTCTGACAGCTGGCTGTCCACTGAACCTTTTTTGGCATTTTCTTTGAGGTCAGATCATTCAAGGGTGTCACTATAGATCCATATCCCTTCACAAACCTCCTATAGTACCCAGTCAGGCCTAAGAAGGCTCTCACCTGTGTCTGGGTGGTTGGAGCAACCCATTCCATTATGGTTTGGATTTTGCTCTGTAAAGGCTGAACCTGGCCTCCACCTACAAGGTGGCCCAGGTACACAACCTGACTCTGCCCTATCTGGCACTTAGTGGCCTTGATAGTGAGGCCTGCTTTTGCAGAGCCTCCAAAACATTTCTGAGGTGGACCAGGTGATCCTGCCAGGAGGAACTAAAGACAGCAATATCATCTAGATAAGCTGAGCAATAAGTTTCCATCCCTGCCAGAACTTTGTTCACCAACCTCTGAAAAGTGGCAGGTGCATTTTTCAATCCAAAGGGCATCACCACAAAGTGGTAGTGCCCACCAGGGGTCGAAAATGCTGTTTTGGCTTTTGCATCATCAGCTAATCTGATCTGCCAGTAGCCAGCTGTTAGGTCAAATGTACTTAGATACTTGGCTGAGGCCAAAGTATCAATCAGTTCATCTGCCCTTGGTATGGGATAGGCATCAGTCCTAGTGACTGCATTGAGGCCTCTGTAGTCTACACAAAACCTCATTTCTTTCTTACCACCCTGGGTATGAGGCTTGGGTACTAGGACTACTGGGCTAGCCCAAGGGCTATCTGAAGGCTCAATGACACCTAACTCCAACATTTTCTGGACTTCAGTCCTGATACAGTCCCTGACATGGTCAGGTTGCCTGTAGATTTTACTCTTGACAGGCAGACTGTCTCCAGTGTCCACCTCATGGGTGCACCAGGTAGTCTGACTAGGGGTCAGGCTAAACATCTGTCTGTACTGCTGCAGAACTTGTCTGCACTCAGTTTGCTGATGGGCAGTAAGGCTGCTTGCCAAAGCAACACCATCTACAGACCCATCATCAGGGTTCTGTGAGAGCAGGTCAGGGAGAGGGTTACTCTCCTCCTCCTGTTCCTCATCAGTTGCCATGAGCAAGCCCACGTCAGCCCTGTCAACATATGGCTTCAATCTGTTGACATGGAGCACCCTCAAGGGGCTCCTGGGAGCTCCAAGATTCACCAAATAGGTGACTTCTCCCTTCTGCTCAACTATTGTATGGGGGCCACTCCACTTGTCTTGGAGGGCTGCTGGGGCCACAGGCTCCAACACCCACACTTTCTGTCCTGGCTGGTACACAGTCAGCACAGCCTTTTGGTCATGCCAAGCTTTTTGTAATTCTTGGCTGGCCTCCAGGTTTTTGGTTGCCTTTTTCATGTATTCAGCCATCCTGGAGTGGAGACCAAGTACATAGTCCATCACATCCTGTTTGGGGGGCTTGAGAGGTAACTCCCAGCCCTCTTTTACCAAACATAATGGACCTCTTACAGGATGCCCAAACAGAAGCTCAAATGGGCTGTAACCAACCCCCTTCTGTGGAACTTCTCTGTATGCAAACAACAGGCAGGGAAGAAGAAGGTCCCCTTTCCTCCTAAGCTTCTCTGGGAGTCCTTTAATCATTCCCTTCAGGGTTTTGTTGAAGTGTTCAACCAACCCATTGCATTGTGGGTGATAGGGGGTGGTGAACTTATAAGTTACACCACACTCCTTCCACATTGCTTTCAAATATCCTGACATGAAGTTGGTACCTCTGTCAGAGATGACCTCTTTTGGGAAACGCACTCTGGAGAAAACTCCAATGAGGGCTCTTGCCACCACAGGAGCTGTGGTGGTCCTCAGGCGAATTGCCTCTGGGTAGCTGGTGGCATGATCCACTACCACCAGGATAAATCTGTGCCCAGATGCAGTTTGAGGGTCAAGGGGACCAACAATGTCAATCCCTACCCTTTCAAAGGGTACCCCCACCACAGGTAGTGGTATCAGGGGGCCTTTGTTGTGCCACCTGCCTTGCCACTGGCTTGGCATGTGACACAGGAGCGACAAAACTCCTTTGTGTCCTCTGACATATGTGGCCAATGAAAATGTGGAACAAGCCTGTCCCAGGTCTTGTTTTGGCCCAAGTGACCTGCCAAAGGGATGTCATGTGCTAGGGTCAAGAGGAACCCCCTAAACTTCTGAGGTATTACCAACCTCCTGGTGGCTCCAGGGGCTGGATCTCTACCTTCAGAATATAGGAGTCCCTCATCCCAATAAACTTTATGGGACCCACTAGCACTCCCAGCAGCCTCAGCAGCAGCCTGCTGTCTGAGGGGTTCAAGAGAGGGGCAGCACTGTTGCTCCTTCCTCAGATATTCCCTAGAAGGGCCCCCTGCCCCCAAGAACTCAACCTGATCAGGTTCAAGTCCCTCTGGGGCAGTTCCTTCTTCAGGATCTGCTTCTCCTCCCTCAAGAGGGGAATCTGTGATCTGAGACAGAGGGGAAGGCACTTCCTTAACCCTACTGTTCCTCTTCTTGGGAAGCACCTGGTCCATAATTTCAGGATCCAGAGCTTGTTCAGTGTCATGCATTTTGGCTTGTGACCTGGTCACAGCAAATACCTCTGCAGGGATGCCCAACATCTCAGCATGAGTCCATAACTCTACTTCAGACCAGGCTGAAGTTTCTAGATCATTGCCCAATAGACATTCTACAGGGAGGTCTGCACTGACTACAACCTTCTTGAGGCCAGTTACCCCTCCCCAGGAGAAATTCACAACTGCCAGACTATGGTTGGTCCTGGTGTTGCTTGCATTGGTCACCTGGTACAGTTCACCCAGGATGATCTGTCCAGGGTCCACAAGATCCTCTGCCACCATGGTGACACTAGCACCTGTGTCCCTAAATGCCAAAGCCTGTTTGCCATTGATTACAGGCTGCTGTTTGTATTTGCCCAGATTACTGGGGCTTACTAGGAAGGACATGTCAATGTCTCCATCACAAATCAGCATTGCCTGAGTGGGTACTCTGACTAGGCCAGAGTCCACTTCAGAACCCAGGGTCAACCCTACTACACCCTTATTCTGAGTACCACCTCCACTAGTAGCTGAACTAGGGGGAACAGTTGCCTTAGGGGCAGGAGTGGTGGTGGTTTGGTCTTTGGACTTGTTACAATCAGAAGTCCAGTGCCCTTTCTGTTTACAGAATTTGCACCAGGGCTTCTTTTGGCTCTTTTCCCTTGTTGGATTGTGACTCCCCACCAGTTGCAGATTTTGGGGCCCTTGTGAAGACTTCTGGTCTTTTGACTTATCCCCACTTTTCTCAGAGCCCTTAGAATCCTGCTTCTTTGTGTCACCCCCTTGGTTCTGGGTTTTCTGCCTCACCCTGGTTCTGACCCACTTGTCTGCCTTCTTTCCCAATTCTTGGGGAGAGGTCAGATCGGAGTCCACCAGGTATTGATGCAACAACTGGTTCTGGCAATTATTAAGGATCTGTTCTCTCATCATTAGATTATACAATCCCTTGAAATCAGTAACCCTTCTGCCACCCAGCCAACCCTCCAGAGCCTTGGTTGCACAATCTACAAAGTCAGTCCAGTCCTGAGTCTGTGCCTTCTGGGTGTCTCTGAACTTCAACCTGTACTGCTCAGTGGTTAAGCCAAACCCATCTATCAGTGCACTCTTCAGGACTTCATAGTCATCAGCATCCTCTTCTCTAACAGTGAGGAGCTTGTCTCTACCTTTATCTGAAAAGGAGAGCCACAAGATTGCTGCCCACTGCTTTTGGGGGACCTGTTGTACTCTACAGGCCCTTTCCATAGTAGTTATCCACTTATGGATATCATACCCACTCTGGTAGGGAGGATATCCTTGCTCAGGTTCCTATGGTCTGGAATATATTCTCTGCCTCTAGGGACACTGCTGCTGCCACCAGGGGGTTCTAACCCCTCTCTTCTAGAAGCTCTCTGGAGCTCAAAGGCTTCTTTATCTAATGCCAACTGCTTGGTTTTGAGGGCAAATCTTGCTTCCTCATACTGCAGCAGCTTGCACAGCCTTTCAGAGGAGGTCTCTCTTCTTGGGAAGTAGGAGTTCCTCTGCTGGACAAATTCTCTGCCAGAGTGATAGGAGCGGGTCAGAGTCCCTAGAAAGGGACCTATGCCTCTCCTCCACTGTGTCAGTTCTCTTAGGGAGAATTCCTCTGTCCTTTTCAGACCCCTTGGGGCCTGGCCCTTCAATCACAGAGTCTTGGTCAACTTGATGTTCATCATCTGACCCAGACACTGTAATTGACCCACCCCCTGATTCAGACCCATTAGCTCCTAGAGCTAATCTAAGATCATCTGCTGTCAGCAGATCTATCAGGTGTAGTGTGGAGGGACTCTGTCCTATCTTCAGGTGCCTCTCAGCACACATGGCTTTCAAGTCAAAGAAAGTCATGTCCTTATACTGAAGCTGGGTGGATCCACTGGGTCCATCCCTTAAGGACATTCTAGTGTTGTGCAGTGTTGTACTACCTACACTAGTTTGTGGCCTACTGATCCTAGCTTGAGCTGTAGAAAGGGTGTGCTATCCCTTGGCACACAGCCCTAAGTTCAGTAGAACTTATTGATACTAAGCTTGACTTTATATGTACCTTGAGTACCTATAGTGGTTTTCAGTTAGTAATTCAAATAGAGATTTTCTGGTAAAACAATAGCAAGCTGGAATCCCACCGCTGCCACCAATGTGAGAAGTTGGCCTGGTATATGATGTTCACTAGTTAAAGTGGACACCTTGCACCAGTACAATTCGACTCTTATGGTAGGTAGGTTTAAGACAACCTTTATAGAAAGCTATCCTAGTGGTAGCTGTGGAGAGCAGCCTTCAGGATAAGTCTTGGAGGAATGTAAAGCAGCTTGTTTTACCACACAATCTCTTGAATCACCAAATGAAAAGACACCACACAGGTATATATATCAAATATATATGTATTTATTACTAAACAACTCTCTACTAATCTCTTTATGAGATTAGAAGTCAGGAACATATGTACAAGTCAATGTTTTATCAAAATAAGTTAGCACAAGTAAATATCACAATCTTATCTTGGCTAGACTGTGGTCTAGAGCACATAGAATCGAGGGACCCCAAAGAACCACCCCAGGTAGTTGTAGGAGACCCACAGGGGACGGACGCGGTGTTCAGACACTGGTGCGAGTCCTGTACGAGTCTATGCGAGAGAACGCGATTGAGTTATCAATGTTACAGGTCCCTGGCGTGTTCGAGGCGAACACACCGATCGGTCAGTACGAGTCGAAGGACGCGGATACTGGTAGAGTTACAAGGGAGTTGGACGCGATGTGTCTAACACAGACGCGAACCCTGTATCTGAGCCAGTGCGAGAATCGCACGGGGTAAATAGGAGTTTTAGGGCACTTCTAGGGTAGCTACAAGAAAGCCACTTACAGGGTAAGTAGTTCTAGGGCCCACACCCACAGGAGCACCGTAGTGCTGAAGTTACCTCACCCAGGGAGCCGGGTGCATAGGTGTCCTTTGGTGTCGGGTCGCGGTGTCGTTTTCAATGGGAGCCAGTGAAGACTTGCTGCTTGCGACGACAGAAGAAGTGTCCGTTGGAATCCAAGCCTGGATTTGGAAGGAGGAAGACCTGAAAGCAGAGGGGACAGTGTTCAAAGTCACTTGGCAGTGACTCTGGGCAAGGAAGATGAATGCCCACCTTCGTCAACAGCTTCGGGTCGTTCACGGGTGTCTTGACTCTTCGACCACGAGGTCCAGGAGGTGTCGGGGATGGCCAGGAGCTGGATTCAGCATGTCCCACGAAGTCTGCAGCTGACTGTGGTGTTGGCGACCCGATTGGAGCCAACAAGCCTTGGTAGCAGCAAGTCTTGTGGTGATGAGGAAAAGTCAATGGTGAAGACCAGCAAGGTCTGGGGGACTTACCCAGTGAGGGTATGTCAGGGCAGGCCTGGAGCAACCAGGGGAGCCCTTTGGTTTTGTTGAAAAATCTTCTGGGGACCCACAAGCCGGCTGGCAAGGGATCGCAAAGACGCCTCGGGAGGATACATTCAACAGGGGCCCACGGTCACTCGGGACGGTGTAGGCTTCTGCTTTTGGGAGGGATCTGTGCTAGAGGCTGGGGCCACACGTGGTCCAAAACAGAAGTTCGTAGAACGTCGTGAAGGGGTTGCACTCGACAAGAGGGCACGGTACCCAGGGGCTGCGGTTCCTCGTCGCTTGTGGGGTCCACTTGCTTCAGCTTCGCTGGAGACTCACGATGGCCTTGGAGAAGTCAGGAAATCCTCTTCCTGGGCTGCAGAGACTTCGGACTCCGGCGGGAGCGGCGTAGTTTGCGACCGTCGTTGTAGTTTTTGGTGCCTGCCAAGCAGGGGAGTCACTCCTTGACTCCAAGGGAGATTCTTCAGTCTTCCAGAGGTAGTGGAACGTCGAAGGTCCAGGATTCTTCTTAAGAGCGTCATCCAGGGGTATCTAGGTTGCAATGCACAGGTTCCCCCTCTTATACTAAAGAGAAGGGAGGGACTAGCTCTATGACCCCACCTATGGGAGGGTGAGGGGAGTGGGTGGCTACACCCACTTCCCTTTGTCCAGTTTCACGCCAGAGCAGGGCAGGTAGCCCCTGAGCTGGTTTGAACTGGCATATGCACAGAGGAGCCTTCTGCTCCCCAGTGCAGGACTTCAAAGCACTCTAGGAGTGCACCCACCCAGCCCCAATACACTAAACCCTGTCTGGGAGGTGGTCACACCCCTTGGGACAGGATACCTATTGTTGGGCCTCCTCCACTGCGAGTGTTGGTCATCAGCAGGAGGGCAGCCCAGTGTCTGTGACTGGTGGCATCCATTTTGTGATGCCAGGGCTCTTCAGGATTCTACCGCGTTTCCACAGTAGGTACATGTCTATCCCTCTAGAAGGGTGGAATGCTACTCCCGCCGCCAGAACTGGCGGGGGGTAGTATTCCAAGATGTTTGACACCAAACACGACATGTTTCCGTGCAGCCATCCCAAAGTTAGCATTTAACGCGAGGTTATAATGCGCTCAGAGTATATGGTCAGGCTGCACTACAAACAGCCTCAGAGAAGGGTCTCCGAATGCTGCAGAGGGGCTCTGCTCATGCAGGGGCACCCTCTCACATAGGAACCAAGCACTCTGCCTTCAGGATTGATAAGGCCTGCCATAGGAGTGACTTATAGGTTTATATGTGTGTATCTATGTAGTGATATAGGTAGCCTATATCACAGTAAGAGGTGCCTGCACCACCTTACCCAGGCTGCAGTAGCAGACCTGTGGTGTCAGATTTAGTCTGCTTCCCAAGGGTGGCATAATACATGCTTCAGCCCCTGGTAGGCCTGTGAAGTACCTATGCCCCTGGTACCTAAGGTACCATATACTAGGGACTCATAAGGTACCACAGTATCCAATCACTAGTGCACCTAGAGTGCACTCCAAGTCGTTTAGAGAGAACAGAGAGGCTGGGGCCCTGATTGGCAGGGTCCCAGCCAGACTATAGCCAGAAACCAGTGTAAACATCAGAAAAAAAGTGGGGGCAACTTAAGAGGCAGATCCTACTCTCCTACAATGTATGACATTGTTCTGCATTCTGTCCATCAATTGTTCTTTTTGGACTTACTGGAGGTAACAGGAGGGGGTTTTGGCCCCCAAGGACCCTAAGCATCCAAGTCGACTTCATCCCCCAATCAGTAGTACGTAGGAGGCATGTTTGCAGAGTGGTGGAGAATGGGGGCAGGGCCTCTGACGAGCTGTCAGCAATCCTGCTGTGTGGGACTTACTGGAGGTAACAGGAGGTGTTCTCGGCTCCCAAGGACCCTCAGCATCCAAGGGACTTCATACCCCAACCAGTAGTGCACCAGGAGGTGCGGTTGCAGAGTGGTGGATAAAGAGGGCAGGGCCTCTGACAAGCTTTCAGCAATCCCGCTTTGTGGGATTTACTGGAGGTAAAAGGAGGGGTTCTTCGCTCCCAAGGACCCTCAGCATCCATGGGGAGTTCATCCCCCAACCAGTAGTGCGCCAGGAGATGCGTTTGCAGAATGGTGGAGAAAGGGGGCAGAGCCTCTGACAAGCTCTCGGCATTCCCTCTGTGTGGGACTTACTGGAGGTAGCAGGAGGGTTTTTAGCCCCAAGGCCCTCAGCATCCAAGGTTACTTCATCCCCCAGCAAGTAGTGTGCCAGGAGGTGCATTTGCAGAGTGGAGGAAAAAGGGGGCGGGACTCTGGTGAGCTGCATCAGGATTCGAGGTTCCACAGGGGACGGGGTCCCACTGAGTACCGCGGGGGATCCACGGATTTCCGTGCGTTGAGAAAAAAACATTATAAGGGAATTTATTGGTCTTTCTGAGTCTCTCTGGGACCCCTCTAACATACAGATTGGGTCAGGGTATCTCTACCCTGACCCCTTTATTCACTTTGCACAGAAATATTCAGCCCCATAGGAAAACTCCCTGAGGTGCATCCATCTAAGGGAACCAGAAACAATGTCTTGGAAGCTTCTTAATGCACCTTCTCGATGAGAAGCCTTGCAGACATTTTCTAAACTACCCTATCGTCTTGCCAACTGTTTACTGTTCATCAAATTCCCCCCACTTCACAGGCTCCAAAGTCAATTAAGAAATCTCACTTGTCAATTCAGAAACTGAAAACCAACCCCATCAAGTTGCCATCGCCTACCCTGAAAGCCATAACTGGAGCAAACAGAATTTGTATGTCACCAACCCAACTGAGGGAGCCCATAGTATTGATTCTAAGTACTATATTTATAGGGCTCCCGGTTATTTGGTATTTATTTTTTTAACATTTCCGTCTGTATTTGTCCATATTTATTTTTTGGCCATTTTATCTGTATTTATCCAGATATATTTTGTGTTGTGTATAAATAAAGTTGTAAAACTGTACATTTCCATATTTATTTAACTGATGCACGCACTCATACTTTGATGTCTGTCGTGATTTAGCTATTTAAGCTGACAAATATTACGCAACATTACATTCACTAAATCTTAGCATTATACCACAAATGTATGTTGACATATGCCATTATTTATAGAAATGTCATCCTGTTTTTTAATTTCCCATGCTGTCCATCTGCTCAGCTGTTGGGCTACAATTCATGAAAGACAGCACGGAGAGTCACTTAAAAGAAGCACAATTTTCTGTATTTATCCACTTTTAAAAATAAATGCAGACAGAAAACACATTGTATTCTGTCTGTATTTGTCTGTACAAATCCGTAAAAACGGAAAACAGGGAGCCTTATATATAACTTTAGCATCCACTGCACATCATCTAGAGCTTCACTACTTTCCACACTTCAAGGGCAACTGCCTCCCATGTTACTTCATTCCATGATGCATCAGGAAGTATCCTGATGTACCACCTGTAGCACTTTAACCTCCACTATCCAGTCTTCATCTCACTTCCTTGAGCCATTCTATGCTGATTCTGAGGCTGCACCAATCTTGATTGAATGAGTGTTATTTTGCCTGTGAACCAGCACATACTTCACCAGTGCAGCCTTCATGGCACTTACTAGTAAATGGTTAGAGAACCCATCTCCTCAGGAATAAGGAGTTCTATTGCTTTACCCTAACTGATAAGCATGAAATCCTTGGTGACAATCCCCAGGCACTGTGGGTTCTTCATGTTTGCCTCCAACACAGTCGATTTCTCCCCTGCTCGCATGGTCCCTCTTATGCTGAACAACATCTAGCACATCTAACCACATCAAGATTTAAAATTGGATGTTGCTTCTGTTGTCTCCATTTCTTCTGACAATTGCTATTTCAGTCCACTTCAATGCCCGGTAGAAGCCAAGAACATATGTCCACCTCATACTTACTGAGTGCCAGTTACCTATATTATTTTAGTGGCACCTAACCTAGTTTGTTATGTTATGTTATGTTAATTAAATTTATACCGCGCGCAGATACTCGAAAGTGTCCCGGCGCGAAACCAAGGGGGGCCATAGTCTGGTATTAAGCGAAGAGATGTGTTTTCAGGTTCTTCTTGAAAATCAGCGGGTCCTGAGTATTCCGAAGGCTGAGAGGAAGAGCATTCCAAGCCTCCGCCGCCTTCCAGGCAAAAGAGATGCCTCCAAGCCTCTTACATTTGAAGCGAGGAACCTGAGCAAGACGCTGAGACGTGGAGCGCAGATGTCGCGTGGGGGCATAAAAAGAAAGCCGCTTTTGTAGGTAAGTTGGGCCATAACCATGAAGAGCGCGGTGGCCCATAACTAAAACTTTGAATTTGACCCGAACGGCCACCGGAAGCCAGTGCAAAGAGCGTAAGTAAAGACTCACGCTCTTCCTGGAAGGAATCTCAAGAAGAAGTCTGGCTGCCGCATTTTGGACCACCTAGAGCTTTTTTAGCAGATGGCCAGGAATGCCCACCAGAAGAGCGTTGGCGTAGTCCAGTCGAGACAGAATGAGGGCACAGATGACAGTTTCTTTTGCCGCCCTGGGCAAGAGGGGGAGAAATTTCCTTAAGGTTTTCAAGAGGCCAAAGCAGGTCCTCGCAAGTTTCCTGATATGAGTGGAGAAAGACAGGTTCTCCTCAAACCACACCCCCAGGTTCTTGGTGGGCTTGCCTGTAGAAGTGGGCAGGGTGAACTCAGGCGGCCAGAGAGTTTCCTTAAAATTGGGAGGAAATTTCCCAAATAGGAGGATCTCTGACTTCTCTTCATTACACTTCAGTTGCGCACTGGCTAACCATTTAAAAATGGAAGACAAACAGTGTTGAACAGAGGAGACAGAGTCCCCATTCTTATCCCAAGTGAAAAGAAGCTGAGTGTCATCAGCGTAGGCCATAACCTTAGCCCCAAGACCCTCTGCCAGGTACACGAGGGGTGTAACATAAATGTTAAAGAGAAGGGGCTAAGGGAGGACCCTGGGGAACACCGGTGGTCACAGACTGGGGAGCGGAAGAGGAGGGCGGAAGCCAGATCTGCTGGACCCGTCCTTCCAGGAAGGACCTGAGCCAACCCCAGGCAGTGCCCGACACACCAATCTCAGCCAGACGTAAGAGGAGGAGAGCGTGCGAAACCGTATCAAACGCCGCCGACAAGTCGAGCAGAATCAATGCAGCCCTCCCGCCGGCGTCCAGACACTCCCGTATTGCCTCCGAGACCTCCACCAAGGCCGACTCAGTGCTGTGAGAGGCCCTAAACCCTGACTGTGCTGGGTGCAACAAGCCCTCCCTCTCCACAAACTCAGTGAGCTGTTTATTCACCACCTTCTCGCACACTTTGGCCAAGCCAGGCAGGAGAGAGATGGGACGGTAATTCACTGGGATAAGTGGATCGAGGGACGGCTTTTTTAAGATTGGCAAAATCTTGGCCTCCTTCCATGCCTCTGGAACGCAAGCTTCATGGAGGGACAGATTGATAATGCCATTCACTTCGGGATTAATGGTCTCTGCAACTGCTGCCAACAGTCTGGCCGGACAAGGATCAGAGGGCGAGCCCGACTTCAAGCCCTTAAGAATTTTAAGGGAATCCGAGAGGTCCACAGACCTAAAGGCTTGCAAAGAGTGAACATGGTCAGTGGGTTTGAACATCTACAACCTCAGAAGTCACACAAAAATGGAAACTTAGCATCTGGTCTTAGCACTAGCTTCCTGCAGACATCCATCTTAAAGCAAGATTGTGTCAGCAAACTCATTTTTGCAGCCATGCACAAATCTTGACGTAGCATTAAAATTTACCCCCAACCAATTCAAAATCAATAAAATGAACAACCTGAGAATGAAATGATGATGATGAAATGAGATTTATAAAGTGCACAGATACTCCTGGGAGTGTCCCGGTGCTAAGCTCACGAGTAGGTCTGCTTAGTTTTAAACAAAAAGCCATGTTTTCAACCTCTTTTAAACATAGAAACAGATCCGTCTGAGCGAAGGTCTTAAGGGAGCTTATTACAGGCTGACGGACCCAAGTAGGAAAAGGAGCGCCTGCCCCCTCTGATGCACCGTATCTTAGGAACCATTGCTAGAGACCTGTTTGAGGAACGCAGATTCCTAGTGGGAAGATAGGATCTAATTCTGGAGACCAAATAACCAGGCCCGGTTTGATGAAGCGCTTTATGAGTAAGTACAAGACCTTTGAACAGAATGCGCTTCCTCATCGGGAGCCAGTGTAGGGAATGAAGGTGAGGATACACCGGTTGTCAACAGGAGATTAAGGAGTAGGCGGGCTGCTGCATTTTGTACCACCTGGAGTCTGTCAATCAGGTAGTCAAGATGACCAATGTACAGGAAGTTTGCATAGTCTAACCTGGACGTGATGAACGCCGGAATGGATGTTTTCCTAACTGGGAGAGAGAAGAAGTGTGGAAACTTTTTCAGTGTGTGAAGTAGACCAAAACAGGATTCCACCACAGAGTTAACTTGTTGCTGGAAGGACAGGATGTTGTCGAACTTGACCCCCAAGTTCTTAACAACTCCTGATTGCAAGCCAAGAGGGGGAGCCCCATCAGGCAAGAGGTCTGCCAGGCTGCGGGGAGATTGTGGCCAAAGAATAAAACTTCAGTTTTATCTGAATTACACTTCAGTAAGTTAAGGGCCATCCAATACAAAACAGCAGTTAGGCAGGATTTAATAAGGTCCGGTGCAATCTTTTCTCCTTTTTTAAAGAAGTGTACCTGCGTGTCATCTGCATATGAAATTATTTTTGCCCCACAGGCTTCCGCCAGATGTGCTGTGGCATAAGATATATGTTAAACAGAGTGGGGCTCAGAGTAGAGCCCTGAGGAACCCCCACTGTTAACTCTGTTGACCCTGAGAAGAAAGGTGGGGTCCAAACCTCATGTCCTCTGTCACTTAAAAAGGAGGACAGCCATTTCAGGGCCTGACCCTCTAGTCCAATTCACTGGAGGTGGGCAAAGAGCCTGGAGTGAGGGACCGTGTTGAAGGCTGCTGATAGATCTAACAATATCAGCACGGCCCCCCCCGAATAAAGGATGTCTCTGATATTGTCTGTTACCTCGAGCAGGACTGTTTCAGTACTGAAATTAGGTCTGAAGTCGGCTGACGCGAGTGCAAGAGGTTATTAGCCTCCAGGTAATATGAAAGTTGCTGGTTAACAAATTTCTCCAGCAGCTTAGACAAAGCAGGGAGCAGAGAGATTAGCCTGTTGTTAGACAATACCTTAGGGTCCACTGAGGGGTTTTTAAGACAAGGGAGAATTTTAGCCTGTTTCCAGGCTTGCAGCATTTGCGCCATGGACAACGAGTCATTAAGCACTTTGTTAACGAAACGGTTGATTGCTTGTGCCCCCAAAGCTAATAGGTTAGGTTGACAAGGATCCGAAGGTGATCCCTACTTTAGATCTCACATTTTTTTTTGAGTATCATCCAAAGGAATAGGGTCAAATTATGATAGCGGGCACTCCACCACTTCAGTCACCATCTTATCTACTGCATCCACAGACCCCTCAATCATTCGGCAGACTGGTGCTAAGGCTGGATTGGATGTTAGAGATTTTACTCTGAAAGAAGGAGGCCAATTGTTCACACCATAATGCCGACGGTTGTTGGCTTCTTGTCCACGTCATAGGTGACATGACGTTTTTCACCACCTTAATGATTTCCCTGGATTTATTATCCAAAGTCTCAATCTTTTCTTATAAGTAGACCTTCTTCGCTCTTTTAACAGAAGAGCGATATTTCCTTAATGCTGCCTTCTATACGGCTTTGTCCACCTCCTTGTAGCCATGTAGAATACAGGAGCAGCAGGCTGTGTATCTGTTCAGTGTCTAACTAACAGACCAGCTTTCTGACCATAAAAAGATAATTTCAATGGTCAACCTCACACCCTGCAGCCTTACTTCCACAACAATGGAAAATGGCTCCAGGAAGTTAATGTTAGTGATTAGAGGTTTGTCCACTCTGCCATTCTAGCCACTCTATTGCACACGGTTTGCTCCCTTGCACTTTGCCAAAACCTATTCTCGCTGTTGCACCAGTGTGCACCTCCAGCTGGTCATTGCTCTTCGCATTGTCTTTCCGCATAGATGCACTGGTAGATTTGACCCAAAAGCCATCCCATACTGACAGGTTCTGATGATTGACCATAGAGAGCGAATAAAACTAAACATACATCGGAACCCCACCATACCCCTGACAAGACAGCCAAAGAACAGTCTAAAAAGACAGATTATCATAATATCAAAATTCAACTGCTCATTGAGAGACTGCAATTGCTTCAGAATAACTCTTGTGGCTGATAAACAACTTGCGACTCCTGTGAATGCCTTTACCATTGCGCCAGAAAGCTAGATTTCGCTCTGACAGCATGGATGAGTAGGCCTATGTAATTCAGACATCATAGGACTTTTGCCCTTTTCTGGTGCCAATGGAACCTTTAGGTTCTCTGTCGTAGCCTAAACAGTGATCATAGGCCTCTTGCACTTGTGTGCTTCCTCACTGCTCCAAATGAAAAACATGCAAATAGTGAGCAATATCCAGCAATCTGCTCTCATTCCCACATTGACATTTGAATAATGTGCTAAAGTACTCGAACAAGGTACATGCAATTTTGGAACCCACAGGCTGTCAAAATTGTGTAGCCTAACAATTGCAAAATATAGCAAATGGTAGCTATCCAGGTGCACTGTCAACAAGCTGGGGGATCATTTATTTGGCAGATGAGGTTATACGCCAATTCCTGTTTGTCCTGTTTAGAGGTATACATTAGTATACGCTCTAAATAGGGCAGACGGGGCACCTGTCAACTTTTGGCAGATCTCTTGAATCTGCTAAACTCTACGAAAACCCCTAAATCCAGACGCAAGGCTTCATATAGAGGTGGGCCGTTAAGAGACAGCTTCCACAAATTGCATACACTGACATACTGAGCATAGAGATCAACCTATGGCCTGACGTATCATGCGTAGCACTTGCAACACCAGTATAGTGGCGCTTTGTCTGCATACACTGCTTTAGCCACCATCTTAGAATGGTCAGGCTGTCTGAGAGAAAGGCCCCATTCCAGTGCTGCTGCACTGACCACAAAACAACCTACCTGCCGTTAGCCCACCTCAAAGGGTTTTAGGTGCTGGAGTTTCTACAGAACTGACTCTCTGGTCAAAGTATCTTACTGTGTTTGCTTAGGGGCTTTGGCTTTGGGACTCTTCAGTGTTGTTTCAATGTTTGTATAAAAATGTCTCAGTCAATAGGAAAGAGGTGCCAGACAAAAAGGATACAGTGTAGCAACCTTGCTAAAATAAGGTTTGCTGGTATACAGGAAAAAAAATAAAAAAGTAAGAGGCAGGCATGGCAAGCAGGTGTAGTAAATATATACAAGCAAATGTGGGGTCCCAGTGGTCTCCCCGGCATGGACAACATCAAATTAAATATAGTACAACGGGTTCAACCACCATAGGTGCCAAGTTGTAAGGACATAAGTGGCCCGGACCTCACCAATAATTTTTGTTAACAGCCGAAGTGACGGGCCAAGACATTTCACATTGTTTACTGGCCAAACCTGCATCAGGCTTAATATATTGCCATGCACCTACTTTCAGAAAGTCAAGTTGCTAAAAAGAATGATCAGCACATCTACATAAGTCTTGAAGGCAGTGGTAGGAGGAATGGATTCCTGGGACACTCATAAGGTTGCAAATTCAAGCACCCATTTAATATAACATTAAAGATAGAACTTACCTCACCTTACCTTTAAAAAGTTTTCATTTTGAATCAATCAATCAATCAATCATGTGTTTGTTAAGCGCGACTACTCGCCCGTAAGGGTCTCAAGGCGCTGGGGAGGAGGGGAGGTGCAGGATCCTGTCCATCAAGGAGGAGGTCTATCGAAGAGCCATGTTTTGAGGTCCCTCGTGAAGATGGGGAGTGATGTTGTCTGTCTGAGGTGGAGCAGGAGGGCGTTCCAGGCTCTGGCCACGAGGAAGGAGAAGGAGCGGCCTCCTGATCTGGACTTCCTGGTGCGGGGGACCATGGCGTGGGAGAGCTGGGCTGATCGTAGGGTCCTTTGGGATGCATGGAATTTGAGTTGGCTGGTCAGGTATGCTGGTCCGGTGTTGTGGAGGGCTTTGTGTGTGTGGGTGAGAATCTTGAAGGTGATTCTTGCCTCAATGGGGAGCCAGTGGAGTGTGCGCAGGAGCTGGGAGATGTGGCAGTGTCGTGGCAGGTTGAGGATTAGTCTGGCGGCGGCGTTCTGGATGTTTTGTAGCTTGCGGGTAAGGTTTTTGTTGATTCCGGCGTAGAGTGCGTTGCCGTAGTCAAGTCTGCTGGTGACGAGGGCGTGAGTGACAGTCTTTCTGTGTTCGAGTGGGATCCATTTGAAGGTCTTGCGTAGGAGGCGGAGGGTGTGGAAGCAGGAGGATGCGACGGAGTTGATCTGGCGGTCCATTTTGAGCTCGGAGTCCAGGATGATTCCAAGGTTGCGTGCGTGGTCCGTGGGGGTGGGTGGGCTTTCGAGGGCGAGGGGCCACCAGGTGTCGTTCCAGGCGTAGGGGTGTGGGCCCATGATGAGTACTTCTGTTTTGTCAGTGTTGAGTTGTAGGCAGCTGCTTTTCATCCATTTGGCGACGGATCATATATAAGGTCCATTTAGTTTAACAGCTTAATAGGTGGAAACGATGCATGTGATTTACAATAGGTAAAATAACTATTAACATTTTATTTTTTATTGTTGTTTTAGTACAGTGTTGTATAGTCAGGAGGTAGCTGCAGAACCCTAATAATACATGGATACAAACCTGCGAGATCCCTACATTTAAAACTACACTCATACCCCATGGCAGGCACTCTTTCTATAATCTATCACAAATAAATGCAAGCTTTATTTTTGATGTAGTCTCATGAATTGCCTCGAGCATTAAGTGTTTTTGAGGTAGGTAGATGGACACGGATGTGTGTTTGATATATGAATATATTCATTGTAATTTGCATCTCTCCGTGCATTACTAATATATACTGCAAAGTGTGTAGCTCGGCTGTGACTGCAATGGACGGTATGATAAGGCTGCAATAACCATTCCTAAGATGATGTGATATTAATCTGCATTGTCAATGCTAATCAGTCCTCCCTTGTTTTGCTTTAGGACGTATTCTCTCATTTCAAGGAAAGGCAGCCTGGGTATCAATATAGCCTTATAGCCCCCTGTAGCGGGCTATGCCAGTCATTAAATGCCCACTGGGCGTTTGGCGATGGCCTTTAAGAGGGGAGTGGGACTTTAATGCTGGTATAGCCCAGCTACAGAGGGCTATAAGGCTATCAGTGGCGGTTTCTCCGCAGGAGCGTCGCCCCACTGCTGCTGTGCAGCAGTAAAAAAAAGGAAAAATAAAATGATAATAACGCGATGTTATTTTCATTTTATTCTTCCCTGCTGCGGCAGCATGAGGGCGGGGCTGCTCTGTTGACAGAGTAGGGGAGGAGTGGTGGGCACACTAAAGTGCGCATGATGCTTTGAAAAGCCCTCTCGGGCCGGCCAAACAGTCATGCGCACTTTACATTACAGCCTGCATGGAGAACATGCCCAGTCCCTAGTCCCTGTCTGAGCGCCGAACCACGGCGATCAGACTAATCACAGCGCTGCATTGCAGCGTTGTGATTGGTTATGGGGAGTAAATCACAACGCTGCATTGCTGTGTTATGATTGGCTCAGGGGAGTCTGGCTGCTTCCTGTTCTGAGGAGAGACCACATGGGACAGAGAGGCGAGGAGGTAAGTGATTTTTTTTTTTACAATTATACCTCCTTACCCTCTCGCCTCACCACCCCAGATCCGTGCTGGCCGCCACTGAAGGCTATTAGAAAATTCCACCACTAGTGGGCAGAATGTTCTAACAAATGAAACAAAGGCTTCACTGAGCAGCAACAGCGGTGAAGGCCAAAATTTGAATATTGGAGCTCTGGGATTCTACTGGCCATTAGAAGCCCAGAGCAGTCAATTGTTTTCAATTGAGCTCCCAACATGCCAATGTTCTAATAGTGGTTGGTTGGCGCTGTACAAAATCAATAAATGAATGGATTATATTTAGACTTGATGTCTGGGGTATGTGCTCGTTCCCTAAACCATCAAGCATGTGAATTATAGGATTTCTGCCATTGGATCTACCAGGGTCGGACTAGAACAGAAAATAGGCTTAGGCACCAAAATAAAAGTAACCCCATTAGTGAATTAGATAGCTAAAAAAGTGATTCATGTTTTCAAATTAGGGCAGTTTTTAACTTGTAAAACACCCTGAATAAGTGTTTTGCAAGGTATGGAATACAAGTAGGGTGACCAACCAACCGTCCGTAAATTTCACGGACCATCCGTAATTTGGATCTCACGTCCGTTGTTCGTGACGATCCCTTTTACGGACGCCTTATGTCCGTAATTTTGTGCACTGGGGAACATCACTGTTCCCCTGCCAGAAGCTTCAGCTCCCTGATGGGGCCACCTCGCACTCCTCTGAGCACAAGAGCAGCCCCACCCCGCCCATTGTCATTCTGTCTGCGGCTGATTGCCACATACAGAATGACAATGGGTCAGTCTGTGCTCTTACTGCACGTGGTGGGCCTCCTCCCGCCTCGGTCTAGGGCAGGACATTGAGTCAGGTGGAAGAAATTAACAAAAACGCCCATGCTGCTAGGTGAGAATCCAGTTCATGAAAAGGTGGTGAAACAAGTTTAAAAAAGAGGGTTATGGGTCTTTCACTGTCTCATCATTTTAAAACTGACGCATTTTAAATGTTATATTCAACAAAGCCATGGTTGCTGCTTTTTTTATTTTATGCAACTAGCAACCATTGACAAAGCCAATAGTTCTGGCTTGTAGGTGTAACACTACTTGTTGTGTTATATATCTGAATGCAATGACAGAAGCAGCAAATTACCAGTTGGGCGGCACACTATGCTAAGCACAGATGTTTAGCTTAGGTGTTTTAAGCCATGCCCTTAATTACATCGAACTCCCCCTTTGGAGAGACCCTCCAGTTTTTTCATCCCACTTAAAGCCCTGGAAACAACACCAAGTCACAGTGGCACTGTGCATCATGCATGACTCATGACTTCCACTTTTTCGGATTGCCTATGTACAGGGGCATAGTGAGCCCTCCCCCGCCCCACCCCTTGCTTTAGGAACTACAGCAGGGGTGAAGTCCTTGATGGGCCTCTCCTGTCTGCAACTCAGCAGACAAAGGCTCAGCTCATAATTAATGTGAAAAGGTGTGTAAGTGAAGGGATGGGTGGATGGCTGGATGGATTAGTGAAAGGGTGAATGGATGAATGAAAGGGTGAATGGATGGATAATAAGAGAAAGGATGGACGGATGAGAGAGTGGAAGAATGGATGAGAGAAAAAGTAAATAGATGGATGTATGGGTGGAAGGGTAGATGGACGGGTAAAAGGATGGATGGATGAGTGAAAGGATGGATGGATGAGTAAAAGGGTGGATGACAGGTGAGTGAATGGATGGATGAGTGAACTGATGGATGGATGAATTGATAAGTGAAAGGGTGAATGGATGGACGGATGAATGAAAGGGTGGCTGTAAGGCTGGATGAGTGAGGGAAAGGGAGGGTGGATGGACAGAAGGGTGGATAGATGAGTGAAGGAGTGAAAGGGTGGATGGATGAGAGAAAGGATGGATGGATGAGTGAAAGGATGGATGAGTAAAAGGGTGGATGACAGGTGAGTGGATGGATGAGTGAACTGATGGATGGATTGATGAATTGATAAGTGAAAGGGTGAATGGATGGACGGATGAATGAAAGGGTGGTTGTAAGGCTGGATGAGTGAGGGAAAGGGAGGGTGGATGGACAGAAGGGTGGATAGATGAGTGAAGGAGTGAAAGGGTGGATGGATGAGAGAAAGGATGGATGAGTGAAGGAGTGAAAGGGTGGATGGATGAGAGAAAGGATGGATGAGTGAAGGAGTGAAAGGTTGGATGGATGAGAGAAAGGATGGATGAGTGAAAGGATGGATGAGTGATAGGGTCAATGGATGGATTCATGACTGGATGAGTAGATGGATGGGTGGATGGAAGGATGGATGGATGACTAAATGAAAGAGGGATGGAGAGAGAAAGGGAGGATGGATGGATGGATGACTGAAAGGTGGGAGGATGAGTGACTGGGTGGATGAATGAGTAAGTGAAAAGATGGCTGGATGGGTGAAAGGGTAGATGGCTGGATGGATGAGTGAATGGGTGGATGAGTGGAAGAGTGGATGGATGAGTGTATGGATGGATAAGGTGAAAGGATGAATGGAGGGATGGATGAGTGAAAGGGTGGATGGAGGGATGGATGAGTGGAATGATGGATGGAAGGATAGATGATGGATAGGTTTGCAAATGGTTGAATATTGTTATGGATGGGCACACAGATGGAAGGACAGAATGAATGGTGAAAGACTGAATGATGGATGAAAGAATGATTACACCTTGTAACCCTCATTATCTTAAGTACATTTCCTATAGATTGACTTTCACATTTCTATGAGTCATTGTCTTTATATAATATGTGTGTGATGTAACGCACTCCGACACACTGTCCTACTTACTTGGGATGAGTAGCACTATAAAAGAAATTAAATACACATGAGAGAGGGTCTATGTGAAGAGGAGGATCACCATTGGAGGCTGGTAGCAAGGCCGGACTGGCCGGGCCATGCATTAGGCGTTTCCCTGGGAGGCTGGAAAGGGTGGGGGGGGCGGTTTTGTTACCACAAAAAGACCTGCACATTTGCTCAAAGCTGCGCGCATAGTGAAAAACCATGAAGTGCACAATTGTCTCAACCTAATATAAACTTCTTGTCACTTGTACTTAAGTGGTTGTCTATTTACTTACTTATATACTATTGTGCGACCTCTTCTGATGTGTCTGTAAAACTTACCTTTTGTCCTGAATTTTGACCCTTTGTCCTGAATTTTTGTCCTGAATTTTGACCCTTTGTCCTGAATTTTTACACTCACCGTCCTGAATTTGCACCCACGCCAGTTGGTCACCCTAAATACAAGACGGACTTGAGTTTGCTGCAGGAAACATAGTTTTAATATCAGGGAAATAAACAGTAAAAAAAACGGGACTAGCAGAACATAAAACTGGCCCACAAACAGTGAAGAAAACAGCCCACACACTAACTGACCTGTCTGACCCACTTTCCGGGTGCTGTCTGGTGCCCAAAAGGCCAGTCCGGCCTAGGGAAATACTCGTACGGCCAGGAGCTAGGCCCCGACAATAAATTAGCCAACATGCCTCTCACGTCAGACATCCCTGCGAGCTAGTCTTTGAAATGGTACGCGGCTCACCGCGCCACGACCACGTGCATTAGAAAGACTAAATATATTGTTATTTTCAGGTTTATACGGGTCGAAGCGAGAAGACACTCGAGGCTGAGAGCAACGAGTAGATGAATAAGAGCTTCAGAAGCGAGCACGTGCAATAGTCACGCCGGAAAATAGCAAGACTGGAACTTTATTTAGCTACAGTGTGACTACTGTAAAAAAAAAAAAAAAAAAAACGATGCGAACTCCAGCACACCGAGCAGTTACAGTATCACGGTAACCGATGGTTTATTTTTTCGGTGTACGACGTATACAGTGCGCCACCTTCAGGCAACATTAACAATTGCATCCTTTTCGTTATGTTTTATCTACCGTGGATTCATTTGCAGGTGCCCGAGTGTCACACTTAAGGGCTCCCAGGGAAAACGGCTGCCATCTCTTCCCTTTGAAATTACCTATGCCACACCTGGTCTCGGAAGGTAGCTGCAAGAACAAAAACTAAACAGGACTCTTTAGAGCATTGCTAACATTTTTGTGGCTTTCAGTTGTCGGCATTCCCCCAACCCGTCGGACGAAAATAAGAAGTTGAAGGAGGAATCACTGGACATGGGGTCAAGCCGCTAATACCATCAGGGGTCAATGAGTGTATGATGCCACCTCTGTTACCCCTTGCGTTTTGTTGAATGGGCTTACATGTGCATGTACTTTACACTAAGGGGCACATTTATCAAAGGGTTGCGTCGCTCTTGCGCCGGACGCAATTCTTAAGTTAGATTTATCAAGTCACACAAAGCCACCTTACCTGGCTTGATAAATCTAGAGTAACACTATGCAGGGCAAATCCCTGCATTGTGCTGGGGGTCCATGGGTGGAGCATGGGTGTTTCCCTGTGGATTGTTTCCTTGAGCAACCTTATGAATTTTGGGAATTGTAGTTCCTTCAAACTAGATTGATGTGTCTTGTTTCATACCTGTCAACTCACATTGTGCCACAGCGTGACACACGATATCGGCCCCCATCACACGGTCACCCAGTGAGGAGACAATATCACACTGTGGCAGGGAAAACGAGCTGAAACCACTGTAAATAGTGGTTTTCCAGCTCGTTTTCCAAGGCTTTGAACAGTCGAGGTCCATTAAGGGGTGTGAAAACACCCCAAGACATCTGCACCAACCTCCGTAAAACTTTTTTTTTTTGTGCAGAGGAGGCTTGGGGGCGGGGTTCAAAAGTGCCTTCTAGGTTCTTCTGGGCACGGGGCCCGCCAGTGACGTAACGAAAGTTTAAGGGGCCCCCCGCTGCAATGTACACGGAGGAGCCCCCGCTCAGGCCTGAGTACTGTGCTGAGGGGGCCCCCTGAAGCTGGGGGGGCCCCCCCTGCACCGCGGGGGATGTGGGGGCCTGTGTTACGCCCCTGGGGCCCGCCCCTTCATGGCCCCGCCCCTCCTCACACTGTGAGATTGTTCTTTAAGTTGGCAGGTATGCTTTTTTCTCTTCAAAATTCTACTTATTCAGCAAACTTCGAGTTTGTGATTTTAATTCAAGTGGATTTACAGCATGAAGTCTAGTTTAGACATCTTTAACTCACCAAGTATGCATTCATTTGTTACACAAGGACCATAGAGAGGAGTCTGCACATTCATTCCTGCATATGCAGTGTTAACTTTTTCCTCTCCCTCCACAAACCACTCTCATCGTTGTTGGCTTCTTGGTCATTTTGATAGTGGAAGAAAACTATCTTACAGCAGAACATTCCTCCTTTGAATGCGTCGTCCACTGCAATATTTCTGAAAATCAACTCAATTATTGTTCGTTTGTAAAAAAAAATGTCTACTTGATGGGACGATGTTTGAAGGAAAAATGTGGCCATTGTTTCTCCTTTTTTGCACTATTTTGTTTTTTTAATTTGTTGTTGGATGAACTGTGCAGTGTGCATGCTTGCAGGCGAGAGTGACATGGCAGGCCCACGTGGATTAGTATAAGGGGCAATGGCCATCCATTCACTTATTCTCCTTGGGTCGTGTGCGTGCTCATTAATGTCCTTGATTATTCTGCCATTTCTACAATTCTGCCTGGGGTCCTGGGGCATTGGGGGCTTTTGGACTTCCCAAATATTATTCCTAATATTACTATGGATTTCCAAATGTCCTGCATTTCCCCAGGTATGTGGAGCCTTGTGTGTAGGTCACAGGTATTATTTCTGACTTTAATTGTGTTTTTTCTACCTCCCTGCCCCAAGAGTGTTTGGTGCCCTCGGAGTCCCAGAGATATTATTTCCAACATTTTATAGGTTTTTCACAGTCTTCCTACTTCTGTCCAGGGTGTGTGTGCTGTCCTGTGGACGCCACAGTTATTACTCCGGATTGTTTCTCAGTTTGTTCAATGGATGCTAGGGTCATGTGGGTGGTCCTCAATTTTATTCCAGGTTTGGCGGATTTATTTGGGTTTTTAAGACATGCATGCCCTGTGTGGTTGTGTACTCCAGGAAGTGTCCTCATTATGATAGTCCTCACAGATTTAACTTTAAACCTTACAGACTACTTTAGCACAAAGAAACCAAAGAGGTACATGCGTATAAACAATCTAACACTGATTTTAAAAAAAAAAGCTCAAGCACAAAGGCACACAAGCACCCTGACCCTGAAAGGTTAAAACAGGAGAAAAACACAACTCCTCATAGAAAAAGCTTTGCAATGCAGGCCTATTGGGTTTCAAGTATGTGTGAGTTGAAAAGAAACTCAACAACAGTGAGTGTACACATGGACAACTTGAGGATTTTGGGGGCCCCGTGCCAAACCTATTTTCGGGACCCTCGTTTCCAACAGCATTGAATTTATGATCCATTTTTAGCTTAATCACACCCATTGATCATACCTTAAAAGTTAAGACATAGCAAAAGAAATGAAGACAAATCACAAGCAATTGCTATTTTAAAATCGGCACTTGTACCCTTTACCGTCCCTCCTTTTCTCGAGTCGCTCATTGACTGCCTTGATCCACACACAGCACAAACATTTGCATGGAAGTGGGCCATGTCGCAACCCTGTAGCAGGCTGTGGTATAGTTGACAACATTCTGTGACCAAAAGAGTTAAAGGTAGTTATTACGGCTTCACTGTTGGTATACATTAACGAAGAGCCCTGTCCTGACCAAACAACAAGGAGGCCCCGTGAAAGTTGGGGTTCTGGGCCAGAGCCCACTTTGCGCATGTCTTAAAACGTCTCTAATCCAATAGCAAAGAAGCGATAGCTAAGCGAATGGCTGCACACAGCCAAGATGAGGTTTTTCATAAATGTTCTTTAGGCCTCACAGAAAAAAAATAGGCCTGCATGCAATTCTTGACAAAAATGCAAATAAGGGTTAGAGTTTCTGCTTTTAGGCTCTTGCTCTTTTTTATCTATAAAGCCTCTTTTTTTATCTATAATATTCTTATTATACAAAGTAAGTGGATCTGAGAGCTGTATTTAGCACCACTTAAATGTCAACCTCATACAATGTGAATGGAGGTCAGGCGTGGCCTCCAGGTAACAGCCGCAGCGAGAGTCGTCATGACAGCCCGCTGTATTGGAAAGGCATACAAATTGTGCAGTTGACATTTGGGCAAGAGATTTTTAGGTATGTCGGTCCCTGCACGAGAAAGTGTTGCTTTTCAACTACGACATTGCTACGCATTTAAAGCTACAGAAGCCGAAAAAGGAGATTGTCCATTGATGAATATTGCAATCCCCTCCCGAAGCTCGCACAAACAGATAAATAAATACATACATGTGTTTCTTTCTCTATGCTTTGGTTTTGGTATCAAAACTCTTGATGACGAGCTGCAGGAACTAGGGCTACTAAGTAGAGGTGGGCGAAACATTCCGGCAAAATGCTAATCTGGCCAATGAGAAATTTTGGGGCTCATTTACAAGCTCCTTGCGTTAAGTGACGTACTGGCGGCGCGAGGGACCTGCAAATGAGCCCTTTTCAATTTTTTAACTCCCACGCGAACCGTCGAACCACTGTGACCTGGCTGCATTTCTCAGATGGGACAGACCTCCAAAAAAGGCAGATTTTCACGTTTTTTTTGGATTCTGTGTTTAGCCCAAAAAAAAGGTTCGCCCAGGCATATCAACAAGGTGCCATGTTATGTGTGAGCTCAGGAAAAAGTTAAGAATTGCTAGTTTTCTTAAACAGGAAGTGATATTTTCACTTCCTGAAATGTATGTTTTATAGAGATTGCCTCCTTGCTTTTAAGGCTTTTGGTTTTTAGCTAAGTAATTAGTTTGGAATTGCCTCGTCAGTGTTTAGGGGCCCTGGATGTAGTGGGGTGCCAGCCCCCCCCCCATTTGAATGTGTTATATGACCGAAACAAGAAGTGCTAGGTTACATGACAGAATATGATTTGATATTTCCAGCAAGCATTCATGCATCCCATTAGTGACATGAGGCCGGATCACCTTAATTGTGCCAGAGTTGCACAGTTTTTCACTCGTGCCAGGCAACATTGTATTAGTCTTGAACTGACATTTGGACTCTCCAAACTGGAACAAAGTGTAATTTTTCCACTGGTCACTCAGGGCAAACATTTTTGCGTTTGTTGCCAGTGTAAATGCCATGTCAAAATTGTTCAGCAATGGAGCAAAAAAAAAAAAATTTACGGGGATCTTTTAATGTACTCTGGGGCTTTACGAGCCCCTGGTGCCGCCGTTGCCTCACTTTTAATATGGGATAAAGTGACGTACCTGTGGCGCAAGAGGCTTGTAAATAAACACCTCTATTTGTCAACCTACTTTCACGTGGGGGTGTCTCCCAGGTATGGTTACTTATTGCATTGTTGAAGGTGCTCAAAATAATCTATTTAAATAATCTGTAAAGTGCTTTTTACAAAATTGTCTCAAGGCGCTATGGAACTGACAAATAAGAAGGGTAGCAAATTGCAAGAGCTAGAACCCAATCTTTTATTGAAGCTTTATGTTCAATCTTGTAATCCTTAAATCAGCTCTGTCTATTTTAAAGGTCTATTTTTTGTAAAACGTTTTGCATATTTTCAGTATCTGGATGAGTTGAGAGCTTGAAAAAGTTCACAACGCCCAAGCCTTTGAACCGTATTTAGCAAACAGGTCCCTAGATTTATGGAAAAAACGATAGGACACTGATGTGCTGCGTGAAAACATGCGTTGCAGTAACAGGAAAACATTGTACAGTGCCTTATTTACAAAGAGGTGTGCCTGGATGAAGTCTTTACCACCTTGCACTAAAAATCTATTTCAGTGTGATAAGTGTTCAGACATGTCACTGCACCACCTTTCATTTTGCGCAAGGATTCCAAGTACTGGAAGTAGGCACCTGGGCACCCTGCTTGCCACTTGCCTGTGGCCCCCAGTTCATGCTTGTTTCAGCCTGATCCAGTGACACCGCTCACCATTCTTCCCGCCAACAAAAGCCCCGCCCTCCCCAGGAAATGAAATGAGTTTGTAAAGCGCACTATACCCAAAGGTGTCAAAGCGCTGAGGGAAGGCATTCTGTCACATTCTAAACGTGCCCAGAGAGATACTAGAGGGACTAAGTAAAGAAGAGTCAGGTTTTCAGATGTTTTTAAAAGATGGTCAAAGAGACTGTTTCCAAAATATGAGCAGGCAAAGTATTCCATAGTATAGCAGCAGCCACCGAGATGGAACGGCCTCCCCATCTTGCCTTCTGAAATCTGGTAATGATCTCCTTCTCACGGGAGGAAGATCTGAGAGGCCTGCTAGGCATGTAGCCGTGAAAGAGAGTATTGAGTTGGCTTGGTACTTTCTGATGCAGGGCTAAGAAGACCGTGCAGAGAGGCTTGAAAGCAATGCTCTTTCTGATTGTAAGCCAGTGGAGAGAGCGGATCTCGTCTCTGATTTTGGGCAGCCACATTCTGAATGATCTGAAGCTTATTGAGGCTGGAAGCCTTGATGTTGAGATACAGTGAGTTACAATAGTCCAATTGTGAGGTGATGAGTGCGATGATGACTGATTGCCATAGATCCAAGGGGATATATGGGAAGTTCTTTCCTAGGGTCCTAATGATGAAGAAACAGCTGCTCGTGGTCCAGCTGACAAGTTTCAAAGCTCAAATGACATCTAGGTCTCTGGCTGACTTGACTGGAATGGGAAGGGGTCTACAGTCCTTTGGTCACCAAGTGTTGGACCAGATGGACGCCTGAGTGCCAAACATCAAGACATCAGTCTTATCTGCATTGAGTTTTAAGGTGTTGTCCTTCATCCTTCCACTGATGCTGGACATAAATAGATTGAACTTCTCAGTGACAGATCGTTAGAGATGGGCACAATGATTTGGGTGTCATCTGCATAAGACAGCACATGGAATCCAATGGATCGCACCAGTTCAGCCAGCAGGACCACATATACATTAAAGAGGGTTGGGCTCAGGGATGATCCCTGGGGCACCCCAAAAGGAAGACTGAAAGCTTCCGCACTGGAACCCCCACAGCTGGACTCTCTTGGTTAAAAAAGAATGGAGAAACCTCAGGGTGGCCCCACAGACACCGACTTGCTGCAGACGTTGGACCATCCCGTCCAGGTGAGATGGTCTAAAATGCTGCAGATAAGTCGAGCATTAAGAAAATGGCCCCCCCTCCCTGGTCAACCTGGCAACGGATACTGTCTGCAGCCACTATGAGGGAGATTCTGTACTGTGGCCACTCCTGAAGCCATCTGCGAAGGGTCCAGATGTTATGCGTATCAATGAATTTAACCAATTCCTGCTTGATACTTTTTTCAAGTATCTTGGCCGGAGCTGTTAGTAGGGATATGAGGCGTAGGTCTTCAGATCTTTAGGATCCGCATTGTTTTTTTTAAGAAGAGAAGTTACAATCGCTTCCTTCCAAGGGGTAGGAAAGACTCCTGAGAGTGAAAACATTCTGCAAGAAGTCAGCGACTGGGACAGGAGCTAATTGGAGAGTTCTAGGTGAACAGGGATCCGAAGGAGACCCAGATTTAATTCTCAGCAACAGGTCCTTGCTTTGCTGCAGAGAGATGGGGGAACTTCAGAGAGCTGATTGGGCTGAGGGTCAGAGGTAGCAATTTCGAGGAGTGATTCGCTGTCCATAAGTAGATTGAAGGCTGAGTAAATATTCAAGATTTTTTCCCGGAAATAAAGTGCTATCCTGTCACAAAAGTCTTGAGATGACTTCAGAGCACCCTGGGAGGGGGGAATGGACAGTTCTTTCACTATTCTGAAAAGTAGCTTGGAGGAGTTTTTGGCGGCCCTGATTTTCTCAGTAAAGAACAAAGATTTGGCCATTTTGATGGCTTGTTTGTAGCGCAGTAAGAGGGCGTTATGTGTCTCTTTTTCCCCTGGGCCTGGATTAGCCTTCCATTTCCTCTTTTGTCTACGGCAGTCTTTTCGTAATCCCTTAAGTTCATCAGAGAACAAAGGCTCAGATGGTTTACATATCGTAATCTTTCTAACCTTAAGGTGGGGCAATTGTATTCAGAGCAGCATTAACCAAGGTTGGAAGCCTTCAGCGGAATAGACAGAGGAGTCATAGGGTCTGGTCCTGGTGTGATTGAGCACCTGTTCAGGGCTCTCAGCAGTGATCTTAGTCAGATTTGTGCTTATTATTATAGGTTATGGGGTGTCTTCAGTTACTCCCGGTGTAGGCCTCGGGAGCCGGATTGTAAATGTCATTCCTGATGGTCAGCCCAGCTACGTTCAATGGACAAGTCATCATGATTGGTAAATATGGCATCAAGGGTATGTCTGGTAGCGTGACAAGAGTACCTGAGGAGAATCCTAAGTTGGACATCAGTTCAAGAAGGGAGGTCTTGTCCTTACATAAGGAGTCATTAAAATCGAAGTTAATATCCTCCAGAATGGTGAATTGATTGTGCCCCAGGAATGGCTCCAAGGTCTGGCACCAGTTCTCTTGAAAATAGGCCTGTGTAAGGTGTTATTAGCAAAGAGTTTGAGCCTGAAATGAACTACCTCTGTAGAGTCCTCAGTACTCATAGCCACAGACTCTAGAGTGCTGCAAAGCACATCGCATGCTACAATGGCCAGTCTACCTCCGTTCTGATCATGGAGGTCAAGTCTGGAAATAGTGTACCCGGATGGGACAGTGTCCACCAGATCAGGATCAGTCTCCTCTTTGGTCCAGGTTTCCATTATAAATAGGCAATCCAGGCACAATGCATGAATCAGGTCATGAGTTTCAGTATTATGCTTGATGAGGGACCAGGTATTGAGTAAGGCATCGCGGAGATGTTTCTGATTGCCAGTGCTGATTCTCGCAGCTTCATATGTGTGCTCTCCCCCTGCAGGCAATGGGAGACAACTAGGAGCATCCTGAGTGTTGAAATGGAAGTAACCGTCGGGGTAGACACTGACTGCACTGTTCTATAAGTCAAGCTTTGTCTGACATGCACCCTTGGTGCCCGTAGGCCGTAAGTTCATAATTTAGACCTAGGAATAACAACTTACTAGGCTTGTGCTGTGTTCTGTCCCAAAACTGGCAGCTCCCCTGGCTTCTGGGCCATTTAGGCATGGACAGGCACAGACGAGATTGCGTTCTGCGCAACCTCAGTGCTGTATTCACTAAGTAGCCGGCAAGCTTAACGGGCTCCTCCCAGTTCAGCGATGATTGGCTGCCCCCTGATTCAGTGCCAATAGCGTGAATGTTAAAAAAAGCAGAAAAAAGACACAGATGCAAATTTTGTTTTGAAAACAATTACTCAGGTAAAGTGCTAAGCATGCTTATAATTCAACTAAAGTGCGGTTTAGCAGTTTCCCTCCAGAGAAGCGGCAGAAGCTTGTGCGTTACTAAGGACCTACTTAATGCAGACGACAGCGCAACTGTGCAGTTGACATGCACAGCGGGTGCCGCTTGCGCAACAAAGTTGTGCCAAAGGCATACCTGTCAGCGCCGATCCATGCTTGGATCACACACAGCGCCACAACCCCTGGCCCTCCTGCCCCCTGCAGATACACCATTGCCAAGCTCTACACCATCGACCCTGGACGCTGCAAAAAAATCTGCCGACCCACACTTCATGGTAGGACCTTTTACCTGCACCCACTGCAACTTCACCTTCCACAGCACACACACCAGCTCACCGACTAGCCCCACCCCGAATACACCACAGACACCACCTGAACAAAAACACCAACTTGCATGTGTCCTTCTCAACACACGCTCACTATGCAAACACACCCCTGAGATTTGGGACCTCATCTCCACGCTCACACCGTACATCCTCTTACTCACTGAGACCTGGCTCAACCCCACTTCCACACCCGACATTGCCACTGCAATACCCGAAGGATACAAGATCACCCACCATGACCACATCAACAAGCCTGGCCGAGGGATCGCCATCATACACAAGGAATCCATCCAGTGCATCACCACAAATAACAACATGACTCCAGCCATGGAACACCTCAACTTCTGACCTCAAACAGACAGCAAAACCACCATCAGGGGCACCCTCACCAACCGTCCTCCAGGACCACGTCCAGCCTTTTGCAACTTCATCGCTGACTTCTTCATCCCCCTTTGCCATAGACTCCAATAACTAAATTTTCCTTGGCGATCTAAACTTCCATCTCGACGACCACAATGACATCAACAGTACCAACCTCCTCGACAGTATGAACAATATATGACTCACCCAACTAGTTCATGACCCCATGCACATCGCAGGCCACACGCTAAACCGCATCAGGTACAGCCATACCACAGAACTCATCCTGGACCGACCACTCCATCGTACACTTCAACATCGCCAGCTCACAGAACTTCGCCCCCAGTCTGCCCAACACCACCCTCCCGCCGCTGGAGAAAAGACTCAAAGGACACATGGATCAACACCCTCAACACCACCCACCCCATCTCCTGCAACCTAGGCCAGTATGTGAGAAACTTCAACAATTGGATCATCAACTGCACTGACACTGTTGCTCTAATTGGCAACAACACCACTAGAAGGTCTACCAAGCAGGCTAGCTGGTACACTGAAGACCTCAGGTCCACTAAACGACACTGTAAACAAATGGAAAGGAGATGGCACACCAGCAAGGACACAACTGACAAGGCCACCTTCAAGAGAGCCCTCGACCTATACCACAGACAGTTGAGAGATTTGAAGAAAAAAGGCCTTAGCCTCATGAATCAAATCAAGCTTCAATAACAGCAAAGATCTCTTCAACATCATCAAACAATTCTCCAACCCCTCAGCTGCAACAAACAACATTACCCCCTCAGAGGAACTCTGCGACAACCTTGCAAACTTCTTCCACAACAAGATCATCAGCATCTACAGAAACTTCAAACCCAGCCCAAGGCCACTGACTTTTTTAAACAACACAATGACCCCGCTACCACCACAGACATCCGAAAACCAAATGGAGCCAGCTCTCCCCGCAAAACACCACCTCCATCATGAACTTGGTCCACTCAGGGGCCCCAACTGACCCATGCCCTCACCACATCTTCAACCTAAGCGAAGCCAGATTCAGCCACTTACTCAACACCTTGTTCAACACCTCAATTGCCATGGCCACCTTCCCTGAAGACTGGAAACATGCAGAAGTCAACACCCCACTAAAGAAACCATCGGCAGACCCCAGCAAACTCAACAACTACAGACCGATCTCCCTGCTCCCGTTCTTGGCCAAAGTATTAGAAAAAGCCATCAACCAACAACTCTCCTGTGGGGGCGCTAGAGTGCCGGCTGGAAAATGGCCGCCACCTAGTGAGGCTCTGCGGGCTGGACTGAAGATCCGCTAATTATCGGGCGGAACGGGCGGGTGTCGGGGACTCCAGACGGCAGAAACAGGCACCGGAACGCCCCGGCACTCAGCTGTCACGAATGGAGGGCTGAGAACACCCACACCTGGGTGAAATGCCGCTGTGCACCACCATCGCGGGGCTGAGACACATATTGGCGGCCCAGCGCGCTGTGGCCTGAGGAGCGCTGCCTTGACGGAGCCTCGGCGCAAGGAAAAAGCATTCCGCTGGCCCCCTACACAGCGGGCAGAGAAGGCAGGAGAGCCAACGACTATGGCGGAGACACGCGTACCGCTGGCTAGCGCACTCCTGAAGAGCGTTCTGAGGGCTGAGACTGCTTTGCCCCGGTCCCCGGTGAGTCTGCTGGCCGCGACGCGGGATACTTGGGTCGAGCGGTCAGGCGGCACCTGAGAGGTGGAGGGAGCACAGCGGAGAGGAGCACCCTGCAACACGGCACGGAGGAAGTGCCCTGCGATCTGGCCGCCCCGCTTCTTGATGTACGGAGTTACAGCAGCGGGGCAGAGTGGGCAGCCGCGACCGAGACTCGGGCGGTAACGGGACTCTGGTGAGCGTCACTAATAATCTGGACTGTGGTGGCTGTGGGAGGACGGGGATAGTGGAGAGCGCTGACGGACCCCCCCTGAACCCTCATCAGGCTTGGTATCCCCCCTCCCTCACGACGGAGAAGATTGACACGTGGGGGTGCCTGAGGAGGGGGGCGCACAGCAGCGGGCCCCAGTGCGTTCTGGTTGATGGAGGGGATCCGGGGCAGATAATCTGAGTGGATGCAGAGCTCAGCTGAAGAGCCTGTTGCTCACGGCCGGACCTGGCCACCTACGGACACCACACTAGTAAACGCGCACTGCTCCCTGAGGAGTACGAAGTGGCCCAGTGGGTGTTGCGGAGCTGATCTGCGGCGGATAGGGCCGCGGGAGCCACCTGGCAATGTAACCCACACCCCGCAGATCTGTAGTGGTGGTGTTGTAATTTGGCAGCACTTAAGTTAAGCATTGGCTAAAGACAGCCTGTATTTAGAGGCTAAATTGTCCGCTTTGTGGAATCCATTTTGTATTTCTGGCAGCTATTTTGGTTGCCATGTGCTGCCATGTGCTCACCATGTGCTCTGTCCTACCTTCCTGTTAACTGCTCTTGAAATCTGCCTAGAGACAAGTTATATTTAGTTCCTCTTGCTTTGCACATGCTCAGTTGAGCTTGCAGCTGTTCCGAGTTTATAAATGTCAGGATGTGTCTACTAGAAGTAGAAACTGTTAGCTCCACCCACTTGTCGACTGTGCATTTTCTGTATGACCTTATATGTATCTAAAACCAGCATTTGTGTTTGTACCGCCTTCATTTGAGCCCCTGTGTGGGTATAAAAGGACCATGGTCCTTCCATTCAGTGTGCTACTTCATGCATTACTGAAGGGTGATGTGCGAATTTAGCTCCACCTCATGAGGTTTAATAAACTCTGTCTTTCTTATTCCAGTTTCTATGCCAACTTCTTCC